>CM055105.1:13064720-13404720 GCA_029204225.1 Diphasiastrum complanatum
GCTCAAATCCTCTCGCAACCAACCGTGCTTTGTACTTGTTGAGTTGCCCATCAGCTCCATATTTGATCTTGTATATCCATTTGCAAGTGATAGGCGTCTTACCATTAGGTAGCTCAACCAAGTTCCACGTCCTATTTTTCGTTATAGCTTCCATTTCTGTTTCCATAGCTTCATGCCACTCCTTGTGCTCCTTTGCTTTATCAAAAGTTTTTTGTTCTTGAGCCTTGAGCACAGAACCCATTAGGGCTAGATTCATCTCTAGTCTTGCAAGAGGTTTTCGATTTCTACTTGATCTTCTAAGCTCTCCCTGTTCACTTGATTCGGGAGTATCTAGGAATCTCATTATTGACCCTATCTTTTTCCATTGGCTCTTCCATATCGACACCAACTTCTTCCTTCACTTGCACTTTAGCTTTATCATCAAAGGGATCAATTGTCAATTTTATTTGGTCATTTTGACCCATCTCATCAAAAGTAGCATCTCTGGAAATCACGATCTTTTTTTTTTTTTATCTCTCTCTATGCTGTTTTCCCAAAATGCAATCCTCCCAAATTTTTCCTTCAAAAGAGATATCAGGCAATCCAACAACTAGATTACCTCTTTTAAGAATTTGCAAGCTTTGAGCACTGATATGGCCAAACCTTTGATGCCAAACATCACTTCGACTATCAACAATGCTTACCATAGCTTGAGTAAAAGATCTCGCATTCAATTTGTAGAATCGATTCCCGTTGACTCTAGCTCCTCTAGCAATCACTTTGTAGTGAGTCTTGATATTTTTGACAAGACATTTGTCATTGTCAAACTCAACCTTGAGTTGTTGATCAGCCATCGTCCCAACAGATAGTAGATTGTTAGCTAAGCCATGTACATATTGCACATTGCTTATCTACTTTATCTTCCCACTAACTAACTTCATTGGTAGCACTCCAACTCCTTTAACAGATAGCAATTTGCCATCAACTTGTCCAACTTCATCACCATTGTCAGTTTCCTTGAGTTCTGAAAACCACTCTTTCCTTGAAGTCATGTGCTTGGATGCACCACTATCAATATACCATGTATCCTTGGCTTCATCGCTTGTCATTAATGCTGTAATGAACAATGTTGAACTCTCACCAATATCATCTTCATATTTATCATCATCATATTGATGTTGATCAGTATAATTGTCTTCATAATAATAGTCATCAAATTGATGTTGATCAGCATAATTTCCCGCTTGCCATTTGTCTTTTCTTTGTTTCATCTCCTTCTGTTTCTTGAGGCATTCACGCTCCCAGTGGCCAGGTTTGTTGCAGTACCTACAATTTCCAGGTTTATTTTGTCTTGAATAGTCGCGTCCTTGACCTCGGCCTTGATTCCAATTGCCTCAATTCGGACTATCATTGACTTGCTCATGAAATTGTTGAAATGATCTCCGGCTTGAGTTTCCTCCTCTCGACTGATACCTTCCACGGCCAAATCTTCCACCTCATCCTCTAACTGCAAGAGCTTGATCATAGCTCCTGTTACGATGATTCAAGTTCTCTTGATGTTGCTCTTCTTGCAAAAGCAATCCACCTAGTTCTTCATAGGTTGGAAGATTTTCTCTTGTGGCTATACTCATCACAAACATCTGATGTGACTCACTCACACTATTCAATGTCAATTGCACGATCTCACGATCTTGTACTCGCTCTCCAACTGCTGTTAATGGGTCACGGATCTCTTTGATCTTCAGTATGTGATCGGCAATAGTTGCACCATCATCCATCCGCAATGTATGCAAATTCATCTTCAGAAACAGTATTCGAGATGTATTTGTTGTTTCAAACAATGCCTTCAATGTTCCCATGTTTCTTTTGGTCCTTTTAAATCTGAAATATAAAGAATAATTGCATCTCTAACTGATAAGTTGATGACATTTTGGGCTTTTCGTTTTCTCCTATCAAATGCCCACTGATCTTCTTCAATCACCGACCTTGTCTCTTCACCTGTCACGATCTCCCACATCTCCTTTTCTATCAAAATGTTCTTCAGTTTGAATTTCCAAACTGCATAGTTGCCGGCACCTTCCAATTTGCTTGACTCATTAAGGACACTCTCGCTTAGAGTTGCCATTACTGGATAGATGAGTCTGGCTCACAAAATTTATCACACCACAGAACTGTAAATTTTTGGTTGGACACCTGATATCGGTACGACGCGCGGGTGCATGACTACTCGAGATTCTCTTTAGCTCGTGCGCGTGGATCCGATATTGGTATAGATATGCGATATCGGTATGACACGCGGAGGACGACTGCTCTGGATTTTCTTTACCTCTGGTGCATCGCTTCGATATTGGTACGGACAAGATGAAAAGTAGAGAAAATATAAGAAATTTCAGAGAGAATATTCTAGATTTCCTACTTCGGCACGGCGGCTAGCCGCCTCCTCTTTGCAAAGATTTCAAAATGTGTGATCGTTCAAAAGATAGAGATCAGTAATGTGAAAAGTATGAAGCTTCCTAACTCTGAATGACAGTCTAGACACTATCTAGTGTGATTTGTGGTACTCCAAACAGACAAATGAGAGATTTCTTGGCAAACCTCTCACACAAATAGCACTTTCCACAACAACTAGGAAGTATTGTAAGAATCTCCCCCACTCAACAGATTTTCAATCTGTTTGATGTTGTCCTGGCCTTTTGGATGCCTCTGGGACTGTGCTTTTCACAACAACTAAAAGGTACTGTAAAAATCTCCTCACTCAATAGATTTTCAACTTGTTTGATGCTAACTTGACCTTTCTGATGCCTCCAGGACTGTGTCTTCATTCTCCACTGATGATTATGAGTTCCAAACCTGCAAAATACACCAAAGAAGGATTTCTTCCAACCGTTTTTATCTCTTCAAGCTTTCACCTCCCGTGAAGGACTTTCTCACTTCGTTGCGGAGCCTGTGACAAGCTGTATCCACTGATCAGACACGCAGGACTATTGCTACTCTGATACCATGTCAAGAATTAGATATGCAACATCAAGCATTCACCATAAGCAATCACCACAAGAAGGCGGAAGAAGAACACGCATTGTCACTCTATCACACTAACTCATACAGAATGTAAAATGTACAAATAAACCCTGAACCCCTGATAGAGAGAGAAAACCTACGAGTAGACTAATAGACTAGCTTACGGCTAATGACAGCTGGTCATAGCTGTCAACATTAATGTACCTCGTAAACAATAACAATGAAGTTTATCATTGATTTCTAACAAGAACACTAATTTACCAACAAACTAGTTGTCTAATTGCACGAGACAAGCTAAATTACGAGGAAAGAAATTTCAACAAAGCAGGAAGTGACAAAAAAATGAGAACCCACACTCTTATATAGAGGGACATGTTTCCAAAAATAGATATTATTATAAAACAAAATAAAACAATTTTTATTTATAACAACAATCTCGTCTTTCTAACTGAATTTGAATTGGAGATCATTGAACTCAACGCTTCAGTTCTTGTGTTTTGAAAGTGTCTTTGGCCCAAAACTCCTCTGTAAAACCATTGGAATATCTCAACCAATGCATTACTAAGACCCTTTCCTTCGCCATGGTGTGAATTTTTGAAATATGCAGCCTTTGCCCTATAATGACTCTTTTCCATGCCTTGCGTATTCCAGATAGCTAATGATCCATAGGTTTTCATAAACCAAGGTCCATGAGCATAGAAGATGTGTTGTTCACATAAAATTTGTATTAGTTTGAATCTTTATAAATACATAAATGTGAAAGTAAAAATATGAGACACACATACCATGTAGTGAGTTATGTGTGTTTTCCCCCATGCATCGATCATCAATTGAATAAATGTTTGGACTGCTCTTGCGTATCTATCCAAATCTTCGTCTCTCACAATCTTTTTGTTGATAGTTTGTGACAAGGCATCAAATGCTTGCCAAACCTTAGCATGTGTACTTGCCATGCAAGGATCTGAGCCAACATTTGTTGTGCATTGACATATTTTCTTCCAGTACTCCCATTCAACACTGCTTTCATGTACAGTATGATTTGACAATAAGTGTCTCACTTTCGCACCACCTATTGAAACTTTTGCTGGAACATCTTGCATTTTTCCACTCATCTCAACGTGTTTGGTAAGACTCACATGGCCCCCATGCAATCCCATATCGGATAAAATTATCTCTAGATTTCTAATGCTAACATCTGCTCTTGATTTGGGCTGCATGTTCCATACGTAACAACAATGCAAAAATAATAATTTGTCCAGTATTTGTAATTCACCATGCATTGTGCAAAAATGGACTCTTTCAAAGCGGAATGTTCAACACAAGACTCCAAGCTTTGTCTAGATTGTGCCTATTTGGTGCAAGATGTTGGTTGCAATTCAAAATACTTTTGTTTCGTCCAGATTCAAACACACAATATATACAAAAATTCTTTGCATTTGCACTGAGACCACAACCGTACATGCATTTCAAGGTCTTCAAATCAGCAGCTAGGTGCCATTCTACAACAAAGATTTCTCCTTCAACATTGAGCAATTTGCCTTCATTTTGTGCATGCATTATCTTAGATATACTACATTTTTCAAATAGCCACTTCAGTACTTCGTGAGACTCCTTAGGAACTTCAAATACGACTATCCACCATATGTGATTTTCGGATTGCACGCTAAATTCTTTACAATAACTTCCGACAAACTGTTGCAATTCACGATTCATCAAGGTGATTGTGACACGTTCAAGTTTACGCCCTTTTATAATTTCTGCTTTGTCCAACTAAATTACAAATATAACTTTACCTCCGCAATCTATAAAACAAAAATTTCATTACGAAAACATATTAGTTGAAGAAAAGCATACAATTGAAAACCAAAATCTACAAGAAATGTTCTTACCATTTGTTTTAACTTTGTAATGTCGGATCATTATTGCTTGGACCTTTTCCAGACCTAAGAATATATTATTGCCTTGATGATAATGAAAACATGTCGAAGGTCCTTTCTTCTTATTGGTTATTGTAAAAGAATCCTCAATATGCTGAAACTCTCCTGATTCAGAGAGCAAAATCGAATTGCATTCTCGTTTGGCGGATTCAACAAGTTTATAAGTAGGTATTATTTGCCAATGTCTCAGCTTGGATTCTTCGAGAATCCATTGCTTGACAATAGCCAAGCAGTCCATTCCCACCATCCCCAACAAACCTTAACAAAATATGTACATCAGAAAACTTAGGAGGAGCATCTACCAGTGGATTGTAAGGGTATAAAGCACCTCTTACCCATAGGTCAATATGTTTTTTGCCTTCTTATCTCCAACAATGCATCTCATACGGATTTAAGTTAACACCCCATGCAGCTTTGGTGGTCGCATAATCCTTCTCTAACTTCACATGTAAGTGACACTTGGTTGTCATCTTGAAGATGTTGAATTTCCCAAAAGAATCTATGTAGAACTTTACAATATGCCTTAATCAAATGGTGTCAAAGTTCAATGTGAATTAACCATGATATAAGCTTTATTAGGCATATACTAGTTTCCATGCCTAGGGTCCTATTGTAGTTAGGACAATGAAAGGTCGTCCTATACTAACCCTACTCTAGTTGTAATTTGTAACTTACCTACTAGTTGCCTATTATAGTCTATGCAAATAAACTACAATAGTCTATGAAAATGAGACCTACATCTAGGCCTTAACCCTTGCTCACCTTGTATGGTAACCCAAGGTAAAGGTGCCACGTAGGATTGATTAGCACTAAATTAATTATGATTAGAGGACTTGTTTAGACAAGGAAGAGGCCCTTTTTGAGTCCAAAAAGGTCCCTAATGCTTTTCCTAAGCATGACTACGCCCATCAGACACGAACAGAACATTAGTGATAGAAATCATGTTCGATCTGATTACGTAGCCAAACATTAAGCAACAAAACATCAAAAAAATAAATTATCAATTGCAAATTATTCGTGAAGTGCTAGATTGAGCTCAACTGATAATCAGTTGTGAACAGCTAGACTAATAATAATTCGTGACAAACAAACTACTAGATTAAGCAATAAGAAAGTCAGACAGAATATAGAAAAACATTGCAAATTGACACAAATCGGAACGCAGAACAAACATAGCTATATCAGATTAAGTATAGCAAAATATACAAGTCAATAAACATTTTGAACATGCAGATGGTATTCAATATATATACATAATGTTACAGGTGTGCAGATGAAGAAAGTACAAAGTGGATGTGCTGTTTGTGGGAGATTGTGCCTGTTGTCGTTGTCAAATCTGTTTGCACAGTTGCACGGGATGAGCATGAGAAGGTCGCGAAATCAACCTTCATTGAAAAGAACGTTGGTGAAGATGCGAAAAATCCGACACTCTGACAAATGCCTTAAAATTTGATTTATAGGGTACCTTCGTTTTTCCATTAGGACACCTTCGACATTTGTAGGGCAATGTCGCTTTTTTCCTATTTTTTGCCTGTGGAAACTTACTTGTATTTATGCAAACAGTCAAGTTTTTCGCCTGTCTTATTTTACATGTACATATGCAGACTGTGTGACAACACAAGTAAAATATAGCAGCATGAATGAAGGCAGATTAAAATAGGATTTAAGAGGGTAGAGGAGATAAATCCAACACCCTCCCTCCCCCCCCTTCTTAATCTGGATCCGTGAATGCCTTAATCTTCAGACTAAGCAATGCACAAAACTTGTTGTGTGCATTAACCCTCAATGCCTTCATGAATATATCTACAACCATGTCTTGCATTCTACAGTACGTTAAGTTCACCTCCTTGTTGAGAACCTTGCCCCTGATATAGTGATATCTGATTTCAATGTGCTTACTCCTAGAGTGAAATCTAGGGTTGGCCGATGAGGCAATAGCACTCTGATTATCACAGAATAAAATTGTGGGGTTGTACTGATACAAATTAATAGTAAATTTTTCAACCAAAATGCTTCTTTAATAGATTGAGAAGCAGCAATGTATTCTGCTTCTATAGAAGAAAGAACGATAGAGGTTTGCTTACGACTGTTCCATGAGATAGGACCGTCGTTGAAGAAGAATGTAAATATAGATGTGGACTTACGATTGTCTACATCTCCTCCCCAGCTTGCATCAGTTGATGAAGATTGTCGTTGCTGACTTCTCCATAGCAGATGCACTGGTCCATGGTAGCTCGAATATACTCATGACTCTTATGAGAGCCTTCCAATGGGTAATGCCAAGATTAGCCATATATTGGTTGGGTGAGCTTACAACAAAAGAGATGTCTGGTCTTGTATAGACCGTTGTGTACATGAGACATCCAAGTATCGATCGATAAGGATATTCTCTCATCTGCTCCTCTTTCTACTTGGTCTGGTGACATTGGTCCTTTGACAAATGCAAGCTTGGATCCATCAGTGAGTGAGCTAACTTACAATTCATCAGATTCTATCTGTCAAAAACATTGTGAAGATATCTTTGTTGAATAATAAAAATCACTCATCTTGCTCTGTCTCTGTGGATTTGAATGCCCAGACAGAAGTGAGCTTCACCCAGATCAGTCATGTCGAACTCAGAAAACAGCATATGTTTAGCATCCTTAACCAAATTGGTATTGTTGCTAAAAACCAACGTATCATCCACGTGTAAGGTGATGATAATGACGGATTGTTGCACTGACTTGGAATCAACAGCACTTGGTTGGAATCAACAGCACTTGGAATCAACAACACTTGGTTGGAATCAACAGCACTTGGTTGGAAATGTGTTGATCCTCTGAAACCAAACTCTGGCAGACTGTTTCAAGCCGTAAAGTGCCTTATGGAGCTTACAGCCATGATTCTTCATACCTTTCAAAATATATCATTCGGGCTTGATCATGTAGATGTCTTCTTCTATAACTCCATTCAGATAAGTTGTTTGCACATCAAGTTGATGCACTTCAAGGTCGGCTGCTGCAGCATATGAGCCCGGATCGATGAATGCTTGACTACTGGATTGAAAGTCTCACTATAGTCAACGTTGGGGATCTGAGTGAATCCTCGTGCTACCAGTCTTGCCTTCTTTTGATCAATCGCTCCATTGGAATTGTACTTGATCTTAAAGATCCATTTGCAATAAATGATATTGCAGCCAGTAGGAGCTTCGACTAATGACCACGTTTGGTTCTTGATCAGAGAGGAATACTCTCTATCCATGGCTTCTCTCCAGAGATTAGAGTCTGGTTGGCTAAGTGCCTCTTCAACTATCGTCGGTTCCTGTATCAAGAGACATGCAGACTCAGGAGTATACCTTGTGGCTATGTGCACACTCGGCTTGATCTTCTGAGAGGAATTGATTGATGAACCACTCTTGGGACTTGTTGCCGGGTAGCAGCAACATCTTCGTCTGACTCGTTGTCAAGTAGTGGATCGACGATGGACACGAATGTACTGATCCTCGATAAAGATTGTATCCCGGCTGAACAAGATTTGTTGGGTATCAGGATCATACGACCTGTATGTGTTATCAGATGAAGTGTAATCAATCAGGATGGTCTTGAGACCTTGGAAGTCGAATTTCTTCCTTGTCTCTTTTGGGATCTGCGTGTAGGCGACGCATCCGAACACTCGTAGGTTCTTCACAGAAGGCTTAGAACCTGTCCACACCTCATGGGGGGTTCTTCCTGAGAGGGCCTTGGTTGAATATTTGTTTTGGACGTAAGCTGCAGTGGAGACAGCTTCGGCCCAGAAGCTCTTGGGTAGTGATGCATGTGCCAGCATAAATTTAGCTGATAAAACCAGAGTACGGTTCTTCCTCTCGACCAAACCATTTGATTGAGGACTATAAGGAGTGATGAATTGCTGCTCAATGCCTTGGCTCTGGCAATACTCCTTAGATTCAGTAGAGATGTACTCTCCACCATTGTCAGACCTCAAGGCCTTGATCGTCCTTCCAGGCTCTTTTTCTACATGCTCCTTGAAGATTCTGAAGCAATTGAAGGCTTTTGATTTCTTCTTGATAAAATACACCATAGTCATTCTGGAGAATTCATCAATAAATGTTATGAAATACTTTGCATCCTTCAAAGAAGGATTCTTCATCGGGCCACAAATGTCTGTATGTACAACACCTAACAATCCTCTAGCAGTATGTTGATGGCTTTGTCTAAATGGTTTCCTAGTCTGTTTACCAACTAAACAGTCTTGACAGACAGGTAACTCGACTTTATTATCAGGATAGTCTAGATCAAGAACAATAGAATGTTTAGAGATTCTCTCTCTCTCCCTCTCTTTTCACTACATTAATCATGATGAATGTATGGATAGTGTAGGAAGGGGTAGTGTTAAGGTGGTGTAGCGTTAGTGGAAAAAGTAGAAAGAAAATAAAGATAGCATCTAAGCTAGATTAGAATCCTATCCAAGTGTTCTAACCCTCTTTGACAAGCGGAAGGGCTATTCACCGACCAAATCTACATCCCTACATATATTTTGGGCATCCATTGATCCTTTGAATTTCTTTCGTTGCAGATGTTGATAGCGTCAATGGTTCCCCTTGGTCTTTAAATATATGTCGCCATCTTTATCTATGGACACTAAGCTCAAACAAATAAAGAAAATGAAGAAAATGGGAAGTGTATTTGAGAATGAAAAGAATGTTCCTAACCACAGTGGTTAGTTAACTACAGTTTCTGAGTATTAAACCCAAATTAACCTCGAGTTCCCAAATGCGGGCAACAAAAACATTTTTGGGCATCAGCTATTGTCCAATCACATTAGTTTGCTCTGCCCGACGGGATCTGAGAAAATGACCAAATTTTGGCCAGGAAAGAAAAAAAAATTTCAGTCCGTCAAGCATTGTTACAGTTTCTCATAGGTGGATGTACTTTATTGGACCACATGGACGTTAAAAGCATGCGAAGTAAAAAAAAACATATCTTGAGTTCTAATATTCCCTAATGATTCTAGTCAAGGACTTGAATATAAACGTTGCCTCCACAAACACTCGAACTGTCTGTGAGATGTGCTTACTAGGAAAACAACCTAGAACTAGATTTCCAAAGGGACAAGCCACTAGAGCTAAATCCATTCTTGAATTGATACATAGTGATCTACGTGGCCCTATGAGCACACCCTCTCTAGGTTCTGCATTGATTATTATGTTGTCCGATTCTGGAGACGACATGGAATATTCTAGAATATGGCAAGAGGCTTCTGCAATAAGCCCAAACACTACATAATTGAAGTAGAGAAGTATTAGAAACATGCGACCAGTTGGCATCCTGCATATGTGAGTCCAACATTGGGCCTTAGGTTAATAACTGCCATGGAGCACAGTTATTAAATAAAGTATTTCAAACTTAGCTTTTGTAAAGTTCCTAAGTTGGGAGACACAACTTGTCCTCAAGAAACGCAAAGTGATCTTGACAGTCAAGATCATGATCCTAATGGAACTTCAGTAGCCAATCAGAGTGAAGGGGGCTCAATTCTCAAATCTATAAGAGGGAGCCATTTCCTTTGTATTAGATCATCTTCTCTTCTTCCTAATAAAACTCTATCAAATTTATCTTCGAATATCTCTCTCTCTCTCTCTCTCTCTCTCTCTCTCTCTCTACCCTTGGCAACCTTCACCACAACACACGGACACCGCAACCACACGGATCATTGCAAATGTCTCGCAGAGACCAATTGCCACCTACAATGGTTGATCAGTCAAACGAAGACCTAAGAAACAGGCGAAGCATCTAGAAGAACTAAAGAGGAAGATCCAAGAAGCTGAGGAGGAAAGGACAAAACTTAAGCAACATATGAGTAGATCAACCTTGATCAAAAGAAACTCTCTGTAGCAATGATAGTTGAATCCCCTCTTATAAAGCCCAAAGAGATCCAAAAGTATTCCTATCATTGAAATAGGATAATTTTTGGTCCTTACATTGGAATGATCATGCACAAAGCATGTGGCCACAAAAATTTTCAAAATGATGTTTCATCTTTTATGGCTCTATTCAAACTATTACAAAAATAGTTATCCAATGAAATTGCTTTATCAACAACAAATGTAGATTTCAAAGCATCCCATTTCATTGTTTTGTCATAAAAAGTAATAAACACTATGAATCTTAAAGGTAAGAAACAAGTCACCTCATATCTACTACTACTTTCCAAAAAGTATTCAAAGATAGTAGACTCTCCAATGCTCACCACCCTTTCAAGATGCACCTTGAATGGACAATTTGCATGCAATATGATGACTCGGCCATTGTCATTGAGGACTCCCTTGGAAATCTCATGCTTTGAGGTTGATCCCCAAGATCTTCCTCCTTTTGATGCTCCTCCTCAATGCAAGCAAAATCACACTTTGCCAAGATCTCCTCTTGAGTGTCTCCTCCTTTGCCAAGCTCATTCTTTCAAAAGCAACACTGGCTTCCAACTTAAAAAATCTTCCATGTTTAAATCCCTTTGCAATGCAAACATCATTCTTCAAGATGAAGCAAACTCCAAACCACTTTCTAAGAGTAGACCAACACTAAGCATATTCTTGGTGATTGATGGTACATAAGGGCATTTTCTAGATCCATGCATTTTGAGGATTCTAGACACAAAGAGATGGTGCCAACACCATCTATCCTACACTCTTCATCACGGAAAGGATCCAACATTTTTTCGGCATCGTTGCCCAGGAGATAGTGCTAAACAGTCTTAGGAGTAGATTTTGGTTTGCATTTTTCTGCTATTTTCTCTCTTTTTTTATAGTTTTCTAACTCATCCTCAAGGTTTTTTCCACTATTTTGATGTCATTTTTTCTCACCATTGTTCCAACGAGCAGAGTAGACCCAAAGGCCTATTCTGTGAGGCGAGTAAATATTACTTGCACTTACTCACCTACGGTGATTTTTAATCGCCAACCCAATTTTTTTGCATTTTTACGCTAAGACTTTACTTGCTATCAGCACAGAGTGTTCAGGGACCTCATAGCTAACATTTTGGAAGTCGGGGAGTAATCAGCACTAGAACCATCATAGCCATCTATCACTCCATCCGCACTGGAACCATCGTAGCCATTGTGATCGGTCATAAATCTAGCAAACAATAGATCCTTCCTCAAGTTAGACACATAAAATATATTTTGAATATTGTCGTACTATACCAACAGGATTAATATAGATTTTATAGTAAATAATGTCGTTCCCACAGAGGACAACATTAAAAGTTATATTTGTGGTACAATCTATGACAAGTGGTTTCGAGTATTATTTAGGTTGTCGACAGACATTAAAAAGTAACCAGTATTATTTATGTTTGGAATGGGTAATGTTAATAAATTCAAAACAACAATCTGGATCTATCAATTGAAGGAAGCACGCTCTACAGATGAGATGTTATCAGAGTAGTACAACAATACTACACTCTGGCTGATTAAGATGTCAATAGAGAATCGCGATTGTTCGATGTATTCGCGACTGTGTAGACAATTAATTAATCGCGTTCATGAACTGTTCGTTTCTAGACAGAAGTCATCAACAACTAGAGCCCAACTTAATGAGATTGTTAGCAGACTCAAGATCACTCACACTCAGCAGTGCAGAGAACAGAGATAAGAGAGAATAACTCACAGAACTCTATTCACTTCTTCAATCTCTTACATAAGCATAAACTCTTCTCTCTCGATGATCGAGACTGAAGTGTGAGATCAATATATGTTCTATGGGGTGAACAAACACACCTCTTAAACAATAGGTGCGTCGTTCCCGCGAAAGGGTCTAGTTAACAATTAGACTGAAAATACGTTCGACTATACCATAGGAGGTATATTTAACTATGAGTTAAAGTTACTCTAGTTTAACATGTCTTTTCGTATCTAGTCGTTTCATATGGACGACCTAGTAAAGGTTATCCAAGGCAATGTCTTTTCCTTTTAAAGGTCTTGCCCTTAATCACAAGGCAAGTACTTAGGAGATATATTCCCGAAAAATGACTTAGGCCTCTTCATGATTTATACTTAACCAACTCATATCTTCATTTTCGAGTATATCATGCCATATTTATGTTGATATTCAATATTTAACATTTTCGTGGCATCACAAATATTCACATCTTTCATTGTCTAGCTTGAAGGGAATGACTCCAATGCCCTTGATCTAACACTCCCCCTCGTTGCCTTGTGCAACCTTATCACCTCCAATGATTGTCAACTAATGGAACCAATCTTGGTTGCCAGTCATGTGTCTAGTTGAGATAAATGTATTTGAAGTTTCATCTTCTCCATCTTCAAGAAGATTGCTCGAGTCTTTTAATTTTCCTTGTTTGATATTCCTACAATTTTTGTCCCAATGTCCAGGTTTATGACAGTAGAAACATTTTTCCTTCTTCTTCTTCTTGCCAAAAGATTCGGCTTGATTATTAGAAGAGTTCTTAATTGATCTATACTTTTACTCCTCCCACAACATGATCTCGTGTAGCTCTTCAGGGTAATCTCTCTCTTGTTGCAATGCCACTGACGAATACTTGTTATCCATTTCTTAAACCATTCAAACAAGTTTGAACAAGCTCCATGTCTCTCAATACTTCTCCAACTGAATGAAGAGCATCTCTCAGTGCCTTTATGTGTGTAAAGTAGCTCGTTGTATTCTCATTAGTCTCCATCTTAATATTATTCATTTTGCTTCTAAGGAACAAAAAATGTCAGAACAATTTGAAAGCATACATTTTTTTCTATAATAGATGCCATTACATTTTTCTTTTATTGGGAGATAGCTACACTTTGCCAATTGGTTTCTTATTCGCGTGTCTAACTTTCAGGGTTTAAAAGGGCCAATAGCTTAAACTTTCAGTTACTTTCCACGCATTATGTTTGTGAAATGGCCAAATATCAGTAGGAATCATAGAACCATCGTGAGGTGGTAACGACTTCAAGTCACATACATGCATTTGTATTTATTTAGAAGGTCACAAAAGTTGAGAATGCTTACGCAAGAAAAACATGGTTCTAAGTAAAGCAAAGAACGCTTTGTTTTCGATGGAGCCAAGTTGGATAATAGCATTAATAATTTTAGTTTGTACTGAGAATTAGATACATAGCCCACATGCTTCAAAATTGGTTCAACCTACAAATGTGCTTTCGTGCTTGTGAAAAAGCTTCAAACTAGCCATATGAAATCGATAAAAGGCTAAAATAAAACCTTAAAACCTAAAATTTACATCTAGAACTAAATGATATTAAACCTTTAAAAAACCTACAAATCTAAATAGAAGCATTAAACGGGAATTTCAACAATTGCCCAATTTGTATTTGTCATTTTTTTTGCAAATGTGCACACTTCACTATAGGTTTATGGGTAGGGAGTAAAAACAACTAGAGGAATTCTTTGACCTTGTTAAAATGTTGATGAGAGAGAGAGAGAGAGAGAGAGGGGGGGGGGGGGGAATAGAGAAAGAAAATAACCATTTTCTTATCACCACCTAGAGTGCACCAATCCAGAGGCTCCAACTCAGCTGCCTTCTCCATCTATCCACAAATAATACACACCAACACCTTATCTCCTTCATGCACCACACTCTTCCCTTACTACTACTACATCTTCATTTTTCTCAGTATTTTCTTCTCTTCTCAGTAGCAGCAGTAGCAGTAGCAGGCAGCATCAGCTAGCAGCTGTTGGAGAGGAGAGGAGAGGAGAGAGGAGAAGCAGCTATGGCAACAGCATCATCGACGAGCCTGGCCCTGGCGCCTAAAGGCTTCGTGAGCCATCTTCCAGTAGAACTCGCCTCCAAGGCCGCCTTCACCACATTCAGCCTCTTCCCCAGCTTCAAGAACTCTGCATCCCGCCTCGTATGCTTGGCAGCATCCCCCAAAGAAACCCAAAATCCTGCCGGGGCTGCGAGCAATGTTGTGGCTGCCGTGGCGCTGGCCGCTCTCATGAGCTCGGCTCCATTGGTTGCCCCCGAAGGCGCCTTTGCGGATGTGGCTGGCCTCACGCCCTGCAAGGAGTCCAAAGCCTTTGCCAAGAGAGAGAAGCAGGAAATTAAGAAGCTTGAGAGCAGGTTGAAGCTGTACGAGCCTGACAGCGCCCCCGCTCTGGCTATCAATGCCACTATTGAGAAGACTAAGCGCAGGTTTTCGTTTTACGGAAACGCAGGCTTGTTGTGCGGAACCGATGGCCTGCCTCACTTGATCGTTGATGGGGATCAGAAGCACCTTGGGGAGTTTGTGTATCCGGGTATCGTTTTCCTGTACATTGCAGGGTGGATCGGGTGGGTTGGCAGGAGCTATCTGATCGAGGTAAAGGCGTCGGCCAAAAAGCCCACTGAGAAAGAGATCATCATTGATGTGCCCTTGGCAACGAGGCTCCTTTGGAGAGGATTCACCTGGCCGCTCGCTGCAGTGAGCGAATTCAGAAACGGCAAGCTGATTGAAGATGCTGCCAACATCACCGTGTCGCCCAGATAGATACATATGACCACTGTGTTGGGCTTAAGCAAGAATTAGATCTGAAGTGGTAGCTGGAACGAATAGTCTATGTATCCAACTGCAGGCCATCCATCCATCCATGGGCAGCAATATTTTGGTATAGTTCAGGTTGCAGCGTCTTGTTGTGCAATATATGTGTGTTTTGGCAAGATTATCAGTTCAATGCTTTCTGAAAATGTAATCAAATCAGTTGTTGTCTGTATTGTTTTAGTGTCCTGTTCAATTTGAATCCATTGTTAAGCCAAATCTATTTTTTTATGAAGCATTTCATTCAATTCGAGATCACGTTCTCGGTTCAAGTTTCTGCTACTGTATATTTATGAAAACGGTATAGCGAATAGCTATCTATGGGATGTAGCCATCCATGTGCTCTTTGCACATCCAAAGCACAAGTCCAGAGGAAGTAGTGAGCTACATTTTTACTTAAATCGTAGCTAAGCATTCGAAATAAAGAGGTGATCAAATTGATGGCCATCTAGGGATGTTGAATTTGACAACCAAACAAGTTGATGATATACATTTCTACAAGTGTAAACTACTATCTAGATATCTAGATTTATAAAACTTTCATGTGCAATTAATTGTTTTGCTAAATTGGCTATGCAAATGTACATTACTCTATATATAGTATACAAATTTATACTACTTCCATTTGCACTTGCCTTGCTAAATTGGCTCAACATAGTTGATAGTGCTTTGCCTCCATTTCCATGTGCAATTGCCTTGCTAAATTGGCTCAATAGAGTTGATAGTGCTTTGCCTCCATTGAACCCCACACCATGACTGGTGCGCTAGAGTTGTTCTAGTAGGTTTCAAAGATTGTTTTTACATCATGTGTTCGAAGAGGGGGGGAGGGGGGAAAGGATGTGTATTCACTCACCCATCTCAAGAAAATTTAAGTTTTCAATCAGCAACAAATTGCTTCAAAAGGAGTTAGTAGGAAATTGCTTTGAAAGGAGTTACACACTCCTATCATTTTTATTTCCCTTGGACTTGATCTACTTGTTCAACATGTTGTACATCTTGGGTTGTTTTGAAAAACTATTTGATGGCAATTGCGGCTTGTTGCTTGATGGCCCTCTTCTAACCATGACGTATGTTCAATTCCACCCGAGCACACAACGGTGTACATTATTTTTGTTTGTGCAAACTTAATATCAATAAATTTTTGTCTTGCATTAATGTTTAATCTGTAATGATGTACTTGGACTTACCAACATTATGTACAATGTCTACATTGTATGTTAACATTTAGGCCTAGCTAGTTCTATAGGCAAGTTCCATGTGTCCCTTTGTTGCAATCTTGCCTTCAATTGTAAGTTTTGCAATCAAATCTTCTATTTAGAGCTCCATGGTACATCCTAATAATTTTTGAGCTCACAAGTTTTGAAAATGAAATTTTTTTCTATTTACAAAGCCTTTTCTTTAATAGAAGATTAACACAATTGTATGGGCAAGGACTTGTGTAGAGCTCTGGCTACTTTATAGTATTGTGATATGTCTTTACCAAGTGAAGGAAGTGCAATATTGTGGCCTCTTTCCAACACATTAAGCCATGCCATGAAGTTTTTCTAAAATTCTTTGATTTAAAAATTTATTTAGAAATCTAGATCTTAATTAGAAGTTACCTTTGAAGATTAAAATGTTTGGATATAGCCTTTGGTAGAAAACGTATTTTAAGATAGTATGAAATCAGTAGCAAGATGAAAGATATTGAATTGAAGGTATTGAAGTTGATCTTTGGATATGTCTAGTAACAATTTATACAATGCAGAATATAGATGTACTCTTAAATGCCAAGTCTTTTAAGTCACATGTCCATTTATTTTTTTATTTTTCAAATGACCGTTTAAACATTTTTTTTTCTTTGAATGTTGTTGAAAAATTTTAAACTCATCAAATATGTTCAAACAGGCTTTATGTGTGAATTGCTTGTCAATTTCAACATCGAATGCTATTCTGCTTGCTACAACTACCAACATCTATTTACCCATTTGTTGCAATATTATCATCTTGAACATTCAGTAACTTAGTTAATCATTTATGTGTAAGGGAAAATAAGGTCTTTCATGCTATTGTGAAAATTTGAAAAGCTATGATAACAACACGGTGACCCATAAACAAAGAGAAATGGCCTAGAGACCCTTTTTTATTTTTATTTTTAAAATTGCAAATATTTAAAATGCTTTTAAAATATAAGCTGTAAATAAAATTCTTATTATATTAAAACTTACAATAATGCTAATGAACAAATTATTACAAAAAACAAAAGGAAAATTGAAAATATTGTTAGCTGAAATATTACCAAATTTGTACTCAAATTTGTGGTGCTCGAATTTGTACTTAATACAAAAAAACAAAAGGAAAAGCAAAAATATTCTTAACTGAAAATATTAAAAATATTAATATTAACTAAGATATAATTTATTGTGGCTTTTGATACGGACAATCCACAAAACGGGTCATGGGATCTTTCAACATCTTTGTCACCGTTGGAAAATCAAATAAGTTATCAAAAGTGCTCCAGTAACATTTCGAACATTTGATTTATATCTAAGAACAATAAATTTAACAAATTGATTCAAAAAACTTAGTAAAACATGAAAATATAAAAGAAATGCTATGTTAAGCATAACAAACAAATTAAGATGAAATTACTTATTATTTAAACATACCAGATGTCATTTTTTATTTCTGCATCACAAAACTCCAATAAGGCTTTTTGAATAGTTGTAGATTGCCAACTCGAGTGCATAACAGCTCTCCAAATTGGAATAGTTATGCATTATGGAAACCTTGTACAAATGACTAAATCTTAGTGTATTTAGAAGGAGATTCATCATTTAGCGAATTTTTCATTTGAAATTCATAAGAGATTTAGATATGCAAAGCATAAAATGATCTTTATAAAAAAAATGGAGACTTCTTTGCAATGTCACTCATCAATGGTGTAGAAAGCTAGAATAAATATTATTTAGAACAGGGATCATCTTTGACAATTATTTTCTCACCCCTTGCGATTCTCTCTCTGTCTCGCTTCTCTGCCCATTGCATTTGTTATGTGTCATTTGAATTGCTCAAGAAGGACATACTTTTTTTTTATCTTCAACAGTCTTAAAGCACCAACAGTTATGCTTAGCATGGAATATAAAATAACACTACGTCAACCACATCACGAAGACATGTTTCAACATCAAGGACTTTCAAGTGATCGATCACCATCGAGTAGGAAATTTGACAAGAGTTTTTGCAATATCCTTATGAATCCTCGAGAGCTGGTTGGGTTTTCAAATTTCAAACTTCAAAAATTGAAGACAAGTAAATAAAAAAAATACCTATGTTTGGTGACCAACCCAAGTGACCCTTATCTATATTCGAGGAAAATCCTAAGACAATCAACAGCTACACAACGAGTCCATGCCAATTGCGGGTGAATCCACATTCTATGCCAACGCCAAGAAGGAAGAAGTGGGTGGAGTGTGGCACTCCACTGATTGAGCCAAATCATAGTGCATCCTCACAATTGGCCAATTATACATCAACTATATAATTGGACCATTCTCGTGGTCTTCAACCACATGCTAATAGAATATGTCAAGTAGTATTTGACACCACCCTATCCTAATGTGAAACAGTCAACAATGTACACTCAAGACTTAGCACTTTTGGTAGTCATTAGAAGTAGTTCGAGCACCAAAAGGGCCTTTTGTCAAGGTGCCATTTTTTATTTTTCAACTATTTTACATACAAATGGCCCAGTTATGTATTTACACCTGTGAAATATTGTAATGTTGTTCGTTGGTCGAAATTTTTTTAGAACTTTTTGGTCATATTTTTGTATAATTCAAAACTCCCACTGGGTAGGGACTTGACTTGTGATTGGATCTTATTGCTCGCAAGTTTTTCGATTGCTCGGAGCTTAACACTTGTGGTTAACATAAGTCTATTTTGAACTAACTGTAATTCAACTAACATATGTGGTCTAGGGAAGATGATCAAAATTTATTAAAAATTGGTTTCTTATTTTCATACTTATTCATCGTCTTTTTATTTCAAACTCTGCTATTCATCCTCTCTTGGCTTTGTGATGGCTTCTAGTAGCCGTAGACCATGAAGTAATGTTGTCTCAATTTCTGTAGGTAATGAAAAAGACTCTGATGGCTCTTGGCTACAATATATCTATAGAAAATTTCAGTGGGTATTAATGCCTCTCATCAAGAGGTGCTTTTTATAAAAAAAAAAAAAAATCAAATATGGATTTTAGGAGCCTTTAAAAAAGTAGAATTTTAGACTTCAAAGTTTCATCTAGTGGTCAATTCATTTCAGAGGTCTTATTGTAACATGTGTACATGCATAAGGAAATCAAAATGGAAGGTGAAAGTTCAAATGATAGACTCAAATGCAATTGTAAGTTATGGAAAAGTTTTGACTTTGAGCTTGACATTGATTATTCAAATGTGTATGCGAGTATTGTCTTGATATATATTTTTTGTTCTTTTACAGATATCTATCCATCAAACTTAATTGAATGACAACCAATACAATCCCTTGTTGCCATCAAAGATGTTATTCATTATGATATTGGTCTTATTCAATATAAAAATTTGTTCTTTGAGATCACTTTTGGATTCTTGTATTTTCTTCTACGATTCATCTTACACACCATCCATGAATGATTTAGGTGGAAGATTGGAGGCATCTATCATGCAATTAGTTGAAAATATGTCCACCTTTAGTTTGAGAGTTTTCTCAATTCATTTGCTTTTGTTTCCTTAATTCATATATTCAGCAGAGTGGTGTTTATTTGTTGCTTATTATTTTAACTTAAGAAAAAGGGCAGTTGATCTTTTGAAGGTTGGATGGATTGAGATGTAAATACTAAAACGTGAATATCGTGAATACTGAAACGTGAATACTCTGAATATTGATCATGATACTCTGAATACTTTGATCGTGACATAACTTTAATGATGCAATTGTGAGAAGTTAATAGCAATTTTTTTGAATACTGACTTTTTTTATATCGAATGTGAGTTTCATTAATGATATCAAATTATGAATTTAGTGAGTACTCAATCATGATATTTGTGGTTACTCTCATGAATGCATGTGACCAAAATTGGTCAAGCTATAATTGTAAAATTTCAACACTCCTCCTCACAATTTAGCTTGATGAGGCTATCATGGATCAATAATAATTACATGCATAAAAACAATATAATTAACAGGTTCCTGATGTATGTAGTGAGTATGATCACTCATTACAATAAGACCAGTATTTGAGCTACAAGTTGTCAAAGGTAATGAGAGCTCCATAAAGGTTGTCTTCAAGATCCAAGCTTTGTCTTTGGTAGGTTGTTGAATGATCACCTTGGGCTACAAAATGTGAGTCTCCTCCTCAAAATAAACATGAAAAACAACAGCTTTCCATAAGATCCAACTTTTGTATGAAGCACATACAACCAAAGCTTGAGATACCACCATCTTGACTTTATCCACCAAAACAATGAACTCCAACTTGGCATCCTTCCAATGAAGGTCTTCATTCCTTGGAAATTCAAGAGTGAATGGATCACAAGATGAGGCCTTTGAATACATATTTGAAACTCCAATCAAAGTAGTAATGATTGCTATTTCATCATCACAAGATATAGAATGAAAAACAATGTTACTCTCAGGTTACATTTGGAATTCTCACTCAATTCTTTGTCCACCATCATGGCTATCTTTTACGTTGTGTTTCTCCTTCATGTGATGTATTTTCATTACTCCTGAATTTTGATGATACTTTATTGGCGTATTTGGTCGACTTTTGGGGCCAAGCACTTTTGATACATGTGAAGGTTAGTTTTCTAAGAGATAAATTTCTCTTCCTACTTTCTTAGGTGGTGTGGGCCTAATATCTATTGCTTGCACTACTCTGATGGCTTTTCTAAGAAGTTAGGCTTTTGGTGTCTCTACACTAGTTTGAAGTTTCAGCAAGGTAACCAGCCTCTTCTTCTTGATTCAGTGGCTCATGGACTGCAATTTCACTTTTCAACACGATCTTTACATTGCTAAAAATTAATCTCCATCGCTTGTGTAGCCTATTATGTCTCCCTTTGAATCTTTGATGGCAAATCAGTAATTAGTTTAAACTCTCGTGAAGCATCTTCACTCTTATTCCTTCACTCAACTTATCAATGATTTTCCCATTTGGCTTTGCAGTATTTCATTTTACATGAAACCTTACATAAACTCTACTTAAGATTTTCCATTTCCAAGGGGCTAAACACATGGTTTGGTGGTAGAAAAAAAGAACCCATTTTTCATTGTACCTTTTGGTAATACATTTCATTTTTGGGGATTTGGGAGGGAGCTTGAGGTAGAATTAAAGTAGAATCATTATGCTACTATATTGTGGGTTCTAATAGTAGATAAGGATCAGTTGGCCTCGCCACGAGGCGAGTCGATGGGACACGCATCCCGTCAATGGCAACTTGGGTCATGCATGGGTTGCTTGAGTGAAGAACTATATGTACAGTGTAATTTCATTTTGAGAAATACAGTTGCTATGTGAGCTTGTTGTGGAGAGTGTTTTCAATCTGTGTTACCGTTTGTGTAGCATGATCTGTGTTCCTGTTTGAAGCAAATTCTAAGTTGGTATCATAGTCGTATAGGGAGTGTACACAGTACAATGTCTCCGTTGAAGAGAGCTTCGGGAGAAAAACAGTCTTCTAAGAGTTCGGGGTTTATGGTGGGCTGGAGACAAAAAGTGAAGCACTGTGCATGGTTTCTAACATACAAAGGTTTGCTAGGCGTGAAACTATGTGAAGATTCATAAACAAGGCTTATCAGTTGAAGAAACAAAATTCTAAAAATTTCGTAAAAGTAGTTGCTTGGTGTTAGAGTGCATTTTAGAAGGCGACGCCGATTTGGCTTTCAATTTGGCTGAAAAGCGGCAGATGACCTTGTAAGAAAAAAAGTGCAGGTTATTATTTTAGACTTTTGACATCACAATTGGCCTCGGCATACTGTTTTTAGCCTACGGTTGCAGTTTCAGGTAGTTTTGGGATTGCGAACATGGGAGAGTCCATTTTGAGTGAAAGTAGCAAATTGGACGGGATTTCCGACTATGCAATGTGGAAATTCGAAATGAAGAACATACTAATGGAGAAGGATGTGTGGGATGTCATCACAGGTGATGAAAAAGACAACCAAATGAAGCGGACATCAAAGTGTTCGATAAGAAGGTGAGGAAAGCTTTGACCTTCATTAACTCAGTGAAGGATCACATCATTACCCACATTTGTAATGTTGTTACACCCAGACAGGCATGGGATGTGCTAAAGGAGTAGTTCAAAACGTCAAATCCGTCAAGAATCATGTTTCTGAAGTCAACCACGTTGCTCTTCAACAACAATGCCAATATGGTCAAGGATTCGAAACAAATGTTGTTCTCAGAATTCAACATGACTGATCTGGGCGAAGCTCACTTTTGTCTTGGAATTCAAATCCATAGAGACAGAGTAAATCGACTGAGTTACATCACTCAACAAAGGTATCTTCATAATGTTCTTAGCATATACAATTTGATGAATTGTAAATTAGCGCTATTGCCTTATCGGCCAACCCTAGATTTCATTCTAGGAGTAAGCACATTGAGATAAGATATCACTACATCAGGGGCAAGGTTCTCGACAGAGAGGTGAGCTTGACGTACTGCAGAACGCAGAATGTAGGACATGGTTGCAGACATTTTTACGAAAGCACTCAGTGTTAATGCACACAACAGATTTTCTACATTGTTAAGTCTGAAGATTAAGGCATTCACGGATTCAGATTAAGTGGGGGTGTTTGATTTACTCCTCTTACTCAGCTCCACATCACGTATGCGCTCACCAATAGAGTATAATTCATCCCTCATTGTCTTGATTCTGGTCATGTACATCTGAATGCGCTCTCCTTGGTCCATGCGGACACTATTCAGTTGTCATATGTATCAAAGAGAGGCTTGAAGACAACACAGTTGACTCCAAATGGAGACTGAAAAATGGTAAAGCTTTCACGCTAATCATTTTCAGTATATCATATACATAGATCGGACATTGAAGCTCAAATTTCGAAAAAAAAAAATATGGGACATCTTGAGCACACTATATGATGTGAGGACATGACTTCCAAGTTGCATCTCAAAAAGAAATTCTTCTCACTTAAGATGTCTAATAGTGATTTGTTTTAGAATCATATAAGCTAGTTCAAGAATCTCTTACAACAGATGGCAATTGTCATGGATCAATTATCAATATCATGCAATCATGACATTGTTATCAAGCTTGCCAGCACAATGCATTGTGCAGCATTGCAAAACCCTATCATGTTTGTGAGCGGAATAGCATCAAGAGAAAGATTGCCAACCTTTGACGAGCTCATAGAAATCTTGATGCAGGAAGAGCAATGATGAGAAATGGTGAAAGCTAGACGTCAAAACACTGATGATCAGGCACTTGCGACACGCCAAAAACAAGGCAAGGGCAAGGGCAAGAAGAAGTCTAAGAAGTAATTCACCAAGACTCAGGAGGATGAGGGATCTTCCAGCAAGACCAAGAAGAAGGGCAAGTGCTTCTATTGCGGTAAAAAGGGTCATTGGAAGAGTGAATGTCGAAAATTCCTGGCAGAATCAGGCAATGGAAAACCAAAGCAAGCAGGTAACCTTGTCGATGAGGGTGAGATTGAAGACTCTAGCATCTTCATATCAGCATTGTCATCTAATCAAGATGATCAAGTGTGGTACATTGACTCAGGAGGCACAAGACATATGAGAAGTAACAAGGATTGGTTCAGTAGCTTGAAAGTGTTGGATAATGAAACGTCCGTTTCACAAGCAAATGGTGATTGTGTGCAAGATCAAGGGGATAGGCACCATTTCAATCCAACTACCTGATGGCAAAAGTAGGATGATCAGGGAGGTACTTTATGTACCAGGTTTGAAGAAAAATCTACTTTCTGTTGGTGTCATTACTGATCAAAAGTTGAAAGTAGAATTTGCCCATGATCGTTGCTTTGTAAAGAATGTGAACCAAAAGTTCAAAGTCATTGTGGATGGTATAAGGGAGCCCAACACTAAATTGTGTACAGGTTAAATGCTACAATCAAGGGGCAACATGGACTTGTCTCGTCCATTCCATCACAAACTGAGCTGCGGCATAAGAGGCTTGGTCACTTGAACTTAGGAAGCCTCAATTTGATGAGAAAATTGGAAATGGTGAGAGGATTTCCTACAATAGAAGATCACTTGAAGTTGATGTGCGAATCATGTGTGTATGGGAAGCAGCATCGAGAGAAGTTCAATAAAGGTGGTGTTGCAAGGGCAAAGAACATCCTAGATTTGATCCACACATATTTATGCGGGCCTATGAGGACTATGTCCTTAGGTAAAGCCTTCTATTTCATGGCCTTTATTGATGATATGTCACGTAAGACGTGGATTTACTTCTTGAAGAAGAAATCGGATGCATTTGACAATTTCAAGAGCTTCAAAGCATTGGTCGAAAATCAGACAAGTAGGAAGATCAAAGTTCTAAGAACATATATTGGAGGTGAGTACAAGTCTAATGACTTCAATGATCTTTGTGATCAATGTGGGATCAAAAGACAATTTACGCAAGCTCATACTCCTACTCTCAATGGTGTAGCTGAACGCAAGAATTATACGATTGTGGAAAATGCCAAATCTATGCTAACTGAGATGAAACTACCAAAAGATTTTAGTTCGAAGCATGCAGTACGGCAGTCTATCTTCAAAATAGAAGTCCTACTATTGTCATACCAAAGATAACACCTGACGAGGCATTCATGAAAAAGAAGCCAAAGGTGAACCACTTACGAATCTTTGGATGTAAGGCCTTTGTACACATTCCTAAGGAAGAGAGATGTAAGCTTGATGTGAAAGCTATCAAGTGTATATTCCTAGGATATGATGATCGTGTGAAGGGCTATAGATGTTTTGATCCAGTGGAGAACAAAATACATGTCAGTCGTGATGTTATCTTTGATGAATCTAAGATGTATGAAGATGAGGACGCTGAGAAGACGGACACATCCAGTGAGAAAGATGGTACAGTGACGATACCTCCTGATGATGATCCACTTATTGACTTTCCTATTGATGGACACGAGAATACACCTCAAGATACTACTACTCAACCTCAAGAGACAAGTTGGAGAGGTAGAGACAAAGCCTTTGGTGCAAGAAGGATTGAAGTTGCAAGTGACAAACGCAAGGAGAAAGATGTACCGTGGGATACATTTTCACCAGGAAGCCGATCACTTGACAAGAAGCTCCCTAAGTGGTTTGAGAGATTGTTGGAGAGCCGCGACATGGATGACTTTCTAGGATCATCTAGCCAGGGAGAGATACAAAGATCAACAAGAGAGAAGACACAACCTGAAAGGTATGAAGCAAATTATGCTCTCTTATCTAGTATTATTCAAAGCAAAGAACCTTCGACTTATGGTGAAGCAAAGGATGATGACATTTGGGTCAAGGCCGTGGGAGAGGAAATGGAGTCAATTGCTAAGCATAGCACATGGGACTTAGTGGAACCACCAGTTGGCAAAAAACCCATTGGTTGTAAATGGATATACAGGACTAAGTACCATGCAAATGGAAGCATATCAAAGCACAAAGCAAGATTGGTAATCAAAGGGTATGCACAAAGTAAAGGCATCGACTATGAGGAGACCTTTGTGCCAGTATGTAAGTGGAATACTCTACGTCTACTTGTTGCTTTAGCTTCACATTTTGGTTGGCCTTTGCATGAGATGGATGTGAAATTTGCTTTTCTAAATGGTGAGTTAGAAGAAGAGGTGTTCATGGATCAACCTAAAGGCTTTGTAGCGAAAGGACAGGAGAATAAAGTATGTTGTTTGAAGAAAATGCTTTATGGTCTTAAACAGGCACCACGTGCGTGGTATAGCAAGATTGATGCCTACTTTTGTTCTAAGGGGACGGTGAGAACACATTTGGATCCAGATCTCAATTTTGACAGGTATATCTTCAGCCATTCCTCGTGGACGAACTGTGTTTGATCAGCTAGCTTAATGGCAAAAGTCGCAGGCTTGATCTTGGTAAGGCCCCATTTTGCACATAGCTTTGTAGAAATCAGGTTAACACCTGAACTGCCATCTATCACGACAACTTCCTTAGGAAATTGTGTATGTTGTATCGGCAGAGTGATATTCTTTTGTTCACTTTCCCAAGTGGCTCCAACATGGAGTACTTCATTAGATTTTTCAAATTCAACACAAAAAAGTGGCTCGTGATGGACTTTTGGTTCTACTTGAGCTAACTTTTGCGCTAAGACTTATTTTGCTTTTGGCACCAACTTCAGGAACTCTCCCAATGAAATATTAATCTTGCTAGATAAAATATTCATGAGGAGTTTTGTTTGCGGCGCTTCTGGTTTAGTCATCTTGCAGGGTTCTTCATGATGATGCAACTGTTCATTCATATCTGTACGTGAATTTCTTGGTGGCTGCAATGCTGAAGAACGTACTTCAGTTGTTGTTTTAGCAGCTTCAAGCTCCTCTTCTTCTTACAGATGTTTAATCCACTATCTCATATGCTGATATCTTCGTTTTTTTGCATGAAGATTGGGATAGACTTCAGATGCTGTTGGTATATCGTTCAATGGTATAGAATCAACAAGTATTGGATCCACAACTGGTTCTTTCTGCTTTTGTGCTATGGTGACCACCATCAAATGTACACTTGATTTATTCTGAGCTTCTGATCTTCGCTTGATTGTTATCAAGTTTACAAGTGCTGTAACTAGTGGTGGCTTCGATCTTGTTGGACAGTCTTTATAGCAATGCCCATAACCACAGTCACGATAGAATGGTACAAAAAAAAATTTATTTGAACATTCTGTAGCTCTGTGATTTTCTCCACATGCAAAGCATCCAAGCGGTGCTCTGGTCCAGTTTCTAGATGCTTGTTGTTGCGCGACAACATAAATAGCATATTGTTTTGAAGATCCACTTGAAGATCTACCTTCTTGCTCAGTACCATAGTTCCATTGCTCAACACTTCTGAGCGGAGTGTTTTGGTGGGGCAGGTAAGGCTAAACAATCCGGGTATCCAAGAGCAGATTGTTGAGGTCTGGCTGCTGGATTTCCTCCATACTGTGGTTCTCAATATTTCATTTGGGCATACCATTGCTGAATTATCCAAGGATTGAAGTTGCGAAAAGCAGTCTCATGATCAAGCGAATTACACAAATGGCATACACTGTTTTCCATTCATTTTTTCAATTGAGGACATTTATTCACTATTGTTGAAAATTGTCACTTCTCACTTGACATTGGTTCATGTAAATATTGATCAAACATTAGAATATGTTGATGATATGATTTCACACGTGTGGAGCATGTTCCCATGTGTGAAAGGATGTACTTTTCATGTTTGTATATATCCAAATTGATTTTGTATCATTCTAGTTAGTGTGAACATGAAATGACTAGTTTTTAGTCAAGTTGACTAGTCACCTACAAATTAGCTTTTCCTTGCATGTGCATGAGTAAATGCTCCCACATGGCAAGTGGATGTTCACATGTGTGTATAGAGTACTAGAAGATAAGAGTTGACCATTTTCCTTAGATCCTATTTTGTAGGGAATATTCCTATATTCTAGGAGACTAGCTTTTTGGATTTTAGTCATATTCTAGAAGGTCAACTATTGGATAAGGATCAAGGATGGATCAAATGGATAGATATGAGTGATGTGGCACTCTTCACACGTGTGAAGGCCTGCTGGACTGTACCAGACTCATGGATGTACTTGATCCATAAAAGGATCATCATTTTGCTAAGAAAATTGATGAGACTTTTGCACTCTACACTTTTGTGAGATTTCTAGTCATTTGTCTTGTGATTTTTATGCATGATTGCTATCTAGTATCATTGTACTTGTTGTTTCAGGTGCAGGCCGTACAGTGGACAGTACTCCACACGTGTGAAGCCGCTCTCACTAAAAAATGATGTGTTGATCCTTTGCTCTTGCTTAAATCCAAGTGTAGTGAATCTAGATCAAGATCTAATGTGTAGAACTTGATAGATTCATTGATTAAGCAACCAATAACTCTCTATGATTGTAAAGTACAATCATTATTGTCCTAAAAACTGTAAAATTTATCAACTATGTGAGCTAAGTAAGAGAGTGATCATTGAATCATAAATCTTGTAAAGATCATTGGCAAAATTTGTTTTTTGGCCAATACTAGTGAGGGCGAGTTCTTCTAGAGTGATAGCTTGTAATCATTTGGATCAAAACGACTTGGAGGCTGTGTATGTACTTTTCACACGTGTGAAACCGTACAGCAACTTTCAATTCAAGTTACTTTGTGTTTTTTGGTCCCAAAATCACAATACTAGTTCATTTTTGGTGCTTTTTGAAGCATAGTATTGATCTAGATTCATTCTAACTAATGCCTATGACCAAATAGTGTTTTGGATCATTGAAGCATTTCTTTTTAGAGTCTAAGATCAGATCTAAGAGGCTGATTTGTTCAGATCCTTAGTTGAAGTGAAATCTCTAAGAAAAGTGTAAAGCAATTTTTTTGTGAGAGTGAAAGCTAGAAATTTTTGGTAAGATCTTTGAGTATCATTCAAGCTTGTGTGTTAGTTTGATAGAGACAAGCCTATAGGCATTCTAGTAAGCTTTAGGCCACTTCATAGATCTTTTAAAATTCAAAAATCTTTGTGATTTTTAAAAGAGCATTCATTCTAAAATGTCATCCATGGGTGGATATTTGATGGAACCAAGTGAGAGACTCACTTCCACAAATTATTCCATTTGGAAAGTGAGAATGGAATCACTCCTTGTGATCCATGATCTATATGACATAGTTCAAGGAGTAGAGGAAGAGCCTCAAACTCCCCAAGAACAAGCCAAATACAAGAAGAGAGCAAGATTAGCTCTACATTGCATAAAGTTAAATGTATGCAATGACCTCTTGAAAGAGGTGTCTTCTTGTACCTCATCCAAAGAGGCTTGGGATTCATTAAAGAGCATTTATGAATCCAACAATACTTCAAGAATCCTCATGCTAAGAAATCAAGTTTTCCAAAGCATGAAAGGAAGTGGAGAGAGTGGACAAGAGTATGTTCTTAGGATCAAATCTCTTAACAAGGAGTTAAGTGCAATAGGAGAGAAGATCCAAGATCAAGAACTAGTACAAATCATTTTGAATGGTCTAAGTGATGAGTTTACCAACTTAGTCCAATCATTTGCCATTCAAGACTCTCTTCCATCCATTGAAAAGTTGCACAATGTTCTTGTGGCCGAGGAGAGTAGGCTTCTACACCTCAAGACAAGAATGGATAGCATGTCACTTAATGGAGGAGAGGAGAAAGCTAACTTTACATCTAAAGGCAAGAAAAAGCAAAATCCATTCAAGAAAAATCAAGGCAAGGAGGCCGAGATGAAGAATGGAGGATCTACCTCCAAAGGCAAAGTGAAAAACAAGGCAAAACTAAAGTGTTTCTTTTGTGGAAAGAAAGGACACTTTGCCTCAGAATGCTACTTGAAGAAGAATCAACAAGCCAAAGGAGATCAAGGGAACATTGCTCAAGAGGAAGAATATGAGGATGGATTCAACACATCCTTAATGGTTGCATCTACACCAACTTCAAGTCAAGACACATGGTGGATAGATAGTGGGGCTAGTTCCCACATGTCCTTTAACAAGCATTATTTTTCTACTCTTCTATCTTGTAATGACTCTAAGAAGTCAATATACACTGCTAGTGATCAAGCATGCAAGATAGATGGCATAGGATCTATACCTCTTTGTTTAGGCACATCTAAAAGGATAGATCTAGATAATGTTTTGTATGTTCCTACCATTTCAAGAAACTTGCTTAGTGTAGGACAATTAATGGACAATGGACTAGATGTACATTTCAAGAATGGAGTTTGTTCCATCTTGAAAAATGATAAGTGCATAGCTAGTGGCATTAAGCAAGGTAGACTTTTCAAGTTGGATGCTAATGTTGCAAGTGAAAGTGTGAACTTGGCTAGGGAGGAGCTAACTCAAGTGGAGCTTTGGCATAAGAGATTAGGCCATCCTAATCTTCAATCTATGGAGTCAATGGCAAGCAAGGAACTAGCTCTCGGCCTACCAAGAGCTTTCAAGAAGTGTGGAAAAATGTGTGAGGCATGTGGCCTTGCAAAGTCACACAAATCTTCTTACAAGAAATCTTCATCAAGATCTCTCTCTCCCTTGGATCTCATACATTCTGATGTACATAGTTTTTCACATGCAAGTAATGGAGGTGCCTTGATGTATGTAACTTTTATAGATGATTGTACTAGATTCACATGGATTGAGTTACTATCAAAGAAAAATCTTGTTTATGAAGCTTTCATTAAGTTCAAGTCTCTAGTAGAGAAACAACTTAGTACTTCTATCAAAGCACTAAGATGTGATAATGGAGGAGAGTACACCTCCAATAAAATGAAAGACTTTTGTGAGATCAATGGTATTAAGTTACAATACACTTGTTCCTACACCCCTCAACAAAATGGGGTGGCCGAGAGGAAAAATAGGAGTCTATGTGAGTGTGCAAAGTCCTTGAGGCTTGATGCATCACTTCCCATCTCATTTTGGGGAGAAGCCATAACATGTGCTAATTATTTGTGTAATAGACTTCCTAGTAGTGCTATAGATGGGATCTCACCTTATCAAGCCTTGTTTGATAAGAAACCCAATGTAAAATATTTTAAGATCTTTGGATGTACTTGTTATGTACACATTCCTTTGGAGACTAGAAGGAAAGAAGATGCTACCTCCTTCAAAGGAATCTTTGTTGGCTATGGAGAAAATAGCAAGGGATATAGGATATATGATCCTACATCCAAGAAAGTAAAGGTAAGCAAGGATGTACTTTTTGATGAGTCACAATTTGCTAAGAGCTTGTCAAATGGATCTAACCCATTGTGCATTGAAGATCTTGACAAATCCGAGGAGGATCTTGACAAACCCGAGGAGGATCATGACAAACCCGAGGATGGAGATTTGGATCCAAGTCAAAAGGGGCCAAGAAGATCATCAAGGAGCAAGGCCGAGCCCTCAAGGCTTACCTATGTGGACAAGGGAAAGCAAAAGGAAGGCTCTACATCTTCTACCTCTTACTCTTTTTTAGCTACATTGATTGAAGAACCATCATCTTTTGAAGAAGCATGTAAATCTAAAGTTTGGAGAGATGCAATGCAAGTAGAGTATGATGCATTAGAAGAAAATCATACTTGGAATCTTGTAAATCTTCCAAGAGGAAAGAAACCACTTGCATGTAAGTGGATTTATAGAATTAAGTACAATCAAGATGGATCTATTAGTAAATACAAAGCTAGGCTTGTTGCTAAGGGATTTCTTCAAATAAAAGGATTGGATTATGAAGAAACATTTGCACCTGTAGCTAAGCTTGTAACTATTAGATTAATCATTTGCATTGCTACTTTGTTCAAATGGGATCTCTACCAAATGGATGTGACAAATGCCTTCTTGAATGGCTTCTTAGAAGAGGAAATCTACATGATGCAACCCGAGGGCTTCATCAAGATTGGTGAGGAGCAAAAGGTGTGCTACTTAAGGAAGAGCCTATATGGCTTGAAGCAAGCACCTAGAGCTTGGTACTCTAGGTTGCATGATTTTCTCTATTCCCTTGGCTTTGTACTAAGTGCTTATGAACCTTCTTTATATTTCAAATGTAATGAAGGAAAGATCATCATTTTGGTTCTTTATGTTGATGACATCATTATGACAGGAAATGATGATGATGGCATAGGCAAAGTAAAAGTTGACTTATCTAGTGAGTTCAAGATGGTAGATCTAGGCTTCCTAAAGTTTATACTTGGGATAGAAGTGTCTAGAAGTAGCAATTGTACTTTCATAAGTCAATCTAAGTATGCTACTTCCATTCTTGAAAGATTTGGTATGAAAGATTGTAAGGGGATTGACACCCCTATGGAGCATGTTGTGAAAGCAACTAATGAAGGTGATGAAGCATCCTTTGAGGACATCACTCTCTTTAGGAAGCTTATAGGCTCTCTAATCTATTTAACCATCACTAGACCTGACTTAAGTTTTTGTGTAAGCAAGTTGAGTCAAAGTATGCAAGCTCCTTTAATTCATCATTGGAAAAGTGCCAAGAGAGTACTTAGATATGTTTCTAGTACTAGATTTTTTGGTATACTTTATGAAGGATCTAACTTGCACTTGAGAGCCTACTCGGATTCAGATTTTGCAGGTGACAAGATGGATAGGAAGTCCATTAGTGCATTTGCAACATTTCTTTGTGGAGGAGTGATATCTTGGCTTTCCAAAAAGCAAGATACAATCTCACTATCTTCTTGTGAAGCCGAGTACAAGGCATTGACTTCAACAACCAAAGAGCTCTTATGGCTAAGAAGACTCTTGATGGAACTACATGTGCTAGAGGCCGAGGAGATCCCTTACATATTTTGTGACAATCAAGCTTCTCAACAAATTGCTTCAAATCCTATCTTCCATGCTAGAACAAAGCATATTGAGATAGCTCACCACTTTGTGAGGGAGAAGGTACAATCCAAGGAAGTGCAACTACATCATGTACCATCATCCGAATGCATAGCTGATATCTTAACCAAACCATTGTCCAAAGATCCATTTTTTAAGTTAAGATATGCTCTTGGAATTGTAGATAGATGTACACTAGATTTGCCAAGTTAGAAGTGAGGAGGAGTGTTGAAAATTGTCACTTCTCACTTGACATTGGTTCATGTAAATATTGATCAAACATTAGAATATGTTGATGATATGATTTCACACGTGTGGAGCATGTTCCCATGTGTGAAAGGATGTACTTTTCATGTTTGTATATATCCAAATTGATTTTGTATCATTCTAGTTAGTGTGAACATGAAATGACTAGTTTTTAGTCAAGTTGACTAGTCACCTACAAATTAGCTTTTCCTTGCATGTGCATGAGTAAATGCTCCCACATGGCAAGTGGATGTTCACATGTGTGTATAGAGTACTAGAAGATAAGAGTTGACCATTTTCCTTAGATCCTATTTTGTAGGGAATATTCCTATATTCTAGGAGACTAGCTTTTTGGATTTTAGTCATATTCTAGAAGGTCAACTATTGGATAAGGATCAAGGATGGATCAAATGGATAGATATGAGTGATGTGGCACTCTTCACACGTGTGAAGGCCTGCTGGACTGTACCAGACTCATGGATGTACTTGATCCATAAAAGGATCATCATTTTGCTAAGAAAATTGATGAGACTTTTGCACTCTACACTTTTGTGAGATTTCTAGTCATTTGTCTTGTGATTTTTATGCATGATTGCTATCTAGTATCATTGTACTTGTTGTTTCAGGTGCAGGCCGTACAGTGGACAGTACTCCACACGTGTGAAGCCGCTCTCACTAAAAAATGATGTGTTGATCCATTGCTCTTGCTTAAATCCAAGTGTAGTGAATCTAGATCAAGATCTAATGTGTAGAACTTGATAGATTCATTGATTAAGCAACCAATAACTCTCTATGATTGTAAAGTACAATCATTATTGTCCTAAAAACTGTAAAATTTATCAACTATGTGATTTTCTGTACAAATAAAACACCAGACATTTTCCCTGGTAGGAAAAGTCTTCGCAAACTTCTTAGGTTCCTTGTTTGCTTTTCCTGCTTTGATCTTCTCATCAAATTGCGACTGTAACTTTTCCATCTGTTTCTGTTGGTTATTCCCGAATTTCTCGAACTCATTGAGCATCGTTTCTGCAGCAGCATTGACATTCGTTGATGCAATAGTGGTGGATGTCGTAGTAGTCTGCCCCGCTGTATAAGGCAACATACTGATATTTGGCTCATCATCTGAATCTTCATCCTCCTCCCAAATTGCATCATCCATAGCATTTTGCAAGAGTGCATAGTCATTATGGCGTTTCAGCTCATGTCTGATTCATTTAGGTAAACCTGACAAAAGTCACATAATCATGGCATTTTTGTTAATCAGCTTAGGTTCGTACTTTGATTTGAGACGTTTCACCCGTTCAATGTAATCTCAAATCATTTCCCGCTTTCCCAATTTAATTTTACTTAAAAGTAGAAAAGGGTCTTCCATAAACTTCCGTGGTTTGAATCGTATGATAAGGGCTCTTTTAACAACCTCCCAATCTGTACGCTCAGTTTCATCTTGATTATAATATCAATCTTGTGCTGCGCTTGTTAAGGCCATAAGAAACAACTTAAGTTTATCTTGAGGAAAAATTTCGCCATAGACTTCACAAGATTCAGCATAGATCTGAAGAAATCTAACTGGATCTGTTAATCCATTGTGTTTGGGTAGATCCAAACAGGGTGCTCTTCTAACAATAATTGGATTGACTTCCTGAGACGCACCTCTAGGAGCAGCTCCAGGGGCAGCCATCTTTACAAATTCAGATCAAGCAGTCAATGATATTAAAACTAGATTTTTCAATCAAAACTATTTCAGATCACATTTGCTAGATTTATTCTACTTTTCAAGAATCTGATTCTATATTGTGAAAAAAATTTCAAAATTCAAACAATCGATACTTTGAAAAAATGGAAAAATTTCTTAGAATCCAAATCAGAATGTATCAGATTTGACCCAAATTTTGACAGAGACTTGATTTGGAGAATCAAAACCTAAAAATAGAACTAACGAAAGTTCCCTAGGCGAAGATTAGTTCGGCGAAGGTTCAATAGTGCTATTTTGAAAAAAAATTCTCTGATCAACTTTTCTGACAATTTCTATGGAAATAACCTTCGCCGAACTCTCAGATGCAAGATCTGAGACAGATAAAACTAGGGTAAACTCAAGAACATTTCTGACACAAGGAAATACAGTTTTTGTAGTTTCGCGAGGGTAAAAATCAAGATTTTTCATGTTCTAGACAAGAAGAATGTTAGTCGAACTCAAAAATAGTATTTTACTATAAATAGAATATTTTGGAAACTCGAAGAAAGAACAAGAGTGATACTGGTATTTTTGCAAAAAATGATTTTTTTGGCAAAAATATGACAATATGACAATTGATCTTCTGAAAACCCTTCTATTTTTGGTATTATTCTTCGCCGACCTGACAGTAGATAGATCTGAATCACACCTATGCACAGTGAATCGGGCGAAGTTTCTTTTTCTGTATTTTAGAGTTTTGGTGATTTTTTTAGTGTTTTTTGACGGTTTTTCTAATGTTTCTGGAAATCTGCTGGGAATTAATCTTCACCCTTCAAACTGAAGTTTTTGTGATCAAAACCAAAGGTATCTGCAACTCGGCCAAGGTTTTCTGAAAGAGGGCAAAAAGTTATCAGCTCTGATGATGATCTTTGTCTCTTTTTGACCAAAATCTGGCAGATTTGACCGATTTTTGTTGTTTTTTTTTATATCTCAGATCCAAATGGATCTTAAGATTGGTGATCTGAATAGATTTCTCTGTTCCAAAATCAAATTAGATTTCAAACAAGCAAATCCTCTCAAATCAAACAAAATCAAATCCAAACTAATCCTAAATGCAGTTCTAATACTATTCATGCAACAACAAGATGCCTAATGCAAGCTAACCATCCAACAAACATGCTAAAATTGGCGTAGCTCCCTGGAAACGGCGCCAAAATTGTAGTGGGTTTCTTTCCTTGCCTAACCTCAAACCAAGATCTAGTCAATCTAGCATCAAGAGACGAAGTTAGTTGTCACGCGTAGGTTCATTCCCATGAGAGCGATAGTATAATTCAGATTTCAACATGAATGGAAGATTCACATCTAACTCTAACATCCATTAACCCTAAACATTAACACTACATCCATTAATACTACGATCCATTAACACTACGCATCCACAACAAAGATAGCTTACCCTTTCTCTCTCTCTCTCTCTTTCTCCCTCATAAAAAGTATAATAACATACAATCCCAATAACAGTCAGATCCAACAATTAGCAAAAACCAAAGAAAGCATGAGAGATGGAGGAAAAGTGATAGAGAGCAAGGACATTCATCAATCCATTTTTGAAGAGAACCAATCTGCTTTATTGAAATGAGAAAATGGACATGTGTAGAAACTCGAGTAGGTCCCTTTTTATAGTAGAGAGGGAGACCCTGGCCTCTAAATCTTATTGGTCCATTTCTGCCTCCCTGATTATTCAAAATTAAAAAAGAGTGAGAACCATCCAAATTGGAGGGAAACCCAACTTTATTCACTAACTTGACATTTAGGCCCTGCGACATTAAAAGTCTCGCAAAAAGGCCTAAAGTCCTTTTATTGACTTGTAACTAATCAAATAACTATGTGATCATCGGGTTGGACTTACACAAGCAGGGTGCCAAATCCCTCTCACTTATTAACTAGGGTTAGAGTTGCCTTGAAATCCGCAAACCCTCCAACACAAACCTTAACCTTTACTTGTTTTTTATGGCTAACAAGGTTTGTTGTATGGTGTATTCCACAGGATGGTTTCATGATGCAGTGACTCTTGGCTATGGGGAGCCCCTTCCTCCTCCTAGTCCTTTTGTTCAGACTATTATATGTTGCATGAAGAAAATTGTTGAGATTCACAAATTGATTAATGCTTATGATATGACTACTTGTACTGTTGCTGGCTCGGATGATAAAATTCTTTGCCTTGTTGATTTGATGTGCATCATAGATTGGATCAAAATTTATATGGATTTTATTAAAAAGAAGAAAACTCTTAGCATGGTTGAAAAAATTTATATCGATTTCTCAAACTATGTTGAACGAATTGCTACTAAAGAAAAGTTCTGTAATACGCATATTCGGAAAGTATTTGCTTGCTTGGAGAAAAAAAATGATGAATCCTCTACTGATACCCCTGTCCCTACCACGGCTCCTACTTCACCTCGCCCTTTGATCTTTACCAAAGACCTTGATGAAGACAGTGCTTCCCAGTTAGAGTCTTTCTCACAAGAAATGTCTGAGTTTAAATCTGCAAAGACTGCGTATAAACTTTGGAGCCTTCCATCTGTAAACTTCCTAGCACCTATCTCTATTGAACCTTGGATTGCTCTTGCTCATCTCACTGATGTAGAAGTCCAAGCCTGCAAGCTTGCTACTTTACATAAGAATCTTTCTTTTGATACTCCTATTGCCTTTGATATTGTTATCAAGATGAGCATATTTGAACCTTCGAGATGTCCTTCTGAGCAGACCTGGGCTAGAACTAGAGGCCATTTTGACACTGACTTTAACAAAATGAACCCTCATCAAGCTAGAATCTGGAACTAGAAAAGACCTTTCTTTAAGTGCAAATGCAGTGATAAATAAAAAAAAACAATTCTTCTATCATATGGTTTGATCATTCTATCGGGTACATAATGAACAATCTTTCCATGTTCTTTTCTGGTGCGTCTCTACAAAATAAGCTTAATGTTTTCTTCCTTTGGTTGCATAAACCTACTAGAGAGGTTGTCAAGTCCCACATTGTCTTTCTGTACATCCGACAATACATGATTGATGCTGCCATTGAACTTTCCATAAACCCTACTACTAAGCTCCTGACACACCTTGGTGACGCTGAAAACATTCAAGAAATTGAACGCCTTTTGAAAAAACCCAGTTTCTCTACCTTGCAGGACAAATACTTCCAGAATACTAGCAAGAAAACGGGTTCCTTCAATCTAAAAATCCAAGCTTAGTCATATCAGGCAGTGGCAATAACAGGAAGAGAAAGTACTTTGAACAAAGGCAAAGCAGTGGCGGTAAGGGGGATCTTCCTATCAAAAAGCTGAACTTTTATCATGATTGATCCATGTGCAAAAGGACATAGAAGAAACAAGAATATTGGAGGTCAAAAATATTGGTAGACAACGACTAGTGGTTAGAAGAGACAGAGGGAAGTTTTTTCTGCATTTACGTTATTATAACAGATGCTTTGAGAGGATTGATGTTTAATGACTATATGCTGAAACCTTACTTCGGATTTTTGGTCATATTGATGAGACTTTTGAGCTTATTGTGTTTGGTTGGTCTTACTTTCCACATTTGAAGCATGAATGGTATAAACCCTTTCAAGTCTTTTGTGATTTCGATGTTGACAACATTCCACCTTGTACTTGTGCTGACAACAAACATTTTAAAACTTGAACAAAGGACTTAATCATATTTCATTGTGTCAATCTAATATAAATGAGCTAGCTTTAGAACTTTATCGTGGATGGTTTGAATTGGCGAGTTTTTTACCTACTTATCAAAATATTGATCATGAGACTGTTATGGAACATGCCTTGATTTGCAAAGATGTTGTAACAAGCTTTTCGAAAAATACCAAGTGGCTGCGTAGAGAAAGTATAATGAATAAAACTTACAAATGCCATTGATGAGCATAATTGGATTACTACCAATCTGTATGTGAATGGTGTGGATAAGGCTCAACATAACCCGTGTTTTATGTGCATCTACTTTGTAAGGAATTTGGCTTTGGTTAGACTTTCTAGTCCAGATTCTGTCCCGTTTCTGAAAGAAAATAATAATACGCTAGACATGGCTATGGTTAAGATCTGAGATACGTTTGCTATTAGAATATTTAAGTTGTAAAGAAAAATGGACTGCGTTTAGCACCTTCAGATTCACACAAATCCGCATTTTGTTGTTCTTCTTGGGTACTAGAACTATCGGCGATACCCATTCCGTGTGCTCGATTTCATAGATGAAATCTGCATCCATCAGCTTCTGCAACTCCTGCTTGATCAGCTCTGTATAATTCGGGTTGCAGCGGTAGTAACGGCTTACCTTGGGGACTGCTCCATCCACCAAGGGTATGGTGTGTTGGACTACTGTTGGTGGAATGCCCTTAAGATCACTATAACTCCAGGCAAAACAGTCTTTATACTCCACCAATAATGATCGTAGTCTCTTGAACTGTGTGGGTGTTAACTGCTCTCCCACCTGTACTATCCTTTCTTCTTCACCTGGCTCGGCAAGGTTCATCGGCTGTGTTTGTGCAGGTCCCTCGAAGACTTGTTCCACTGGTGCCTGACTTTGATCAGGTTTTCTTTGGGCTTGCGGCATCATGATTACCACGTCGTCCAAAGTATAATTCTTGAAAGTCTCAGGCATCTCGTGAACTGGCGCTCGTCGAGATTCCTCTTTCAGCATATTGATCTTAGCCCGACTGGTCATTTTTTGGTTTTCTATCACTTGTGTAGAAGATGACACTATATTTGAGTCCATTTTGATTGACTTTAAGGAATTCAATACTTTCTTTTTGCTCTTTTTTGTCATTTTGGTATATTCGTCCTTGTTGTTTTTCATCGGAACTGCCGTGACATTCGCCTCGTGGTTGCAAATATCGACATCCACTGTAGCTATCGCCTCTTTAGGTAGATCACTCCAACGAATCACTTGGTTGTAGCGTTGCTTCAACTGATTCTTCTTATTCGCAAGCTCCTTGGTGGATCGATCCTTGAGACTTTCATCATGGTAGACTTTTGCGGTGGATGAGCTGGTACTTTTTTGATTCCGTAACGATCTGGGTCCACGTGGTGTAGGACCTGCTCATCAATCAACTCAATCTCCTTATTATAAGTTAGAGCATGTTGCCAAGGACCTTTTGGTTTCACATAGGATTGATCTACCAGTTTGATGGCAAATCTTGTTGGTTTCAACCCTTGTAAACCCCATTTTTCATACAAAGTAGTGGAGATCAAATTGACTCCTGATCCTCCATCTACTACTGCTGCCTTGTCCTCGTATCTCTTGTGTTTGATTGGCAAAGTGATGTTGTGTTCCTCACTTTCCCATGCTGCTCCGATGTGGAGGATGTTACTTGTTTCTTCATAGCCCGTACAATATATGGGCTCAGATGCTACTGGCTCCTCATCCGCTTTGGCCCATTCAGCTAGAAGGCTTTTCGCTTGTGGTGCAATCTGCAGTAGTTCTCCGAGTGGTAAATTAACACGGCTTGGCAGTAAAAGTATGAGCCTTTCAGTGTGTGGTTCCTTGGGCTCTACCGTATGAAAAGGTGGTTCATGTTGGTGCAACCGATCATTTTGATCAGTGCGCAGTGGTGAGCCCGCTTGTTGTCCCCGTTCGCCACCAACTAGAGGTTCCGTGGGATTGTCCCTTTCTTGCTCCTTTTCCTCCGCTTGTGCCCAATGTCATATTTTCTGGTATTATCTTCTTTCTTCCCTCACATTCGGATATGGCGCTGAAGTTGAGAGTTGGTCGTCAGTGACCAAGTGTGGTGGTGAGGGAGCCACTTCTTTCCTCTTATGTGCTCGCGTAACAACTAACACCAGAGCGTAGAATTGTGGCCCTTGCGTTGGCATTCTTGCTGGAACTATTGGTTGCTGTATTGCAATGAAGTTGAAAGGTGCACTAGTTCCAGGTTTAAATGGACAATTCTTGTAACAGTTTCCATAACTGCATTCTCGGTAGAAGGATGTATATTGTCCCTTGTAGGGACATTCTGCAATTTTGTGTCCTTCGCCACATCCATAGCAGCCGTAATTCCTCTCGCCTTGATGCTGAGTTTGAGCTGCATAGGCTGCAACATATTCATTTATGGCAGGATCCATAAATGGTTCATCTGGTCCGTACCATTGTTGTTGCTCAGGTTGAGGTGATGCTTGCATCTCTGGTTCTGTTGTTGTTAGGTTTACATGGGCCACTTGTTGACTGGCTGGCCCCGGTGGTGCAAGTAAGGCCATACGTTGTTCCTGATTTGGTGCGCCATACCTCGCTGCCGGGTTGGGTGCCCCTTAATGATATGGATAAGAAGTTTGATAAGGACTTCTCTTCTATTGAACAATCCGGGGGTTAAACGAGCAAAATGTCGTATCGTGCAATGTTGCATTGCACAGATGGCAAAATCTATGTGTTAGTCTTAGATTTTGCTTTAGGATTGGACACTCGTTCGCTGTATGGTTTTGTGTGCACACCGAACACCATACATTCTCTCGTCGTGGATACTGCAGCTGGTTTGGTTTCGGTTGATGTGGCGTTACTGCTACAGCTCTCTATAAGGCTTTCAGTTTCTGGTCAAACTACGTCGTAAGTTGCTCTATCTGCTGTTTGTACAATTTTGTCATTTGCTCCAATAGCAGTTCTGTGGATAGAGCAGATGTGTTTGATGATGATGATGCTATCAAGGGAGTAGGAGTGTGGGTGGATGGATATTCGTCGTCAGATCCCTCGTCCTCTTCCATGATGGCATCTTCCATAGCTTCTTGGAGAGTAGCATACTGCTCCCGTCGTTTCAGTTATCTTTTGATGCTTCGTGGTAATCCGGCTAGGAATTACATGATCACCGCATGATCGGGAGTTAGGGCTGCACTGCACTTGAATCGTATATGTTTGACCCGTTCAATATAGTCCCTGACACTTTTTCGTTTTCCCATCTTGACTTTGCTCAGCAGGAGAAACAAGTCTTCTAGAAACTTTCTTGGTTTAAAACGCGTAATGAGAGCTGCTTTAATCGCTTCCCAAGTAGATTTTTCTTCCTCTGACAGGTTGAAAAACCAATCCTGAGCCACTACCAATAAGGACATGGGGAACAACATCAGCTTTTTCGCAGGTGTCTGTTCGTCGTAGATTTCACAAGCTTGCTCGTAGATCTGGAGGAATTGGATGGGATCTGATGATCCGTCGTATTTTGGTATTTCCGTCTGAAGTGCTCTCCAGACTGCTTGCAAGGGAGCGTCATGTACGGGTTGGCCCATTGGATCCATTGGTGCTGGTTCTGGTTTTGCCTCTTGTTGCACAACTGCTAATCTGGGAAGGTGTGGTGCTTGATTTGCTATCCTTCTTGCTATTGATCGTCCCAATCTCAGATTCATTCGATGGTGGGTTCCAAAGTGGTTGGATCTTGCTTGTATAGTGGAATGCAGTCTGGATTTTAAGGATCTGATCAATCTTATCGGTCGGAAGTGAAATTTAGGCCTTTTATGGTGGTTTTTCCTTGATATCTTCTTACTCCTTGCATTGATTGACCTGAGATTTTGACAGTAGCTGAATCTGATGTAGATCTTTCCACTGATCTAGTCTACGAGGGTTAGCTGTGCGAGGGTTCTTTAGCTATTTTTGCAGATAAAAAACCTGATATCTTTCAGATCTTTGGGAAGTAACTCTCTCAAGGATCACAGTCGCTGGATCTGGGTCAGATCTTGCTATGGAATTCTCTGCAAGAGCTAACTCTCGCAAGAAGTGAAAATTTCACTGTATGCGAGGGTTCAGAACCACTATTTTGGCTTGATCTTCACGAAATCTCAAAACTAACTCTCGCAGGATTCATCACTGATGGAAATTATCATTCTAAATTGATTGAGAGGGTTTTCGAGAGTTCTTACTAGAAGGATTTGCTGGATCTCATTTTTTAGTGATTTTTTAGCACTTAAATCCAATTTTTTGCTCACTAGAATCAAACTAACTCTCGCAAGCTCTTCTGTGTCCTAGTCTCCTCACTGAGATGGAACTTTAGAATCCTCTGCAAGAGTTCTTGCCCACTAAAATTGAAAATTTTGGTGTCTGCGAGGGTTCCCTGGTACTTTCCCGTCTTTTTTTCACTATGAACTCTCGCACGGGCACTCAGACATCAAACTTACTCTCGCAAGCTTCTTTGTGTCATGGTCTCACTGAGATGGAACTTCAAAGGGCTCTGCTAGAGCTCTGGTGAAGATTATGAAAAGACTCGCTAGACTTGGAAAGGTGGAATACCTACGTGCCTTCAAGCATACTTTCCGTTATATTGATTATATTTGTTTCATAAACAACACAGATGCTCTTTTATTTCTTGAGAAGGAGCAACCTCGTGTCGATGATAATGCCTTATGGATCTATCCCTTGCAGTACCTCACGATAGAAAATGAAGACGCTTCAAATAATACGGTCAATTTTTTGAATATTACCACTACCTTTGATTCTTTATTGGGTAAGTTTCATGTGAAAAAATTTGACAAGTGAAGGGAGCTTCCGTTTTCGTTTTTCTAATATATACACTTGACTACCAATAGGCCGATTATGAACTCATATAAAGTTATTGTCGTTCAAATTATTGCTACCATGTATTGTTGTAGTGAACATGATACTTTTATGGATGAGGTCAGAAACATCGTTCTTGCTTTTCAATGTAATGGCTTCATGAAAGAAAGATTGTATGAGATTATAAACAACCTATTCCTACACATTTTGTTCCCTGGACTCAAGTTTACTTTACCAAAAAATGCTAAATTTCTTTTGGTTGGTAGTTAGCACTCCATCTCAAGGGTGCTAATTGCCCCCTGAGAGACTTTGCTAGTTGTGGGTACGATTGGTGGGTTCTCTCTCTCTCTCTCTCTCTCTCTCTCTCTCTCTCTCTCTCTCTCTCTCTCTCTCTCTCTCTCTCTCTCTCTCTCTCTCTCTCTCTCTCTCTCTCTCTCTGTCTCTCTCTGTCTCTCTCTCTCTCTCTCTCTCTCTCTCTCTCTCTCTCTCTCTCTCTCTCTCTCTCTCTCTCTCTCTCTCTCTCTCTCTCTCTCTCTCTCTCTCTCTCTCTCTCTCTCTCTCTCTCTCTCTCTCTCTCTCTCTCTCTCTCTCTCTCTCTCTCTCTCTCTCTCTCTCCTTCATTTTTGCCCTACTGGTGCTCTACCATACGGTGATTGGGATTGAAGAGAAAGCTCATGAATGCTATTGGAAGAGCAACGAACGATACTGCAAACAAAGGTGAGAATGATTTGAGGAATGGCAGCTCGCTGATCATGAAGGATGTATGCTAAGAATGAATGCTCACATGTTGCTATGATTACCTTTGTGTAGTAGCAAGGTTTGGCTTGCATATTGTGATTGGATACTACTGCAATCAATCGCTGTCCCAAGTAGCAAACGTGGGCAATTTTTTTTGACCTATGATAAGCGCTGGACAACAAGCCAACTTTTGATTATCATTATCACCTTTTCTGAAAAGAGAGTAGTCGCTAGCCAGCACCCTCTCTGAGATGGATCTGGCCGCTGGCCAGCGCTGTTTTTTGGCTCATAAATGCTTGTACCTACTGCGATTTACCATGGCTCTTTGTATGAGCAAAGTTTCAAGCTTTTTTCAGTACATAATGCTTTTAGAAATGCGATGGACCGCTGTCCTTCCATGTGTTTTATGGATATACCAGAAGCTATAGCATGAATATGGTTGATGAGAATGCTCTTGCTATACTCGATTGGCTATAATCTTTATGTGGTGCTCCATACGATTGCTCTTTTGTATTGATAAAAACTATGATGTTATTTGCCTCTGATAAAGTAGTATGATGATGGTTGTGATTACGGAAAAGGAAGTAGTATAAAGGATGCTATATATGCTATTATGCTCTTGAGAAAACGTGGTTACTATTGCTAATTATCTGTATATGGTGGGAAATGCTCACGAAGAATAAAAAGCTACGTTATTAATCTTCGGATAAGCAAGTAGTTAACTAGTGGTGATGATTCTATGAGGCTTTAAGAATACTCTATACTTAATCCAATACTTTCGGTTTGAATGCTTTAGCACATGGGTGATTCATTTAAGCAGTTGAAGATGGATAGTTCACAAGAGATGACTTCACCTCTCACTCAGGTACGATGCTTTAAGGAATATCACCAATACGGTGGGTAGCCTAACTCGTTACTATGATCTTGCTCATGCATTTATCATGGTATTGCATATCGTGTGTAATGGTTTTCAAGTAGTAAATCTAGTAAGAGTTGATCTGAATGGCATGGAATTGCCCAAGTTGTTCGGAGCTTGGACTCCCAAAAAAGGGTTATGGGAAATCCATGGGGCTAGTATAGCATGGAGGTGCTCTAGTACCCAGCACTCTGTATTGATCAGTATGGCTTCTGCCCTGATACGGCTTCGTTAAAGGGCATGACGTATTGCTAAGTTATGAAATGAATGATTGGGAAGATTGGACGTACTTGTTATAAATGCAATCTAGTTGATAAAGTAGTGAATCTTGTTTCGGACATGGATAACAACTGATGCTATGACACATGTGTTAATGTATGATGTGAAATGGTGGTCTGCATGGTCTCTCTCTCTCTCTCTCTCTCTCTCTCTCTCTCTCTCTCTCTCTCTCTCTCTCTCTCTCTCTCTCTCTCTCTCTCTCTCTCTCTCTCTCTCTCATGGATTCCACTCTATGCCCATTTTTTTATGTATTCTTCGAGCAATCGTAAGGATGTTCTCCGTTTGGTACTAAGTCGGTTCTATTGTCGTACTTTGCTCCACTAAGTTAGAGCTGCCTGTTTTAAAATTTTTAAATTTAACAATAACTTGCAAGCTTTCCTTGAATGGCTAAGACGGATGCACTTGTTAGGCTTTTGATCTAACAGTGGGCATTATCAAGTGCTTGGTGCAATTAAAGGGACCTAATTTACTATAAGAAGGAGGATGGAGTGCCCTAAAGTCAAGTCAAGTCTCTCTCCCTCTCTCTCTCTCTCTCTCTCTCTCTCTCTCTCTCTCTCTCTCTCTCTCTCTCTCTCTCTCTCTCTCTCTCTCTCTCTCTCTCTCTCTCTCTCTCTCTCTCTCTCTCTCTCTCTCTCTCTCTCTCTCTCTCTCTCTCTCTCTCTCCTACGACCTATTGTGGATATTAAGCAAAACTACGGTCTGTTATGGTATAGCATATGCATAAAAGCATATGGCCGCCCATTCTATTTTCGTTTTGCATTATAACAAAGGTTGCGTATGTTAGAAGATGGGCGCCTTACCTAATTGCTCAATGGAAACAATCCTTACACATCGTTTTCATAATAAGGATTTACAATGGCATAAGCTTTTTTTTATATTTCATCTCCAATCTAAGGCTTGAAGCTTTGGGTTTTTTTTTAATGTAATGGAAAGCAAGAGATAACACATTTTAGAGTTTGCCGATTCGAGACGAAGGGATAGACATATGTGCCGGCGTAAGGCATGCTACGTGAATGTACCAACTACTTGATAATTAAGACAAAGGATGTACCTATGGTGATGTGCTATTGCAATACTAAAACAGAACAAAATATGTTTCTTGTAGTAAGGAATTTCCAATAAGGACATTGCTCCATTGTTAACCCATCATTGTCATATTGGAATTATTAGTAGATAAAGAAGGTGTGTTGCATACCTATTGGACGATGCATAGTTTGCATGAGATTTCCTCCCCATGGATTCAGGTACAAAGCTATGTGTAAGAACACCATTAATTTTTTGTATGTAAACCTAAGTTTAGGATTTACACTAATAGATATGTCAAACACATAAAGTTAATACAGATGTAAAATTTTTGTTTTTGGTGCAAAATGATCGTATGTTTCTTTGTCTACAATAGTACAACGATTATGTTCAAATGAACTACTTGTGAGTGTGAATAGAATTTCATCAGCTCTGATACCACTTTTGTTGGCGAAAGGATCAAATTCGACAGTCCTTGCAGGCCATAAGAGTTCTTTATAAACAAAGGAAAAACAATGAAATGATAAATGATCGAATCGAATTGCAGAAAGTAAAACTATTATTTAGATCGTTTCTTCGACCAGAAGAATATCTATGTAGGTGTCTTAGACATCCATGAAGAGAGCGATACAATGAGGTGTCTACAACAACCATGCACTCTTCATGTCCGATATTCTATTTGACTCATTAGAGCAAGTATCAGTAACAAAATTATTAGAAAGCATTCAACATTACTGGTGCACGTAAAGAAAATAGAGAATCTATATTAGAAGCTGTTGTGATAACAATGATTAGACCATGATCTTGTGCCCCAAAATGGTTCACAATACTAATGCACTATGCGTTGTGATCCTATGCTGATTATCGATTAAGACAATGTCTCTACTTCTTGAAAAAATTATGCCAAAGGATCCACTTGAGAAGCTACTTTCAGCTACTTAAGTTCTGGAGAGAACTAGCATAGTGTGTAAATCACACACATGTGTAGAGCATGTTCCCACATGTGAGTAGTAGGCATATTTGCATTAGCTAATTCATGTCTTAGAATAACTTGTTTTAGCAAGCAAAGTGAACGCAAATAAAAGCTAGTCAAGTAGAATCATGCAAGTGTCATCATGAGATTGGGTCTCAATCTCCTCATGACTTATACAAATAAAATGCAGGATCAGGCATATGCAAATAGACATCCATCTCGAGTCCTATGAGGTGTTGACACATGTCCTAGATTGTAGGAGTGCAAAATTGCAAGTGGTGCACCATAAGTCAAAATCCTCATCCTATTAGCTATTGAGGTCCAATCAAATTGAGAGGTGCAAATAATTGATCCAATCACATTTAGAGGTCACCACTTCTTTATGGAGTAGGAATTTGAGCTACCACTATATGGATGTGAACTCTCATTGTACTTTGAATAGTTTTGAGAGAGAGAATGGTTTTGAGTCAAATCCTCTTGTTGTATTCTCTCTCTACTCGAGGGCTCTTGGTTTTTCTCTCTCCACCCGAGAGTAGGATATTTGTATCAGGATAAATTCTTGAGTAACACTTAATTTTTCATGTATATGCATGAAATGGCTTGTCTTTGATGGATGATTACTTTTGTACAAGAGCTCTTGCCTAGATCCAAATGTTGTTTGAAAGCTCATTAAAATCCGAGTTGATAAAGATAGATTTGGTAGTGTGCAACCTCTCATGCATCTAGGTTGTGTTAGATCTTTGAAAGGTCCTCAGACACACATTTTTTAACATTTATAACCAGGAAAAGAGAGGCATATTGGCCCCTCTATGTTGTGTTAATGTGGTTCTTTATATGATTTGCTAAATGCATTATACATATCTTTGTCAAAGGCCTTATGTTTCGATAAAGGAATTTGAATGATATACATGGGTTGCCTCCTTAAAGCTTAAGAACATTTATAAAGCCCATGACAGTTTTAGGAGTCTTAAAACTTTGTATGCATTGCAAAAGACATGCAAAAAAACCCATATGTGGGATAAGGAGAGGAAAAAAATTCTTTCCAAAATCGTGGTATACCTTTGGTAATGCCAAGTTTGGAGTGAATGCTTGAAATGTGTAGTAAAGTTCCTATTTTCACATACAAAAAGGGTCAATAACATTATTAAAGACATTTAAGACCACTAAAAACATCTTCTGAAAAGCTTAGGAAGAAGTGAGAGTGTATATTTCTCTTAGTTTTTTTTTTCCTGTCAAGTGTGTAGATAAGATAAATTGGAACATATAGCTAATCAAGGGAGCTGAACAAAGGTTGGATTTGTAGTGTGGAGGGTGCATTTAGAGACGTACTCAGTAATCTTTACTTTCTAGTCTTGAGTACTTTTGTAATTGTTGACTTTCAAGCACTGATTATACACTGTTAACCTTATAAATTTGTAACTTTGAGTAAAGCTGAAACAATGTCCGACTTTTTACTCATGATATGGACAAAATTAGAGTCACCTAACTTGGCAATGACTACTTGTTGTGACATGGATAGCAACTGAGAGTATGTGTAGACACCTTTAGTTCCCACAATAATGTCCCTGTTCTAACACAGTTGTTGTTGTGGATGGATGCAGGTGAGCATATTCTCCTCAACTCGGAGCTTTTGCTGGTTGTTAGGATTGTAAATATGATATGTTTGACTGTGATGACTCTATACGAATTTGATTTACTTTAATATTCGTATGCTTAGTATTGTGGTGATAATGTACAATTTTGTTAGGTTCAAAAACACACACACACATACACACACACACACACATGAGTGCTAGAGCATTGCACTTTCAACGAAATCTTTTCCCATGTTACACTAACTAAAGTCATGTTAACAGGACTTTATGTGATTTTGGAACCTTGTCGAGAGCCTCTTTGGGACACAAGGTCATCAATTAGTAATTTTTTTTGTGATGAGCATTTTATCATGTGCACAAGAATCTTCAATTACTTTCAGCTACATTAGAATTTAGGGGATCTTCAATGGATCATATTATTCTTTTGATCATTCTCAAGCATGTGATGAACTCCCTATGCTTGAGGCTTTTAGAAATGCTCTAAGATTTTTTTTTGTCATATTTTTTTGCATTGAACACAACATTGTATCAAACCTACCATTCGAAAAAGATGTACAAGATCTAGACTACGAGCATAATGGTCTAGATTTTCTTTATGGCTACAAGTTGATATTTGAGGATGGGTCTTGAGACAGGTCTTTACTACCACACAAAGCACTCTTATCCAACTTGGCTATGTGTGATGAACAAGGACACACTTTTTGACTTTTCATGAGGCTTAATGTGCTTCTACAAATTTGTTCATCTTTCAAAGTTGGTCGAATTTGTGAACAACCGAATTCGCTTCCATCTAGCTCAAGTTTTGATTATTGTTTTGCTGGTGTTTCAGCATGGCTTACTTGAGATGTACAATGCACATATTGTGAGCACGCAAATACAAACTAAATAATGTTGCACAGGTAACAAAAGAATAGTTTTTGGATTTCAAGTTGCAATGTGCCTGAAAAATTACAAGGCCATTGAACCTTGATATCTCCTTGTCTTTTATGGGTATCTTACAAATTGCAACAAAAAGACTTTAGAGTGAATCTAGATAGGCAATGCCTAGATATGGTGGAAGAAAGTCACATAAAAGTGCATAATACTTTAATTTCTTAGAGAGAAACAATTTGTTTTTGGAATTTCATCTCTGTAAAACGATAAGCAATAATCCATCGTATTAGTTGAAATGTACAAGAGTGGTTAATGTATCCTCAAAGATGCACGTTTGAATCTTGGTTGTTGCGGAAAGAGGGACATCTAGGAGCCTCTTGTGTCTTGACCTCTAATTGCATGCACATTGTAAATATTGTCCATATTGAAACAAGTGTTATGAAAAACAATAAATTTTTAATGGCATTTGTCTTTTTTAACGAGCGTTTTTTCATACCATTAGTTTCAATATGGACAATATTTATAAATGTCAATTCCTTTATAGGCCAAGCAAAGATTGGAGTAAGAGGCTTTGAGTGGTCTTTTTTTTTTTTTTTTGGCGAAAACTAGGAGTTAGGCTTGCATCTTGTAAAAGACAATGGCCATTCCTAGGTCTCACTTACCTCACTCCATCCCACTCAACCCTCACATTTCACGTACAAACATCCGTGGGAGACCTTTTGTTTTTTTTCGTCTATCTCATGTGAACCATAAGGATGTTCTGCTGCCTTAAAATGTCAAATCTAAATAGTTCCCAAAAAATAGGGGCCCTAGGGCATGCGGAGATGTTGGGGTGTACTCCCTGGCATCTCCACTTACCCCATATAAGCATTTTTCAAGTTAGCTCATATTAGCCCCATGGGAGACTTCACTTTTCTAATTTCTCTCCAAAGAATGTTGAGTTTTGTGACAAATAAACATGTACTACGATTGTATGAGAAAACACCCTTATATTGACTACCTAGCAACACTAGCTTAACAATATATTACAAGCTTGCCCAATATGTTGGTGAGGACAACATACGGCCACCTTTTCAAACTTGCATGGCAACTCATTGCAAAAGAGTCATGAATCTCCTTCCAAAGGTCTTGAAATCTAGTATCTATTTGGTTGGCCGTGGACTTGATGCCAAACAAGCACATTTTCTTGGGGATGTAGCTAAATCCCAAAAAGACAAGTTTGAATTGCACTCCTTGCCACCTCATGTGCCACATTATGGCAACTCAAGGATAATGTAAAAAAGCGGAAGGCTCACCTCATCTTTAGACCAATGGCAACCCTTCATGAGCAATGAGTAACCTGTAGGGCAAATGAACTTGGAATCACCCTTATCCAACTCAAGCAATGAGGGGGCTTAGTGTATTTCCAACCACATTTGTAAGGGTTGGGTGGGTCCTCTCATCCAAGGGTACTGGAGAGATGCCCTCATCCAAGGATGGTAGAGAGCTCATGAATTATGGACTAGGTATTCGTCATGCAGAGGTGGCTATCTGCTGTAGCACTCCGAGCTGCTGGAGCGGCGAGGGTGGCTACAACGCGTAGCCCACCGTTGGATGACGAATACCAGACATAGCAGTTGTAGATCGACGATGGAGATTAAAAACGTTTTAGAACCTTTGCTCTGGCTCATAATCTGCCTCTTCCTAGCCAACCGAATGATGCCATGTGTCCGATATTACTCCTCACAAGTGCTATGGTGGAAATAAGAGTGAGACTTGGCTTACCATTGTTGGAAATAAGGTGGTGGGAGTGGGTTGGAGGGATTATGGATAGAACAAGAGGGTGATAGATGGAGAATAATATTGGAAGAATGGTGCCCTTGTCTATGACCTATATACTTGTAGAAGATTGTTTTTAGGGTTTGGGCAATTTTTGGCCACAAACCTAACCTTCCACATGTACCAACCTACCACTCTTCGTTGGAGTGTATGTTACAGCAACGTCGTTGTCGTTGTCGTTGTCCAATCAACTGAACAGTTGTTGCTGTACACAGATCAAATGCTTAGATAATACATAGTTTTGCTATTTTTATAATTCCTTGAAAAAAACGAGCCACAGAACGCAAGAATGGGTGGATCGTGATCGTGATCGATCCATCGTCTCACGATATAATATTATTATTATTATTGGAGGAAGCGATCTCGTACCGGCAGCAACGAAGGCCTGAACGTCTTGCTTTGCGAAATCTGTGTTAGAAGGAAGGAAGGGAAGGAAGGCAGGCGAATCCGAGAACAATGCACTGCAGGAGGATTAATTAGCATCCACGTTGCTGCAGCGTGTTTGATTGTAGATCTGCTGCGGCCTGCAAGAGCAGCTGCGAGTAAGCAAGAGCTATGGCGTTTGCATTTCGTCGCCTCTCCAGATCTGAGCCCCTTGCCATAGTGCACCGGGCGCTTCTTTGCAATTGCACCTTGCCACCGGGCTTCGTTGCGCGCCGCAATACTACTGTAAGTATTGGTTAATAGTGCCAAAGCTTTCACATTCGCCTCGGCTTTTTGAACATTGCCATCGTAGCTAGTATCCGGCATTCCCGATAAGCTTAACCAAAGCAGGGGCAGATCGATTATAGTTGCATGAAAGCCTGCTTGGTTTGGCTGCTCCCTCACTGAATACTTATTTATCCGAATTGAATGCATCTTGACAACAATGACATTCTAGACGACTCCTTTTAATTGTATTCTCTGCTTACAAACGTCCGAATTTATTGATGCTCGCTAGGCTATATCGTAACCTAGTCTTTAAACAGCCAGGAGGTAATCTACTGTGTCGTGTTAAAACAAATCCCGATTTTTTATGTAATCATCTGAAATCAAGTTACAAACATTTGAGATGAATAAGAACACCATACATGCTCTGTTTTTTATGTATCGATTCAGTTTGATATCTGTCCCAATATTTTCCTCGTTTTCGACAAGACTTATTTCTTGGCACATTTAAGTCACGTTTCAGATTTATAAATAACACGAATACTTTCCTCTTGAAGTTTTAAGAAATCTTTCCTTGAAATGGCCCAAAGTAGGCAGCACTTAATACAACTTTCCGACATGATGTGTAGTTGCTTGACTGTCTCCAATTAACTAGAATGTCTGTAGGCGACCCTGAAAAACGTAAACTGATGTGGTCTTTGTTTCCAGTCCGCAGTTGCAAGCGAGGAGACACACTCACGGTTTGGAAGTTCAAAAGACAAGTCACATGTAACTGTAAGTTTGCGACGCAACAACTTGCATATGCTGTATCTTGTGTAGTAGCCTTCGATTGCACTTCATAGACTGCTTAATGTTTGTTGGAATATGAGAGAGACACCGGACTGTGGAGGAGGGGGACTCGCTCGCCAAGTCCCTTTATGTGTCGAAAGTGAAGAACTGGATATGTTTCCTTGTCTTATAATTTAACTGTTGGATGTGCAATCGTGAGGTTCTAGACGTACACACATAGGAACAAGTTTCTGTCAGGACATTACATCGAGTGGTGCTAATTAACATGGATTAGTGCATAAAGGCTACGGGTTCTAAGTCAAGGTTAGGAGTCCTCCGATAAATGGTGAGCTGGTTAGGACTTCCCTCTCCTTTAGGTCAGGAGTTCGACTCCACTCCACTACACAAACGAGCACAAATGAGGACATACAAGAGGAAAAAGAGGTTAGGAAATGGACTGAAAATCTGGGAGACGTGTAGGTGTGCATGACTGTCGTGTGCACGGGAGGATGCATGCCAAAGACCTATACTATAGATGGAGGAGGTCGGCAATGCCATTCATCATTCTACCTTGGGAGTTGGGGGAGATAGCTGGATGCTCACTATAGTTGCAGCCCTGCTAAGTGACAGTGAATTTGCTTGCTTCTGTGTCCTATGCTGGAAATCAATTCAAGGAAAAATGCAGAGTATAAACATCTAATCTAAGGAGAAGCAATGGATTATTGTTAATGATGCACAAAGGAATGATCATGTTATACCTGCAAAGAGACATCCGCCAAAGGTTTCTATAAATAAATCGAGGATATAGGGTATAGCGTCTCAAATCCTCAATGATGTTGAAATTTTGTACTCTGTAGTGATACATTTGAAAGCTGTTGTTTGAACACGAGCATGTTTGGTCCTCACAATCTCTTTCAAATGAATGGTTTCAGCAGAGAGCAAGCCGTGTATGTCTAATTTGATGATGGTTCAATCTACAACTTTGTCAATTTGAATCGGCGTATAAACTAAAAGCACCAACCATGCTAAGTAAGCACAATTACATGCTGAAATTGAATACATGGTGAAATAAGCTACAAGGGAGGATTGAGAAATTTAGAACCTCAGTGTTCCTTAGTTGCTATTCGAGATTCCCAAACATGAAGTGAAGTTAAAGTTGCATATGCCATGAGTTTGAATAGGATAGATGTCCTACTAAGGTAAAAAGTAGTTCCATGATAAGACTGGATCATTAGAGATAACGACCTATTCAACGTTCGAATGCTAGTGCATCACAATTCTCTATTGATATATCTATTACAACTCCATTGGTTAGTGACTCACTAGCAAATAGGATTTTTAGAGAAATTAGACAACAAATTATGTCTCCAGCTAGTGGGCTTACGGGTTGCCTCTATCCAGAGTAGAAGATCATCAAATAGACTTGCTTCTTTATATGGCTCCTATCTCTCAAGATGAGGCTAGGAAGGAGAAACTGAGGTTTCTTCATTTTTATTTCAGCATCTGTCATAGAAGACCTAGTGAGTCTCCTTGCGGTGCATTAGTTTTTTTGATTGGCAAGAAAAATGAAAGCTTTATTGAAGCTTTGTCTTGATTGTAAGAAGCTATACAAACTTACTATCACTTTCAAGTATCTCTTTTTTATGATGGATCATTTAATGGTTTTAGTTGAAGTAGTCACCAAGATAGATCTCAAATTTGAATACGATCAGATACCAATTTCCTCTAAAAATTTGCTAAAAAGCATGAGGAAAAGGAACAATTTACAGTCAGGTTATGTTCAATAGAATAATAAAAACAGTCAAAGTTTTGAGACTTTGAAGTGCCATATTTATTGATCAGATTTTACATGTGGTTGATCCAAGTATGACATTTGTGGTGGAAATAGATGCCAATGATATGCATTTGGGGATTACTTTTACTTGTATGAATTTGTGTAGCATCTACTCTAGAAGTAATTTTGTGATGCTACTAACTTGAGAGGATATAAAGCTAGAAGGTTTAAATCAGGTATTTGAAGGTGTGGTAGACCAAATTGCTGATCCATTGAATATGAATGGACAGGCTAATCAGCTCTGCTTCACCAAGATCCAATCGAATTTGAATCTTTCATTTTGAGGACTTTGTAAGACCGATGGTTGTTTTGGTAATGTGGCTTGAGATAAGGAGCTTGAAGATAACAATTATCTTGGATTACAAGTTTCAAAGATAGATTCTTGAAAGAGTAAGATACAAATGGCTTTTCCAAAATCCATAGAGAATTGGCTACTTTCTCGAAAAGGCAAAATATGTGTGCCAAACAGAGAGGACATTAGGGCAAACAATTTCCGAAAGGCAAAGCCTATGTACTAAACCAAGAGGACACTAGGGCAGTGGGCCTAGATCCTACATGGATGTTATTACATTTGAGTGCGAGTCATCGTGGCATACAAACAACACGACTTGATGAAGAAAAGTTTCTATTGTGCTAGTGATGAAAAGTCATTTAAATATCTCAAAAATGTGAACAATGAGAAGTGAATAAATCTGAAGGACTACAAGTAGGAGTTTTGTGACATCTGTGAGAAATTCTTGACACAAAGTGGAAAACTATTCCTATAGATCTTTTATAAGACTTCTTTTGATCAAGAAGAGCCATGGTGCCATTTGGATAGTGGTCGATAGATAGGTTAACCAAGTTGTTGCAGTTTATTTCTATCAAAAGTATTGTCAAGGCATTTGAGATAGCATTCATGTTTTGTTGAGATGTTGTTGTACTTCTATGTATTCTCGAATGATACTATCAGTAACCAAGATTCAGTATTCAGTGGACAATTCTAGCAAGTATGTTCAGAAAATTGGAAACAAGTGTAACATTCAATCACCCATAATTTGATGGGCAGACTAAAGTACACATCAATGAGTGCTAGAAATTATTGCCAAAGAGGTCAGTTGACCACCTAAAAGAGTAATATTAGTAAACTTAGCTGAACATTTAACCCTAGCTAGAATGGTCCTTATACTTTATGGGTAATTGTTAGTATATCCCCAAGGTTAAAGGTTATAGCTCAAACTTGGTATCTTTACGTCCTCATTATTTGTTATTCGAGTAATAAAATGTAAATCATTTAAGCTAATTTTGATCCATATTGTAACCTATTTGTTCATGATGTTGTGTTAACATATGAGTTATTTTGATGCCGGATGATGCAGTGGCCAAAACATTTAAATTTGCCACTGGCTGAAGTGGATCCTGAGATAAGCGACATCATTGAGCTAGAAAAGAATCGGCAATGGAAGGTTATTTTGTTATTTCAATTTTATGGTAGTTAGATGGAAAGCCTCAATATTGTTGATGGAACTTGTTTTGCTGGATTTCTTGACCTTCTTTGGTTCTTGTTGTCAAAGGATTCAATATGCTATAGGTGATTCTTGATTCACTCCCTTTGTCTTAGAACAGTGTTCCTGTGGTGGTGTTTCAATTCTTGGCTAACTTGTTCCTTTTTTTTGTAATTCTCATATGTAACCGAAAACATTTTATATTTTCTCATGTTTAAGGTTTGCTTATGAAAGATTTCAATGCAGTTAAAGGCCATGGTTTTTGTGTGTAGGGCCTTGAACTTATACCATCTGAAAACTTTACCTCAACATCCGTTATGGAGGCTGTGGGGTCTGTCATGACAAATAAGTATAGTGAAGGATATCCAGGTGCTCGATACTATGGTGGAAACGAGTGGGTCCTACATTTGCCACTTGATATTTTTTCTTCTTAGATGAGCTTTGTGATGTTAGTGTTTTTAATATGTACGGATTAGTTGGTACTTGTAGAGTGTGATGTTCTATTTGAATAGCTTAAGCATGAGAACAAGCTAGTTAATAACAATTGTTTGCTATGTGTAGGAATTGCATTTCACAAACATGTTAGCATTAGTAGTGTAAGTTATTGACAAGAAAATTTGGTAACCATTGTGAGACCTTTGGCATACCACTATGGGACATAGTTTACTTAGCGAACATTGATTTCCTATTCTCTTTCAAAAATCGTTGTATTTGTTAAGTTTATTGCTAGGAAGTTTGTGTATCTTAAGTCATTGAAGACCGTTTATAAAATGTTAAGCTCTTGGTGGTGATTTTGTGCTGAAGTGACATATAACAAATGTGGCTAGTTTTAAGAATTAGGAATTTACGTCGAGCAATATTTCATTCAAGCTTGATTGAAAAAGTCTTCCACCTCTTACTGAAATCTCTTATAGATTGGGGTTTTTGGACGTGAATGGAGCTATTGGAAGCATTAGATTGATGTTTTGGCAAGTTGTTTGATTGCTACAAGTATGTGGATTGAAGAATTGGGTTCTTGTTAGTATTTCTTGTTCTTTCTTGAACTACTTCAAAACTTAATTGTGCTTGATGAAGCGAGGTCCAAGTGTGTAAACAAGTGCCTGGGCTGGGCCACACGCGATTAGTGTACTCCGCCCATCCTGCATGGAGCTCCGAGTCGTCCTCACCTCTAGAAGAGCACCACAAGGGGTGCAACATGTGGACTACGACATGCAAGACAAACATCCAACAAAAGGTTCAGAGAATGGCCGAGGGGGGTCAGGAGCCAAGAGCAACACATTAAGCACAAAAGATGGTGAGCTTGGCAAAGAAAATTATACTTGGCGGATCCATGGAAGTGCGCAAAACTCCTGCATCAGGAGATCAATGCAATGTGCAGCACATGGTGGCCACACAATGCTGGGGTAGTCCCTCATCAGCATCGCTCCCATCTACTTGCAGGTCATGGCTTTGTCTGTGACAACTTGAACCATGTGCTCAGCCCCAATATCAGCAACTACAACATTGATTGCGTCGTGGATGAAGTCGCTTGTGATGGCTGCACCACCTTGAGTGGCATCAATGTCATGCATGAAGACTTTGCCAAGCACACAAGAGACTAGGATATTGACGACGGATCGCTGATGAGTGGTGGTCCTTCCATCGCTCAATATCGAGCATCCATGCCGAAAAAGAAAACATCATTCATTAGACATATGCAAAGACTACGTTCTTGTAAATGAAACGCATGCAAAAAGTTCTAGGACAAGATTCTTATGTCTGCCACGCCGTGCAAATGGAACTCCACTCTCACGTGATAATCTCCTCCTCCTGACGTAAGAGACTCATGCGCAATGCCTCTCTCTTGGGCGGCCTCCATGTAGTATCCACTGATGTGACAAGACGACAAAGTTCCTTGAATGCCCAAGTGAACAACTGCAAAAGGAGTGCCACACTCGTAAAAAAATCGGCCAACCTGTCTAGTACAGTGGGCATGCAGCTCTCTCTGCCACCTAGAATGCTCCATGGTCTATTGCAGCCTAGGCCTAACCCTTCTCTGCTGTACATAGGGTTGTCGCGGTGGATGGACCAATTAAAGGGGTGTTTGATGGTAGAGCATCAGATGTTGGATCTCTCTGCCTCTCTCTAGCGGGATCATCCTCGTGAAAAGGTGCATCTGCTGCTAATGATGATGTGGGATGGTTGGAAGGGCCTGGCCTCTGATCCTGAAGGCCGACGAAATACATGTGGACCTGATGCACTAGACCTTGATGTTGCTGCTGGAATGGGAGGAGCAGCTCTTGGACCATGTATAGCACCTAGACCATGCCTTGCTATTGCCCTCGGAATAGAACTCTCTGTGGGTGACCATCGGGCCCATACATATCCATCAATCTCTGGGCGTCCTCATCAGATATCCTGGGGCAAGGACCTATGCCTAAATGCCGCCCATCTGGCCCTCTGAGCCGCAAATAGTTGAGCCTTAATCGTGTTGAGAGACCCAGCGAAGATCCCACCACAGTGCAAGCATTTCCATCTGTGGGTACTTGAACGATGGTGAGTACCCATGTCCTTTGTAAGCTCAACCTCTGCCCAAATTCCCCTACCAGCGACCGACATCCTATTAGTATGCAATCAATCTTGCAAAAGAACCAAACAAGCAAATGCTTAGTACATTTCCCAAACCCTAAACATCTGCATGCATAATTCCACATTGACCCATGTTTACAACAACTCTCAGAACTTGTGGCAACATGACATCCAAGAAAAACCCTAAAATTTACTTACAGACAACGCATAGCTTCTTACTCGTCAGAGCAAACATTTCAAGCATTCTTGTAAGCATGAAAAAACATAATGTAGCATCAAACCGCATCTCATTCGAATGCCTACAAATTAGTTCATAGTGAGGGCCCAAAAACAAATCGGATTAGGGCATGGCATTGGCAACTTTCACTGTGGACTATAACGGGCAAAACTAATAGCGTAGGAGTCTCTATAGGCACGAAGAAACACGATGTAGCATCAAACTGCACCTCAATCGGTCGCCTACAGCTAATTTCACAAAGGGGGCCAAAAAACACCTAGATTTTGGGTGATACATTCACATCTTTCATTATGAGTGGTAACGGCTAAAAATAATGTTGCAGGAATGTGCGTGGGCCCAAAGAAAGGTGGTTTAGAACAAACACTCACCCAAATCCATTGCCTATAGCTCAATCTATTCATTTGCAAAAAGAGAAGCCTAAAAACTCACCAAAAAGCTTCTCGTGCCGATTTCTCGCCCCATGCAACTCAAATTCCGTTGCCCCACCGTGTACAGTGCCTCCGAATCACCGTGTAGATGCCCGAGTAGATGCTCGTCGGATGTTCAAGCACCGCAATCCGCCAACTAGCAAGAAATTTGGAAAGCCATCTCTCCCAAACAAACGTGTGGCCTACTGCTGTTTTTCAGCAGGTTTAATCAATATTTTAAAAAAAAAATAGCGATTCTCCCTGCGAATCGTGAATGGTTTGAACAATGTTTTGCAAAGAGAATTTTCAGTGACCTATTTTAGGTAGTCTGAGAATGTAAGTACATCTCTGACTGAAGCCCAAAAAACAGAAGATGAAATTCTTGAAGTAGGAGATTTTTGATTTTCTGGCACAATTGGTGCAAAATATTTTATGTTCCATTGAGTTGATGAGAGAAAGCCAGAAATGCTCTCAACACAAAAAAACGACCTCTGTTGAAACCTGAAGCCAAAGCACTTATTCTAGCTTACAAACTGCGTGCAGACAATAGTAGTGCCTATCATAGATGGGGATCTGATGCCTAGGAATAGTAATGACATCAATCTAGTGTAGAACGATAACCAATCACAATCTCCACAAGTATATTGAAGCATCTAAGATGATGCTATGGTATACCAATTTCAGGATGCTCTTTGATTGAAAAACCAGTTTCTCAAATAATCAGCCAACTGATCACGAGGCCTTAGTGCCTGGTTATATTGTCTGAGGCCAATGGTAGGGTTAGGGTCTGTAACCTACCTCTAGAGGCTCAATAATAGTAAACTAATCAACAAATGCCAATAATAAATGTCAGATAATAAATGGTGGCTCCAAGTGGCCAAACCATACAATCAGATATCCAAATAATATTAAACAATAACAGGGCCCAAGGACCAAGTAACCTAGCCAAATTGCCAAATTATGGCTCTTACTAACTTTGCACCCTCTACTGTTTTTCAATGCCCTAATTATCCCCAACCTTTGATTTTTGGGGTAATGTAAGGAAGCATGATACTGGATAATGTTATTCAATAGCATTATTTGCTTAACTGAAATGCACTATGAGGTGGTCTGGTTGACAGTCTGCAGGTTCTTTGATGACATAGTGATTGCACTTGTTTCAGGTACATCGACATGGCAGAGTCTTTATGCCAAAAACGAGCACTTGAAGCTTTTCGACTCAACCCAGAAAAATGGGGAGGTCTTTATTTTCAGCTCCATGCTTTTGACTGCAGTAAATTAACCACTTATAACATATATTATGTTGTATGATGATCGAGCTTCTAGCAAGATTTTGGTCATTGTAACTGGAAGTCTTTTGGTCTCAATGAATGTTTCTAGCATCAGGAGATTCAGCTAGCTCATTCTTTTGTCTGTATGTTTATTGGTATGTCACTGTCTATTACTTGGTTCATTCTAGTGAACACTCCATGAATGGTATCGAGAGAAAAACGGCTCACCGTAAGAAGTGAGGTAAGAAAATTGCTATATAGACACGCGCAATAATCTTGAGATTGTTAGCTCTGGGTAGTCGGTTCTGACCTGGTTACTTGATATTGCAATTCTCACAAAATGACCATGAAAGCTTTGATTCCAATTGGAATTTGATTGCAGAATTGAGGTTAATGCAGAAGATAAGTTTCTGGATTAGTTTTCTACTGATGAATGACAAATGATTGTGCTAGTGAGATTTTATTGTCACAATTTTTGGCACAATAGTGTGCAATTCATCCTACACATAGGTGCCATTCTGGCATATCACTGGTATGGTATGACTGACATGACACAGTGACACATATCTGAGGCAATGACAGCATGGTAAGCAATTCCTGCTACACTTTATCAAATTTTGTAGGTGAATTTGATGGAAATTATAATTCAAGGCTCCTATTTGGCAGAACCAGCATTTTGAGGTGCTCAAAAAGTTCCTGAACGTTTACCCTGAAAACCTCATCTGACAGAAATTTGGGAACGCTGATGGCCTACAGGAAATATACTTTCTGTTTTTGCGATTTTTTACCTAGATCACCTTTCTTGTAGTCATTTGTCGTATTTTTTGCTGCTTTTACAGTCTGTGTGACATTTCATTTGTTCACTGTCACCCTTTAGGTCGTTCAAAGCTTTGTTACACCTGCATAATATTGGCATCTCTTGCATGTGTGGCAGTCAATGTGCAGCCATTGTCAGGTTCTCCAGCAAATTTCCATGTTTATACCGCTTTGCTGAAGCCGCATGAGCGAATTATGGCCCTAGATTTGCCTCATGGGGGTCATTTGTCCCACGGATATCAGGTTATATTTTGTTCTACATTATCTAAAACTAGAGTGCCTTGTGGCTTAGCTGTGAACTGATTTTGATGAGCAGTTGGACTACATTGTTGATTTTCTAGATGTATGAGTGAAGGTTCAGGTGAGGCAAGCAGTCTTTAATTAATTTCTTAGCTGTGATATTGAAGGATTACAAGGACTATTATTGTAGTCCAAAAGGAACATTCCAACATTGCCTCATATTTATTTTGCCAGTCTTGGAATGTAAGTGTGATTCCTGGGTTTGTGTCTTTTGAGTTTAGAAATTGATCGATGTTTACTTTTACATCTAAACTGTGATATACTTGTCAAGACATTTATACAAACCATCTCATTGTCACTACTTATACTATTCCTTTGCTGAGCAGATTTGCCTAGTTTTAATTTTTTTGTTCATTGCGGAATTAAGTATAGTCACCGTTATTGTTATCTATATGTTTATTTGCAACAGACAGACACGAAAAAGATATCCGCAGTTTCAATCTACTTTGAAACTATGCCTTACAGACTGAATGAGGCCACCGGCTGGATTGATTACGATCAGGTCTGCAATGCCACTTACACTTTTTCTAGTTATCTTTTATGCCAATATCAATGCATCTAGTAAAGTATTCCGAAGTCCCTTAAATGGTATCTTCTTTCTTAATGTGGGGAGGCTGTTGGTTGGATGAATTATCATATGATAAGCCATCGGCTGCTTTAAGAGATTATTAGCATGAGTATAACCATTTTCTTATGATTATCTGCTACATTTCATGCACATCTTATCTCATGACCTCATACCCACAAATCCTCAATGTGATTGCTATATCAACAGTTAAGCTTGATATTTTAAAGATAGCATTTGAATGGGTGTTATGAATAAAATGATATATTGCATGAAAGCCAGAAATTCATAACATCTGAAGCCTGAAAGTTATCTGGCTGACTAGATTCAGGTAGCTCATCGTTTTCTAAATTTTTCTCTTTCAGTCTTTTCTGACTGTTTTGAAAGTAGATCAGATGTGAGGTTTGTAATTATGTATGCTCACATGTTTGCAGCTAGAAAAATCAGCAAGTCTGTTCAGACCCAAGCTGATTGTTGCAGGTGCAAGTGCTTATTCACGCCACTATGACTATGCACGAATGCGGAAGGCAAGACCTAGACCGTAATCTTTTGGGTTTGCAGTGTTTCTGCAAGGGTAGTTTTGTTTCCTTTTCAATGTCTTCTTCCGATCTGCCATTTTGATTGTGAAAGCTTCCCTTCTCTTGAGATTAGTATCTATACCTCAACAAGGATTGTGGTCTTGTACAATTCAATTGATGTTTATTTCTGGCTCTGCAGATTTGTGATAAGCAAAAGGCAGTTCTTTTGGCAGATATGGCACATATCAGTGGGCTTGTGGCAGCTGATGTCGTTCCATCTCCTTTTGAGTTTGCCGATGTAGTGACAACAACAACACACAAGTCACTTCGTGGTCCGCGTGGGGCAATGATTTTTTTTCGAAAAGGTTTAAAGGAGGTCAACAAGCAAGGTCAGGAGGTATTGAAAACTCTATGAAATCGTGAAAGTCCTCAAGCCATTTCTTCTGTCAACCAACTTAAAACTTCCAGATTTTGCTTAGGCAATTCTCCGCCACACAGTTGCTCATTCGATATGGAACCTGTTTTGTTTTGGAACGTGACACAAAGTTTTTTACTTTTTTCAAGACGCTTTTATATATATTTTGTTTTCGTGTAAAATCCATAAATTTTGTGTTGTATTTTGCTAAAATGCATTACCTTATTGGAATATGAACCTAGAGGACTAAGTAATAGTTTTTGTTTAAGGTTCTTTCTTAAAGAACTTTCAATTATCGATTAAGGACATAGGCATATAATTTGTGCTTGTGTACTTGCCAATTAAGAATGTGGTCCAGGAAACTGAATAGCAAACTGTACTTCCTTGTCTTCATGCTCTAAAGGTTCAATCTTTCTTGTGTTTAATGAGTACAAGCAGTCAAGTATTAAACCCAAAACCAATACAAATATTGAAACAGTCTTCCAAGCAGCACTAAAAGTCTGTTGGAAGACTAGGCTTTGTTTTTCACAGCAGCTAGCAAATCCAGCACCTAGAATGATGATATAAATGTTTCAATTATACATGTAGAGCATAGAGTGTGGTTGAGAAAGTAAACAATTTGTAATTTTGACAGGAAAACTATCCCTCGCTTTTTCTGGAATGATTTTTTTGAACCTAAAATAAAGAATTTTTTCTTTCCTTAGAAATGTCTGTACATTCCAATTCCGTACATACAGAACGGAACGTTTTGAGCCAAAAAGTTCAAAACGGTTATCTATGGTTTTCTATGTGCGGTGTTTCAATAGAGTCCTGAGTTGTACATTGCCACTCAAACACTACAATGTTGCGCTTTTCAATATGACTTATAATCTCACTTTACAGGTGTTCTATGATTATGAAGATAAAATCAATGCAGCAGTTTTCCCAGGTCTGCAAGGTGGGCCTCACAATCATACCATAACCGGACTTGCGGTTGCTCTGAAACAGGTGGATAGTTCTCTTTGCATGCCAAAATGTTTTGCCAACTGTGAAGTCCTAGAAATTGAAGTATTGTAAGTAGTTTTTCTAGAATTTGGATATATAAATCATAGTTGCGTTGAAGGTTCGTGGATCGCGATTTGAATCGCAATCCGAATTGTGACCCCCAAATTGCTCGGGGGTCAAATCACGAATTTTTTTATTTCAATTTTGAATTTTTTTTTCTAAAAGAAAGTCATGGAATATGGGTATCAATAGAAAGAGAAAAAGGAGAGGATTATGATTACATGGGTTTTCGGTCGTTTCGGGTCCAAGCAGTTATGACCTTGTGCTTCTGAGACCAGTACTAAATGGCGAGAGATTGTTGTTATCCATTTTTTTTAATTTTATTTTTTGTTTTTTTAGCAATTCGTTGAATCGAATCGCGAGGATTATTTTTTATTTTTTATGTTTTACCAAGAATTGCAGATTTTTAATGTTTTCTTCTGTCACATGGTAAGTTTTTTTAAATTAGTCTTAGATTTTTTCTCAACTATTTTTTAGGTTTTTTTCAATGTATTGACTGTTTTTTAATTTGTATTTATTTTTCATAAATTAAAAAAAAAATAGCGTTCCCTTTGTACCAAAGTGTACGATGTATGCTTGGATGCCCTGTATAAGGTGAGTCGTGACACATTGGGCACGCACACTTTCTCTTTTATGAACCATAGTCCATTGCGCATAGAGAAGCCGTCAACGCCTCCTCTAATGTTTTCCCCAGGTTGATCACCTTGTGTATGAATCTCGCTTGATGAATCTGCTAGAACTCTTGGCCAAATTTGTCCAAAATGCAGGTCTTTCTTACGAAGACCCCTCATAAAAAAGTAGAAAATTGTGCTAATCTTGGTGAAGGAAAGTTCGTTCACTTCACTTATTCGACTAAGTGCATCAACCACTCGATTGGTGGTTCCTTTTATATAGCACACTTCATAGTCGAATTCTTGCAGAAGTTTTGCCCATCGGGCCTTATGACCTCTCAGATCATTTTGATTACAAAAATATTTTAAAGGTTGGTGATCTATGTTCACCATGAATTGAGTACCATACAGGTAATGTCTCCATGACTTTAGAGCATGGATCATCGCAAAAAGCTCCTCTGCTTGAGTAGTATATCTTACTTGTGCATCTGATAGCTTTTTACTTTCAAAAGCAAAGGGCCTACATTCTTGTAGTAGAACAACTCCAATAGCTGTCTCACTTGCGTCATTGTTAATGACAAAAGAGATATTTGGATCTACTATTTTCAAAAAGGGAGCCAAAACAATTAGAAGAACGATTAGAAGCTTGAGTTTATGAAAACTCTCATCTAATTTTTTGTTGCATTTTATTAGAGGACTAGGCCTACCTTTCCGACTTTTCATCCTCTTTAATAGTTGATCTTAGAATATTCCTCGATAAATTTTTGAAAGAACATCGTAAATCTCAATGCTCTTTTAGTGTTCTGCCATAGACCAAAATGTTATCTAGAAATGCTACGATAAATTTTCTTAAAAAAGGACGAAAGAGATCGTTCATTATTTGTTGGAAAGTAGTCGGAGCATTCGTCAAACCAAAAGGTAAGACTAAGAACTCGTAATGGCCAAATCGTGTTCTAAAACCGGTCTTAGACACATCATCCGAATGTATCCATATCTGATGATATCCCGTTCAAAAATCAATTTTTGTGAAGAATTTTGCTCCACTTAATTGATCTATGAGATCATCCATCCTAGGGAGCGGGCATTATATTTTAATGGTAACTCATTTTAGGCCTTTGTAATCCACGCACAGCCTTCTTATCTTTGATAAGAACGGGCACTTCCCAAGGTGATTTACTTGGCCTAAATATGTCCTCAATTTGCCTAGCCACTTGCCCCCTCTTCCTTCTAACCACATCGATATGGTTGGCGGAAAATGGAATGGCTACCGGGCACTAAGTCTATCCTACGATCCACGGACCAAGCGGGTGGTTAACCATGTGGAAGTTGTTTCAGAAAAAAACATGATTAAATTCTTGTTATGAATCTTGCACTACTTGTCGCTCTTGATGGCAACTTTTAGTGTTACAACTATAAGCACATTCACATCATGCTCATTAGCAATATTCGAATGTAATCTAGCTTTCAAAACAAGATGAAAAAGTTCATTATCGGAATCATTGACTTTTTTTATTGATTCAACCTAGGAGATCATTTGCAATGGGAGTACATCAGTTTCTCCCATAGTTTAACTGATCGCGATTCGATGTTGATCGAATAGAGAATCCAATTCGGCCTATTCGAATCTCCAAATTGGATTTTCTTGGAATTTGGAATTTTTGAATTTTCGAATCGCCGAATTGGATTTTTTGGAATTCGGCCGATTTGAATCTCTGAATCGGATGCTTGGTTGCGAGAAAAGCCTAATATATATGGAATTTGCAATCTTTAATGCTTATAATTCAATCATGATATCTATTATCATTCTAAATTCTAGACAAATCTACAAAAAGAATTGAGTTCTGAACCTATTCGCTAATTCGGAAACCCTAGGAATGAATTGGAAAGGTCGAATAGGCCGATTCGGCCGATTCCGATTTGACCAATTCCGAATAGGAAGGAAACTCTAGTCTCTCTAGAAATAAAGGTAATTTTACCATCACTATCTTTAAATACCAAAGATTGGTTATTTTATAAATTAGATATCGATTTTAAAAGTCACTCACTCATATCCTGGAATCATTATTATACAATTCAAATTTCAAATGCATGACATGGAATGAAAGCCGCTTGCTACAATCTTGCATCTGAAGCTCCAAATCGGGGACTTTAACATGCCATGTTTTTGTGTCTGATCCTGAGGCTAAATGGACCACGTATCAATGATCACTAGCCAGGGTGGGCACCCGAAGCTTTTGCACAAGCCAATTATTAATGAAATTGTGATTGTTTCATGAATCTAGAAAACATATATATCTTTCTCTAATATTTTGCCTCTAACTTGAAACAATTGATCCTCGATTTTGTCCTCTGTATCCTCTATAGATCTTTGCCCGCATCTAGTAAAGAACTTTGTGATACTCATTTGGTGATGTGTAAACATTTGGCCCTTGGATAGATTTCGTCTCAGAATCATCATCTCTTATATCATCAAGGCTATGAGCGTGGGTCCTGAGAGAGAGAGAGAGAGAGACAGAGAGAGAGAGAGAGAGAGAGAGAGAGAGAGAGAGAGAGAGAGAGAGAGAGATTGGATCTATGCGTATTTCTAAAAATTTGAGATTGTAAATCTACATTCATTCATGCATTAGATATTAATTATGCCCTGGAATGATTGCAGGCAGCATCAACAGAGTTCAAGGCGTATCAGGAGCAAGTACTCAGCAATTGTGCCCATTTTGCTAAGGTGCTCTTGTTAGAAACCTAGTCCTTAGCAACGTTTATTTTCCTTCTATTTTTAGTGTATGAAGAGATCATAACGTGATCAAGTTTATTGACAAAACATTAGATTAGTCAAAAGTCTTAGTAGCACCATTCATTCTAGTATGACCATGAAGTAATGGATTTTGAGCACAAGAAAATGGATTTGAAGCAAATTGAGAATTTTCAGGTACTTAAAAATGTAACAGCTGCATCTTTGTAGTGCTGAAACAACGATTTTTCATGATACTTGGGGACATACCGAATTGCAAAGGCGTGATGAACGTTAGTTTCACACTTTCTTTATATATTGAGCATTCAACCATATTAAGTAGTGTGATGATAAATTTTCTAGTTGATGACATTTGAACCATGTCTTGACAGCTTAGAAAGTATGCCCGACCCCAATCTCATTGATAGACGAGTTCACTAAATCATAGCCTGAACTCTGCGGTGATAGCTGCACCCTCACGAGTGGCATCCACTCCTTATAAAAAACAAAACAATGCCAACAGGGGAGGAAACCATGACGTTCACGATGGATCTGTGACGAGTGTTAGTCCGTCTGTCAGACAATATGGAGCAACCACAACTGCAAAATAAATTCGATCAGACATAAGTTAGGCTCTACACTTGCCGTATGAAACCACACCTGCCATATCAAACACCATATAGAGAGGCATCCAAACATACGAGCAAGATGCAACAAATGTGAAAGAAGCTTGTGAAATGAAAATGAAAAGGTAAAATACCTTCTTATGTCTGCCAGGCTGCTTGAATAAGGCTCAGCTCTTGTGTAATGGTCTCTTCCTCTTGACGTAGGAGACGGGTGCGTATTGCCTCTCTCCTGGGAGGCCTCCATAAAGCATCCACTAATCTCAACTGGAGCATCATCTCTCTAAAAATGTGGGTGTCAGCAATGGCAAAAGTACTCTAGCCTCGTAAAAAAACTGGGCCACCAGTCTCGTGCAAATCTCGTATTGGCGCCTCTGCCACCCTCTGTCCAATGTAGTTTGATGAGAAGCTCTGGGCCTAACATGTCTCTCATGTGCAGTGAATATGCCACCCACAGATAGATTTGATGCAGAGTTAAAGTTAGTGTCAAAGGATGAGGTAGACATTCTCTCTCAAACCAAAGACAATGATGTCAGCCCTATCGATGCTGCGTACCACTCAGCACCGCATAGCTCCTTTGACATATTACACTAGCCTACCACAGCGTGCACAATGGCCTACCACAACGTGCACACTGTCCTACCACAGCGTGCACACCATAGATACCCACCATGATGTACGAAACCACCATCCTCACTTTTATCCAGAGTTCTACAGTAGTAGGTTCATCACCCTTCTCACTATACACAGACATGACTTTTGGAAGCTATTGGCATCTCTTTCTTGAGTCTTTGAGAGGGCAGTCATCATAACATTTGGCAGCATCTCTCTCTGTCTCTCTCAAGTGACATTCTTTGGAGTTTTTGCATCCTCGCCCTAAAATTCCCACCATGAGCCTGTTTCATATTAACAAATTCTCTCTCTTGAAAAACCTTTTTATTCCAAGCATCCCTAGGATTGGAAATAGAAGTTTCCAAGAGCATGAAGCCATGCAATTGACACCTAGCCAAAACCATAATTAGCAAGACTTCACACATGCAATTGACACCTAGCCAAAACCATAATTAGCAATAATTCACTTATGGTCAAGATAAGTCAATGGTCAATATAAGTCAAAACCATAATTAGCAATGCTTATGGGGTCAAGATAAGTCAAAACCCTAATTTCTAACGGACGAATCAAAACGCGAGAATCGCGTTTTGTCTATCACAACATACATTCTCTCTCTCTCTCTCTCTCTCTCTATATATATATATATATATATATATATATATATATATATATATATATGTGTGTGTGTGTGTGTGTGTGTGTGTGTGTGTGTGTGTGTGTCATATATTCAACAAATTTGAGAGGGGGCCCTTTAGGGGTCAAGCCAAAACATCTGCAAGGTGTAGGTCCTCCAAATGAGCAACACAAATGACCTGCCCAGAAAAGGATTTTTTCATAGCCTTGGGTACAGAATGGAGCAGCTTTGAGTCTCATCAGCTGGGCTCTATTTTGAGACAATCTGAGAGGGCTGAATTTACCATCCACCCACTCTGATAAGTTTGAGGAGCATTTCATTTGTCTATGCTTTCTGTACCTTTTATGAGGATTCTTGATGAGACAAAAGCTATTCAATCTTAAGGCTAGACAAGCAACGGTTAGCAGCGGCACATTCATGATAGGCCCCATCAAATAAAATAGATCCTTTTTCTCCAGATGACATCTCCAAGAGTCGTCAAATTTTCTGAGGATGATGCATATATGCTCCCAGGATTCCTTGTGGAGATGATAAATAAAGACGAATCGTATTGATATCTGCATCTTTTAAAGTTTTATCGAGATACTTTCATCCGTGGATGCTCTGCAAAGCATGTACATATCATCTGTCCACAGTGCGCTCATTTGGAATCTCAACATATCCACGATGGGCTTGCATAGAGATGATTGTGATTCGCAATTATTGCTGTTCATACTCCCATAATATATGACACTTGTTCCTGGGCTGGTAAGAATTCTTTCTTGATACTTGTTAAATTTTGTTTCGCAGTTAATCTCTTTCTTATGTGAAGACGTGTTCTCTTGGCTGGCAAGTGGTGGGACCGTGGTCCCGTACCCATTGAGATTTTTGATTACATCTTCCAAATTCAATTTGATTTCACTTGCACTTACAATGAAATTGCTCATTTTATCATCCAAATTCTAATGGAGTCCCTCTTGCAAGTGGCTGTGTGTGGAAGCTTTGTGATCCTATTAATGTGGGGCGTAGGTGTGGGGGTTAAGTCCATCTATTGAATGCCCTTGTCTTGTCGCCCATGTGGGCAAAACCTGCCTTAGAATCAGGCTTCTTATATATAGTCCTCTGCGTACTTCGTCTTGTATCTCACTTTCATTGCATTTTATTCCCCTTTCCTTATGTCATGCACCTCCTAGGTCATACTTTTCTTCCTGGAGAACATTGATTGATGGTACAACAGATTTCCTTATACCAAATGTGTTGTGTGTGGAATCATCCCTTAAAAAACTATTCAAGTCTCAATATCTTTTGCTACCAAGGGTTCTCCAGAGTGGATGGATTAATTCATATTTTATAAAGTGAGGTGACACACATTCTGTTCCACAATTTCCATGCAGAAATTGGCACTAGCGATTGTAGGGCAATATAAAGTATGAGCCTAGCCTGTTTTGTTCTTTTTCTTGTTTTCATTAACAACTTAGAAGTATTTTTATTGTATAGATTCCAATGCATGTGCCTAATTTTCATATCTATGTAGCTGTCTTGGACAGCCTTTTGTGCGCTTAATCCGTTGAAGTTGTAGCTTTGGGATGACATTGTTTGCTCATGTGAAACGCTTTTAGAAATTCATGTGAAGCTTCTTTTGGTGCAATCTTATTCATTGGACAAGCCACCTGTATACAGGTTTTAATTGCAAAAGGCTACGAGATTGTGTCTGGTGGAACAGACAATCATCTGGTGCTAGTGAATCTGAAAAACAAGGTAACTAGTTATTTGATAATGCAGTTTCACTTTGGAAATGTTTCATTTCTTTAAAGTTTTAGTTTGTAAAAGAATGCCAATATGTAAGTTCAATTTCCAATTGCATACTTACCTTAGTCAGCCTGAGGTGTGGAACTGCCAGCAGATAACTTCAAAAATAGAATGCTTAATATAATTGTCTAGGGCTGTCATTCAAGTAAGCGATTTCTAATATAATGAGATAATCTTGGATGACGTGAGTATGATAAGAGTACTAGACACACGAGCTGTAGATTATGCTATTCACAGTACCTGCAATTTTCCAGACAGTAGGCCACAAAAACACATCCTTTTCTGTTCGTTTATTCTTCTGAGATAATCTTTATGGCTTAACTTTTGATTATCGAACATATGTGTCCAGATCTGTAACTTTTGACAAGTAGCTTATTGCCCTCAAATAAACAAATGCTATTCATAGTATGAAATGCAGTTCATTAGGAGTTCATTAGGAGAACATTTGATACGATTTAGAAGCTCTTCTACAGTATTGAATTGATGAGGGTTATTCTCTGTGTGTGACTTCACTAGAATGCACCTTTTCTAGGGTAGGCTTGCTAATGACAAAACTTAAACTCTCGTGCTAAACAGAATATCAAGCTGCTACTACAACAGTTTTGGTAGAAGTTTGTTGCTCGCTTTTCATACAATTTTTGGTATTTTCCTATCCTACTATTTTTGACAAAGTTGGTTGGCATTCTTCTAGTTACAAAAAACCCACACACACACACACACACACACACATATATATATATATTAATATATCATAGGTCCCGCGGTACTGGGTACCGCGGATCCCGGTACCGCGGGACCACACTGGTACCGCGGTACCACAGTATAATAATATTTTTATTATTTAATATTTTTTTAAATTTTTTTTTACCTAAACCTACCCGCCCCCCTCGCATTTCCTCTGAAATTTTTTTGCGCCCTCTCCGCCCTGCCATCGCTGCTGGTTTTTCTTGCCTGCCTTTGATTCCTTGCGTCGCCCATCGCCCACGCAACGCCCTGCCTTGCATCTGATTTCCTTTGCCCTGCATTCGCCCATTTTCAGCGTCTCTCCAACAGTGAACCCTGCTACGAGGTAGACATTGTCAGGCGGGTTGCCGACAAGGCCAACAAGACCGGTCAGAAGATCGTGCGTTGGCGATACAGTCTCGTCGAGTTTGCTGCATCCCTCACTCGCCTTAAAGGCCATCTGCTCGGTGCACGCGCCAAAAATGGTGCCACCTTGAATGCTGCCCCTTGTGGCAGCATGACCGTCCCCGACAGGCAGCGACTACTGGACACCTACGGGCCGCGGCTCGTGGCAGGGGAGAACACCATTTCGGAGGGCGTTCTCCGATTTTGCACCGCTCCTTATGTGGCTAACCCAGAGTTGTTGCCTGCTTGGCTGGCACGCATCCTCCTCCAGTCCCTTTGCCCCTCAGACAGTTCTGCCTCACGCACCCCCATTTGCTCAGATGCCGGTGGATCCCGTCCCATCGCGTCCGCCAGTTGCCACTGCGGTTCCACCACCACCCACTGTTGCTCGCACTCCTTCAGTCTACGACTTTCTCATGGACTCTCCGCCACCCGAGCCCAGGATGGTACTGGGCGGGCCTTCGAGGATGTGGAAGAGATCCCTTCTTCCTTCCCTTCCCATCCGGATGACCTCCTCAGCCAGCAGTTTTCGTACCCCATGCCAGATGTTGCCCCTCCACCAGTGCACCCCACCTATGCTGTTGCACCCATCCCTGCCAGTGCATCCCACTCTCCCCATTCCACGTCTACAGCCGATGCATCCACCAGTGCCCAGCCTGTCGCGTCATCGTCCATTCCCGTCACGGTTGGTGCACTGTGCTGGAGGTCCACCACCCGTCGCCCACCAGGGAGAGCCCTCGTGCAGCAGACCATTCGCGGCGCACATCAGCCGCACATGGACAGAGAGGCCACACAGGCCGTGGCTAGTCTGATTTACGAGCTGAACCTGCCCTTTGCCATCACCGACTCTGAGCCCTTCAGAAGGGCCTTCCGCCTTGCACAGTCTGTCAGCCCTAGCTGGAGAGTCCCTAGTTCAGAGGTTGTTCGCACACACATGCTGAGGGATAGGGTCGAGTCCTTGTCTAGAGAGATGGAGCCTCTACGTCGGCACTGGGCCACTTACAGTTGCAGCATCATGTCCGATGGCTGGACTGATGTCAGGAGGAGGCCGATCCTCAACATACTGGTCTCCAACTGCATGGGCACACAGTTTTTGAGGGCAGTGGATTGCAGCAGGGGGGGGAAGAGTCATATCTGCAGAGTTCATGTTTGATGTCATCAGGTCTTCCATCCTGGCCATAGGCCCACAGCATGTCGTCACGGTGGTGACGGACAATGCCACGAACTGCATTCAGATGGGTGTACTGCTAGAGGCCGAGTTCCCTCATATTGTTCATACCCCCTGTGCCGCGCACGGCATAGACCTTCTGATGGGGGACATAGGTGCACTTCCCTGGGTTAGAGCCATCGTCCGTGAGGCCCTCTTCCTGGTGACTTTTGTCACCAGGAAGAGGCGTGTTCTTGCCATGTTCCGGGTGTTCAGCCATCTAGACCTCCGTAAGCCAGCCCCCACACGCTTTGCATTCGACTTGGTGGTCATCGACCGTCTGATCAGGTGCAGGGCGCAGCTTCTACAGATGGTTGCCAGTGATCTTTGGGGTGCCAGTACATTTCCGCACACTGAGGATGGGGAGCACTTTTCTTCCACGGTGAGGGGAGACCAGTTCTGGAGGGATGCACAGACATTGTCAGCACTGCTTCGACCACTCTACATTGTGCTCCGCATGGCTGACAGCGAGGGGTCGACACTTGGACTGGTGTATGAGCTCATGGACCGGATTGGACAGTTCCTGCAGCTGCCCATCTTGCAGCCAGAGAGGTAAGCGGTATAGTAATGTAATTGGCCTTTATCTTTTTAGTAATTGCTAGTTTGTTTCTCTGTCAATGTTAAGTTTTTTCGTAATGCCCTACACCACATGCCTCTCACCTGCGGGATGACCGAGCTGAAGTTCATCTGGGAGACGCGGTGGAACTACTTCCACAGGAGTATCCACAGCGTTGCACACATGCTGCATCCCCTCTTCCTCTCTCCGACACAGATCGCAGACAGGGAGCTCGAGGCCGATTGGCTTCAGTACATTCACAGGGTGGGTCCACACATAGGTTTGGATCCTATCAGGCTCATGGAGGAGCTCGCTGCATTTCGTTTCGGCATGGGCACATTCGGTCACCCGGCTGCTCAGGATCCAGAGAGGAGGCAGCTCCCCATTACCTGGTGGACCATGTTCGGCAGCACCTATCCATCCATACAGCGTCTTGCACTGCGGGTCCTTTCACAGGTATGCATCTCATCTCATCCTCCCTTGCTGTGTTTCTTTGACGTTCCACCCCTGCCACAATGTGCTGAAGTATTTCAATGCACGCACCACAGGACTGTGCTGCCTCCGTGTGTGAGCGTAATTGGAGCACATGGGCACTCATTCACACGAGGAGAAGAAACCGGTTGTCAGTGAGTCAGTTGGAGCGGTTGGTGTTCTGTAGCACCAACGCACGTCTCGCCAGGAGGCTTCTGACCATTACGAGCGCATTGCAGGTGATAAGCTAATCTTTCATAGCATGTTGGTTGACTCCTGGTATGTTGGTTTCATTTCTTGATAAAGTTGTCTCTCTAACATGCAAATTTTAAACCTTGCAGACGAAGATATCCGATTTGGAGCGCCAGGTTGACTTGCCTACGGACAGCACCCATCCCATGCCTGTAGATGACCTGGGCACACAGTTGATGGCAGAGAGAGAGAGGGAGCTTGCCGAGATGAGAGAGAGAGAGAGCTTGGGCTTGAGGAGCCCCCATTGTATGAGGCAGATGAGCCAGTGTCAGAGGATGAGCATGATGAGGATGAGCCCATTCGGGTTGTGTTTGCCAGACCAGAGAGGGATGAGGCAGATTATACAGGGGTCACAGGTGCATCACGTGGCAGAGGTGGGACACATGGCACAGGTTATACCGGCAGACAGGCAGGGCACACAGGGGGGGGCAGTGGCATACCTACCTATGTCGACATGATGGAGGAGGCTCTTGATAGAGGGTAGAGTGGTTTAGATGCCGGTCCCGCAGATGTTTGGATGCGTGCAGCACAGAGTCATGGCCGTTACTACGACAGCACACCAGAGGAGGCACCTGATGACTTTCATTGCACAGATTGGGAGGCCATGCAGGGTCTACGGGGTGCACATGATGAGGCACGGGATGAGGCTTGGGTTGATTCAGGGGTTGGTGCACAGGATGATTCAGAGGTTGGTGCACATGATGATTTAGAGGCTGGTGCACAGGATGAGTTCCAGAGCCCAGAGCATTTGTATTCGGATGCCCAGCTGGCCGACTTGGTTGCCACATTGGATTCAGAGGCCCAGCAGATGCCGAGTGTCAGGGCGCCCCCATCATCTCTTGCCAGCATGCCATACATAGAGTCCCAGCCAGAGCAGCCGCATGAGGTGCCTACAGTTCCTCCAGCTCCTCAGAGGGTGTATGTGTGTCGCACAGCTCCTCCAGTGCCACCGATGCCATTTAGGCCTGCAGCCCCTCCATCGCCGTCCACTTCTGCAGCACCAGGTCTCCATGGCAGGCCACCATCTGTGCCCAGGTTTTCTCTTGTAGCGCCCACATCCACAGTCGCTCCTCCAGTGGCAGCACCCACGTCACATCCTCCTCCTTTGGCAGCACCCAGGATGTACCAGTACCGGCCACCACAGCGCCCCTTTCAGTACATATCGCCACTGTACTCGCCTCCTGCACAGCCAGTTCCTCCACCTGCAGCAGCCCCACGGGCACACACTCCACGAGCTCATCCTCCTCGCTCAGTTGCACAGGGAGTTCCCTCTTTTGCTTCCCTATCCCAGCCGGCCTCAGCTTGGGCCCAGCCTAGCCAGCCAGGTGATTTGCATGGGGGTGACGAGGCATTGACAGCTCCTCTTGTCCGCAAGAGACCAGGCAGGCCCAAGGGTGCACTGAACAAGAAAGGCAAGGCACAGAAACTGCCAGGGAGGAGAGGACGACCACGCAGGGCTCCATGTTCAGGTAGAGGTGCAGTATCACAGCCAGTTGGAGCAGGTGTTGTTGGTTTGGCCTGCTTGGGGGCTGATGCGGAGGCTGATTGGGAGGATGAGGATGACGAGTCTTCCCCCTCGGATACACAGCCCATGCCAGTTCTGATTGTGGCTCTGTTGTTTTAGTTTCAGTAGTTTGTCTCTAGCAGACGGTCTACCATTGTACTCAGATGATTTTTCACATTATATACAGTGTTTGGCCTACATTATTTGCTGCACATTGTGCGTATGTCGCTCTGTACATGTGATGCTTTATTTTATGTCGAAGAATTCTATGTGCGTGTCTGAATCCTATTTTCATTTAATTTCGTTTGAAGTGAATGCTAGCTTCACATATATGCACCTACATCATGAGCACAACAATCACCCCTACACCCCAAACGACATTTCATAAACACATGTAATACATCTGCATTTAAAAAAATTACAGACATGGCATCTTACATGACCAGGCTCGCGTTGCACAAAAAACAACTATGTATATATTCAACCGTTGTATCAGGATAACATCACATATACTATCATTTTTTTAAGCAGCCATCTAGTTATTTGCTGCACCATAAACTGCCGAAAACTACATAGCAACAGTCCGCCACATACGGCTGGACCTCATCTATTCTAAACATCTCTCACTGATCCTCCACCGACTCCTCGCCCTCGTCTGGTGCATTGTTTTGTCGCTCTTGCTCTGCCTCCCGGTTAGCCCGACGTCTGGCCGCCCTTTCCCTGACCATGATGAGTTGCCGTCGTGTGAAATTCATTCCGATCTGCTCATCCAGATCCAGCTCGACAGCGGGGACAGGACCCTCAGCGAGGGCGGGTGGCTCCGGTTCCGGATTTCTCTGTCGAGTTTGTCGCAGCATCTCTCGGATATCTGCCTCTTGCTTCCGATGCCTCTCGTTGTGCCTTCGGATATCTTCCTCAAGCTTCCTCTTGGCTTCGCCCTCGGGCTTCGGTGGTATGGGCTCTGCCATCTCGATCGACCTTCTCCTCACAGCATCCTGGTCCTTGAACACCCTCTCACAGCACCCTGGCTCTCAAACGGCCTCTCACAGCCTATCACCGGCTCTCGCTTGCTCTCTCACTGTCTATCACTAGCCCTCTCACAGCCTCTGAAAATGCCGACCACAATGGCATTGTGAGTGCCTATTTATCCCCACAGCCTGTTCGGCCATGTGGATCCCCATCATCCCTCCATGTGCCTCTGTACCTGCCCCCATGTGATGCTTCCTCCTGTGTTGGTCTCCCATTGGGCCCATGGTCTGCTCACCCACAATGCCCATGTGCCTCTCTACTTGCCCCCATGTGATGCTACCCCCCTGTGTTGGTCTCCCATTGGCCCCTCGGTCTGCTCACTCGCAGTGCCCATGTGCCACTGCAACAGTCCCCTGCATCATGTACTGTACCCTCTTTTTTTACACCCCTTTTTTTACCTTTTTTTACCTTTTTTTGTCCTTTTTGGGTAGTTAATATGCAAAAAAAAATTATTAAAAATATATTAAAAAATAAAAAAAATATTAAAAATGGTACCGCCCTGGTACCGCGGATCCCAGGGTGGTACCGTACCGGCGGTACCACTGATATGGTACCGGCGATACCATACCAGCGGTACCACGAGGTACTATGATATATATATATATCATAGATCCAGCGGTACTAGGATCCGTGGATCCCGGTACCGCGGATCCAGTGTGGTACCGCGGATCCATACTAATCCGGGGTACCACAATGTATAATATTTTTTAATATATAATATTTTTTAATACTTAATATACTAATATTTTCTTTTTTAACCTAACCCCCCCCTCGCTTCATCTCTGTCCCTGCCCGTCGCCCTACTGTCCGCGCCCTCTCTGTTGTATGCCCATCGCCCGACTGTCCGCGCCCTCCCGACTGTCTTCGCATTGCACTGATCGCGTCCTCCCTTGCTATTGCTATTTCGGCCTTTATTGTGGTTTTTTCAAGCCTTCCGACTCCTATCGTACCCACAGAGATCTCTGCCTTCTTTCCGCAGTCCTTTCTACAGAGATGGTGCATTCCAACCTTGCCGATATGTGGGACGAGGTGGACATTGTCAGGCGGGTTCCCGACAAGTCTAACAAGTCCGGTGCAAGGATAGTGCGCTGTCGATATTGCCAAACCGAGTTTGTTGCCACCCTCACTCGCCTTAAAGGTCACCTACTCGGCGCACGCGCGAGAGATGGTGGCACACTGAATGCTGCCCCCTGTGCCAGCATGTCCGTTCCCGTCAGGCAGCGACTTTTGGATACCTACGGGCCACGTCTTGTGGCGGGGGAGAACACCATTTCGGAGGGTGTTCTTCGGTTTTGCACCGCTCCTTACGTGGTTGACCCCGAGTTGCTGCCTGCTTGGCTGGCACGCACGAGGAGAGGGAGTGCATCCTCGTCCAGTCCCTTTGCCCCTCGTCCCTCTCAGACAGTTCCGCCTCACGCACCCCCATCTGCACCCATTCCGGTGGATCCTATCCCACCGTGTCCGCCAATTGCCACTGTGGTTCCACCACCACCTACTGTTGCTCGCACTCCCCCAGTTTACGACTTTCTCATCGACTCTCCGCCTCCCGAGCAGGAGCAGGCCCCGGATGCCAGTGACGAGGCCTTCCAGAATGTTGAGATCCCTTCCTCCCTCCCTTCACGGATGACCTCCCTACCCAGCAGTTTTCGTATCCCATGCCAGATGTCCACCCTCCACCAGTGTACCCCACTTACGCTGCCGCACCCATCCCGGCCAGTGCATCCCACTCTCCCCATTCCACGTCTACAGCTAATGCATCCACTAGTGCCCAGTCTGTCGCGTCATCATCCATTCCTGTCACGTTTGGTGCACCGTGCTGGAGGTCCGCTACCCGTCGCCCAGCTGGGAGAGTTATTAGGCAGCAGAGCATTCGCGGCACGCATCAGCCGCACATGGATAGAGAGGCCACACAGGCCATATCCAGCCTGATTTATGAGCTGAACCTTCCATTTGCCATCACCGACTCCGAGCCCTTCAGAAGGGCCTTCCGCCTTGCACAGTTTGTCAGCCCTAGCTGGAGAGTCCCTAGTTCAGAGGTTGTCCGCACACACATGCTGAGGGATAGGGTCGAGTCATTGTCTAGAGAGATGGAGCCTCTATGTCGCCACTGGGCCACTTACGGTTGCAGCATCATGTCCGATGGCTGGACTGATGTCAGGAGGAGGCCGATCCTCAACATACTGGTCTCCAGCTGCATGGGCACACAGTTTTTGAGGGCAGTGGATTGTAGCAGGGGGGGGAGAGTCATATCTGCAGAGTTCATGTTTGATGTCATCAGGTCTTCCATCCTAGCCATAGGCCCACAGCATGTCGTCACGGTGGTGACGGACAATGCCACGAACTGCATTCAGATGGGTGTACTACTAGAGGCCGAGTTCCCTCATATTGTTCATACCCCCTGTGCCGCGCACGGCATAGACCTTCTGATGGGGGACATAGGTGCACTTCCCTGGGTTAGAGCCATCGTCCGTGAGGCCCTCTTCCTGGTGACTTTTGTCACCAGGAAGAGGCGTGTTCTTGCCATGTTCCGGGTGTTCAGCCATCTAGACCTCCGTAAGCCAGCCCCCACACGCGTTGCATTCGACTTGGTGGTCATCGACCGTTTGATCAGGTGCAGGGCGCAGCTTCTACAGATGGTTGCCAGTGATCTTTGGGGTGCCAGTACATTTCCGCGCACTGAGGATGGGGAGCACTTTTCTTCCACGGTGAGGGGAGACCAGTTCTGGAGGGATGCACAGACATTGTCAGGACTGCTTCGACCACTTTACATTGTGCTCCGCATGGCTGACAACGAGGGGTCGACACTTGGACTGGTATATGAGCTCATGGACCGGATTGGACAGTTCCTGCAGCTGCCCATCTTGCAGCCAGAGAGGTAAGCGGTATAGTAATGTAATTGGCCTTTATCTTTTTAGTAATTGCTAGTTTGTTTCTCTGTCAATGTTAAGTTTTTTCGTAATGCCCTACACCACATGCCTCTCACCTGCGGGATGACCGAGCTGAAGTTCATCTGGGAGACGCGGTGGAACTACTTCCACAGGAGTATCCACAGCGTTGCACACATACTGCATCCCCTCTTCCTCTCTCCGACACAGATCGCAGACAGGGAGCTCGAGGCCGGTTGGCTTCATTACATTCACAGAGTGGGTCCACACATTGGTTTGGATCCTATCAGGCTCATGGAGGAGCTCGCTGCATTTCGTTTCGGCATGGGTACATTTGGCCACCCGGCTGCTCAGGATCCAGAGAGGAGGCAGCTACCCATTACCTGGTGGACCATGTTCGGTAGCACATACCCATCTATACAGCGTCTTGCACTGCGTGTCCTTTCTCAGGTATGCATCTCATTTTATCCTCCATTGTTGTGTTTCGTTGAAGACAATGTGCTGAAGTATTTCAATGCACGCACCACAGGACTGTGCTGCCTCCGTGTGTGAGCGTAATTGGAGCACATGGGCACTCATTCACACGAGGAGAAGAAACCGGTTGTCAGTGAGTCAGTTGGAGCGGTTGGTGTTCTGTAGCACCAATGCACGTCTCGCCAGGAGACTTCCGACCATTACGAGCGCATTGCAGTGATAAGCTAACCTTTCATAGCATGTTGGTTGACTCCTGGTATGTTGGTTTCATTTCTTGATAGAGTTGTTTCCCTGACATGCCAATTTTAAACCTTGCAGACGAAGATATCTGATTTGGAGCGCCAGGTTGACTTGCCTACGGACAGCACCCATCCCATGCCTGCAGATGACCTGGGCACACAGTTGATGGCAAAGAGAGAGAGGGAGCTTGCCGAGATGAGAGAGAGAGAGCTTGGGCTTGAGCACAGAGAGCCTCCATTGTACGAGGCAGATGATCCAGTGTCAGAGGATGATCAGGATGAGGATGAGCCCATTCGGGTTGTGTTCGCCAGATCAGAGCGGGATGAGGCATATGATACAGGTGTTGGGCACATGCCTAGAGCAGGGGTCACAGGTGCATCACATGGTAGAGGTGGGACACATGCCACAGATTATACCGGAAGACGGGCAGGGCACACAGGGGGGGCCAGTGGCATACCTTCTTATGTTGATATGATGGAGGAGGCTCTTGATAGGGGGCAGAGTGATTTGGGTTTACCTTCCGCAGCTGCTTGGATGCGTGCATCACAGAGCGATAGGCATTTCTATGACAGCACACCAGAGGAGTCACCAGATGACTTTGATTGTACCGATTGGGAGGCCAATGAGGGTCCGCATGGTGCACAGGATGAGGCACGGGATGTTCCAGAGGATGGTGCTCATGATGAGTCCCAGAGCCCAGAGCATTTGTATTCGGATGCCCAGCTGGACGACTTGATTGCAGACTTGGATTCAGAGGCCCAGCAGATGCCGAGCGTCAGGGCGCCCCCATCCTCTCTAGCCAGCATGCCCTACACAGAGTCTCAGCCAGAGCAGCTACACGAGGTGCCTGCAGTTCCTCCAGTTCCTCAGAGGGTGTATGTGCGCCGCACAACACCTCCAGTGCCACCGATACCGCTGAGGCCTGCAGCCCCTTCATCGCCATCCACTTTTGCAGCAGCAGGTCTCCATGGCAGGCCACCATTTGTGCCCAGATCTTCTCTTGCAGCACCCACATCTACAGACGCTCCTCCAGTGGCAGCACCCACAGCACATCCTCCTCCATTGGCAGCACCCACGGCACCGGCTCATCCTTTGGCAGCACCCACAGCACATCCTCCTCCTTTGGCAGCACCCAGGATGTACCAGTACCGTCCACCACAACGCCCCTTTCAGTACTTATCGTCGCTGTACTTGCCTCCTGCAGGCACGGCCCCTCCACATCTAGTTCCTCCACCAGCAGCAGGCCCACGGGCACACACTCCACGGACCTATCCTCCACTATCAACTGCACAGGGACACCCATCTTTAGCTACTCTATCCCAGCCGGCCGCAGCTTGGGCCCAGCCTAGTCAGCCAGGTGATCTGCATGGGGGTGATGAGGCATTGACGGCTCCCCTCGTCTGCAAGAGGCCAGGAAGGCCCAAGGGTGCACCGAACAAGAAAGGCAGGGCACAGAAACTGCCAGGGAAGAGAGGACAACCTCGCAGGGCTCCAGTTGCTGGTAGAGGTGCAGTATTACAGCCAACTGCAGCAGGTGTTGTTGGTTTAGCCTGCTTGGGGGCTGATGCGGAGGCAGATTGGGAGGATGAGGATGACGAGTCTTCCCCCTCGGATACACAGCCCATGCCAATACCAGATAGACATAGATATCAGTTGCGAGAGTCAGCTCGGGGCCTTGAGTTGTCTCCGGAGCATTCATCTGAGTTTGAGGCAGAGCATTGATTGTAGCTCCGTCATTTTATTTATAGCAGTTTGATAACATGTTCCATGTTTGGCGGCCAGATGGTCGAACACTGTATTCAGACCATTTTTCATATTATATTTAGTGTTGGACGTATTTTATTCACTGCACAATGTGTATTTGTCAATTTGTAATTGTGATGTTCTACTTGCAGTTTTACGTCAAATGGTGTGTGCGTGTTTTCAATTAGTTTTCACTACAGAGTTTGAGAGCATATGCAGAACACAGAAATTAAACCCTAAACCCTGATAGCATTTCATAATCACATACATCAGATTGCAATACACAAGGCACGCATTGCACAAAAAACACTCCGTACATTAATTCATCAGATGTATCAAAATTACAATACGTATTCCCGCCGCATACGGCTGGGGCTGTTCTTTACACTATGCTAGACACTATATGCTGCCTCATCTACTGATGAACATTACATAACAACAATCAGCCACATACGGCTAGACCCGCCCAAAATGGCAGTTTTCTTTCGCACACCTCTCCATTTCCTCCTCTAATTAATTTGACTTACAGGCTTGGCCATTGCTGCATGCTTCAAAATCTGAATTCAAGTTCCAAGGATCTTTCCTTGCCAATAGGTTAATTTTATATGTTTGCTTGGTAGCTAGCATTTGTAAAAGTAGGCATTTTAAGCTCATGATTTGATGACAATTAGTGTTAAATTGCAGGGATTAGATGGGTCTAGGGTGGAACGAGTCTTAGAATTATCACATATTGCTGCTAACAAAAACACAGTCCCCGGTGATGTTTCTGCAATGGTTCCAGGTGGAATCCGCATGGGTAAGCTTCCTCTCAAAGGAAAAGTTGATTTTCATCTGACTTACTGAGTCTTTTCCCTGGAGTCTTCATTTCCTTTTCTCAGTTATTTTGACTTGGAGTTTGCCCCTATATGATCTGACTTATTTTGTCATCTCTATGGTCTAGATTGAAAAAAATCGTTAGATTGGGTGAGATTGTGTCTCAAACTTATCTGGTTCAGGTTTCGTGTGGAGGAATGGGCATTCTTAATTTGAATAAAAAGTGTCATTTGTGTTTGCTCCTTTGATGGATGTATGGTGTCAGTCACTCAGAAAAGTTGTGATGTTTTGTCAGTTAAGTGGTTGATAGGAATCTTGCACTTTATAAGTTCTGGATTGCTAAGATACGCAACCTGGGATTACCATTCTTATTCAGGAACTCCAGCATTAACCTCCAGGGGATTCACTGAACCTGATTTTGAAAAGGTTGCTGAATTTTTTGATCGTGCAGTACAAATTGCTGTCAAAGTTAAACAGGCAACAGGTAATATTTTAATCTATTGAGCTTATCGTGTCTGCATGAATTTGTGGTTTTGTTGCTGATGGATTATATTGATAAATTCTCATTCTTCAAGTCTCCATCATGTGGCTATATTGGCAGGTTCAAAGTTGAAGGATTTCAAAGCTGCAGTGGACACCAATGCAAATTATCACGCTGAGATTGGTAATCTGAGACGTGAAGTAGAAAATTACGCAAAAGAATTTCCAACCATTGGCTTTGAAAAGTCCACACTAAAATACAAAGAGTAGGCGCTTGATCCTCGTGTTTCATGCTAAGAACTTGGAGAAAGAGATTGTTCCTTAAGGGGTTGAGAGATTCAAATCTCTTAGTTGAGCTTTATAGCTTACCCAAAAAGTCATGGGCTACCTATTATACAACGTGCTCAATTATTACTCATATTCTGACAACATCAAAGATTATGGTTCATAATCAAGGGATTAGAAGGATATCTGTGTGAATCATGTACAATAGCAAGTCAGAAAATCTAGATGTATGTACACAGTCAAGGGAGTAATCATTGCATAGATCCTTTCTTACGTTTCTTCCATAATATTTTTTTACTATAAATTATCATTTGATGTTTATGAAGACTTTTCAATTTGTTGGTGCACAAAAGTGTGAATTTCGATATTCTTAAAAGAATTTATTTTACCAACTAATAGGAATTTCATAAGATTCTCTCAAAATACGATCCATTGATTTCAAAGAGATTGTGGCAAGATATCACGTGTCAAATATGTGGGGTAATGAACTAACTTTGATATTCTAAATGAGGGTGCCATTACTGTTGTCTACACTACATTTCTTACAACTGTCTATTCTTGAACCCCTACATGATCATAGCAACATGTACATGCGAAATTTTCTTTTTTCAATTTGGTGTTATGTACATATAGACACATCCAAAGTTGCGAACATCACGTGCCAAAAATCAACAAAGTTGTAAGCATCATGGACAATCACAAAATTGCAATGATTAGCTATGGCTATTTTCTTATGTACAGATAAAGGGACTCAAACACATGAAAATTCCTTCATATTAATGCAATGAATGTGTGACATAGTACTACAAATGATTAAAATCTATTGAGCCTGGTGTTGAAGCAACTTATTGATTGATTACTCTTCTCAACAGCCTTTTACCATTATTTTAGAATAACATCATTTGTCCGGAATGACATTTCATTTTACACAAATTTGCATCGATAACATTACACTTGATACATATTCGTTTTGTGGTTTTAGCTTGTGCTTTTTCGGAGTCCTTGTTTTGCCCACTTATCGTGTTTTATTTGAGTTAAGCACACTGTGAATTTGCTTAGAAAGTGTGCCATCCATTTTCACAAACAATTGTTGTTAGCCTTCTACAATGATGATGCAAGGCAAAGTTTAGCAATCCAAAATTTTGAATGGTAACTTGTGATTGTTATTTGTTTGTTTGTGGGGGGCGAGGGAGGGAGAGGAGCTCTCAATAATGCCTCCCATAATCAAATTGAGATTCCATCACTTAAAGTCGCAATGGCAAGAATAAAAAAAATGGCAAAGAGCTAATCGTTCAAAATGGTTCACAAATTAGTTTGCAATCCATATAAATTGTTCAAAAACTCCATAAATTCTCAGAAGTTATGGTACAATTCTAAAGGAGAGCTCAAGTTTTTAAAAGACTATAGAGACATGTATTTCATATATACGTACTTTATATTTATATATTAGTGAATGAAAACTCCATGTTATCATTATAATAAGCAGATTAATCATAAATGTAGTCGCTCTATTGCACAGAGTCTTTCCTTGTGAACAAAACAACAACATAGAGTGCAAATTATGCTAAAAATATTTTAGACTCAATCAATCTCAACTCTGAGAAATGATTTACTATTTAAATGATGGTTTGTTGAGCCTTTTGGTAGGTTGCACTTGCTCCCCAATGGGCTGTAGCCACTTGTTAAACTCAACTACATTAATGAGCATTGCCAAAATTACGAATGTTTGGCTTGAACCTAGAAGAGAAGCTATCAGATACTAAAAACTTTGCTCAATATGGAAAATAAGGTAAAAATGACAAATCCATTGACTGCACTGCATCAACATTTAATAGAATAAAGGCTACAATCAATTGCGTATATTAATAAAGTTAAGTTCAACTATGATCTTTCAATGCCATTCTCATTATTAGTGGTAATAGCCTTGCTAGATTTCAAAACATATACTATATTTATATAATAGGTTCATTCATCCATTTAAACATGAAACATGCGAACATAAGTTCTTATTTGAAGTATAGTTTTTATGTGTATTCAAGTTAAGGATGGAACTTTACCATAGGTAATCATATTGAGGGTATCTTGAGGATCAAGGATTTCTCAAGCTTTAAAGACATCTAATTCCTCTTTTCATTATAGTATCGTTAACCTTGTAGTCTTGAAGCAACAATAACATTCACTTTAAAACGGTAGTTCACAAAAAACAACGAGTGCAACTACTTTGACATCTATCTTGTTTTTCATACTTCAATGATTTCAATACCATAGTGATGAAACTATAGTGTTTATGAAATTTGACAAAGTTATACAAGAAGTGTGTAATGAAAACATAAATTAGATGGACTTAACATATGATAAAATTAATATTTTGTGTTTCTAAGAGGCCCTTAGCTCTCCAATTCATATATTTACATATCATAACAGGCCTTTGGCCTAGGCATCCTAGGAATCAAATCTGGATGGGCAAGCCCACAACCCCCACAACCCGCGACACCACCACACCGTACATGGACCAAAACATTAACTCAACCTTAGCCTTTTTTCTATGGCTTCTTGATGCTCTTGGACCTCATATCATCATTAGGCTATACTTCAGAAGAACTTGCAATGATGCTGTTAAGCATGACATGTGAACCAAATAAAGACTATGCCAATTATTACAAAGAAATTAGTGATGGATAAATCAAGATTTCAAACCTATCAAGAAAACGACGTGTGTTGATACATGCATATCACGAAAAAGTTGAAAAACTTAAAAAATAAGTAGATTTAGCCCATTTACCATTAATTTCTTTTTTTTTTACACTCCTTCCATTGACATGTTTTGAATAATGTGAAGAATAGGCAAAATCTAGCTTGATTATTTTGCAATTTCATGTACATATGTAAATCTGACATGTGTCGAGCATGTTCCCACATGTGGAGGGTAGGCATAATCATTTTAGATCATTAATGTTGAGTTTGAATAGTCAACAGGGTACCAACCCCGAGTTCTAGTGAAATTGTGGCATTTGTCACATAATGTAAGGATTGAAATGCATCCAAAATCACATTGTTTGGCCCAATCGTGCATGTATGCTTGTGTGCTCTTGCCTTGACATTGTCAAGTAGACTGTTTCCATCAATCAAGAGATAGTTTCATGTGCAATCAGACACTCATTATAAGATCAATCACATGCTTTTTGTTGTCCTCACACATGTGAAATGTTGACATGGTATCAGAGCTTGCCAAAGGATGGATTGCATGCATCATGAATAATAAATAAACAAAGAAGAAAAAGTGAACCTCGATTTGGTGTTTATTGTAGATGCAATAAAGAGCAAGTCACCACCACAATGTCATGTCATGCATAATGTATATACGTGCCAAAGAAGCACACATAATGAATTGTGTCATTGGCTAAATAAAAGGCATGATTGTCTAAGGTCAAAGTTGTTCCTAAAATAGATAAAAAAAAGTGTAAGCATGCCTTTTATAGTTCATAGTTGGACAATAAATATGTGAAAAAAGGACAAAAACAAAAGGGCACAAATCAATGAGTAGTAGAATGTGTGTTTTGTCCTTTTCCTTCATCTATGAAATGCAAGAGTAGAGCAAGTTCAGAGAGAGAGAGAGAGAGAGAGAGAGAGAGAGAGAGAGAGAGAGAGAGAGAGAGAGAGAGAGAGAGAGAGAGAGAGAGAACATCACATACTCCCTCTTGACAAGTCAAGACCACACCCTTTGAACCCTTCAATTTATAGCATAACAAGTTAAAATATAGCTGTATAAAGTCTTACAATATAGAGTACCAAAAAGCAAAGCAGTTTTAGGACACCCAGTTGTTACCTGCCACCATCCCACACAACAAAACCGCACAAGTTAGTTATGTGAGGAAGACAGGTGTCATAGCTAAGCATCAGTTGTCATCCATGTCCGAAACAAGATTCACTACTTTGTCAGCTTGATTGCAATTAAAAATAATACGTCAAATCTTCCCAAACATTCATTCCATAAATAGCAATATATTTTGCCCTTTTTAATGTAACCGTATCTAGAGCATATGCCTGGCATACTAGCCCCAAGGACATCCCATGCAAAGTTTGGGAGTTCAAGCACCTTCCGGCTTGGGCAAATCCATGCCATTCAAGCACGTCAAAGTAAACTCTACATAAATCCATAGATTACTTACACAGGCTGCTCTTACATTTTTTTTTTAAAACCGAAACTTGTAAAAAGATAGAAAAATGCCAATGCTTACAAATCTAAAAGCATTAAGTGTGAGCATCTATTTGGATCATAAGTTTTCTTTCAAAAAAAAAAAACTTCTATCGTGACTCTTGAAGTCCCATATGTATGTATGAGACGTATATCAGTGTAGAGTGATACTACCTTCCATGCTGGTAATCTTCACAAAGCTTTATACATGAATGCGAGGTGAGGTCATCTCTTGCGAGCTACCCATCTCCTTACTACTTTACGCAAACCCTGCTAAAGTATTAGTGATTTCAAGCCAAAAGTAGATTCTTAATGATTGTGCAATCTCCTTCTAAAAGTATCGTATTATTACATTGGTGTTAAATTCAATCACACAGAATCGTAGTTAAAAGCCAATACTAACGTATTCAAAAGTAATAGAGTCATTCCTTTATGAACATGCAGTTTGCATATCAGCACTTGTACAAAGCATCAAGTTGTTTATATTATCCTTGTGTTTACAACCGATAATATTCTCAGAGCCTCGTAACGCATACTATAGTTATGTCAATAAATTAACCGTTTGCTTGCAAGTAGAGTGAGCAAACATGCAAGCAATATACTTATTGATGTCAAAACGTCTAACTAAGACCAATTGGAGCCATTATGGGTGGCAACATACATCCAATCAAGTGCAGAGACAACACGAACATCATCAACATTAACATTTACTTCTGCTACTCAGAAAACAACAAGAATGAAGTGCGGTCCATCACGTTTTTGATGGCCACTTTCTTTGATAAATGCATGGAGCAGCACATCTTCTACACAAGTATGTGAATAAGCAAGGAAAATCACAGATGATCTCATGATCCACTGGCCATATAGAAACCCGCTGGCCATCGGCCATTCAACCATCACGTCTATACACCAAATAAGTCTACAAAGTAGGTGAAAAACCTCAAGTGCCAGTGCGTTGTCCACCAGCGACTACCCTCTACATGCAAAGGTGGGTATTATACCTATGAGAATGTCCACTCTTGCTCTTGAGCCAGCGCTTGATTGTAGAAGCATCTAACAAGTGTTTGGAGGCCAAAAAATACTATCAATCAACAATATTTACAACCAACTGTGATCTTGATCCCTACAGCAAATCTAGCACATGTATACCTTCAAAAGCGAGTTATTTTTACACCATATCATTGATAGTACTCTTACCTTCACTTGTAGTTTTGTTCACATGAGTACTCTTCCAAAGGCATACACATGTCTCCTCTTATCCAAGTAGCAACAATCACGATAGAGAAGAAAACGAGAGAACAACAGCAAGGGGGAGAGAGAGAGAGAGAGAGAGAGAGAGAGAGAGAGAGAGAGAGAGAGAGAGAGAGAGAGAGAGAGAGAGATAATGTAATGTTTTTGTGATACCTTTACCATTCTATGCTTTCAGTCTAATTGGTCTATGATGTCATATAAATTACATGTAGAATACTCTCATCTTTGTCTTTTTTTCATTTCATTGTGCGTACAAAAAGCCAAGAGGAGATGGGCGTGAGACATTTCTTTTTTCTTGTCTCATTCTCCTACTTTCTATGCTAACTTATCCTTGGCTAAAAGCATGATTTGGTGGTACAACATGTCAATAATCTGATGAGCACTATCAATCAATCACCATAAGCAATCACCAAGAGAAAGAGGAAGAACACACCATCACAATATTACACTAACTGAAAGAGAGTACAATGAACTTTGAATATATATAGAGAAAAAACTAGTAGTTGACTATAGACTAGCCTACAGCTACTTACAGCTGGTAACAACTGTCAACAGTAAATCGTAAACAGTAACAAGTTTATCATTGGTTTCTCTTCCTCAATGATAAAATTACATTATTCTATTCCTAATAAAGTACGAAACTTTTCAAATTTACATCTACCCAATGACTTAGTAAAAATATCTGCCATTTGTTCTTTAGATTTACAAAAAATAAGATCAATGGTTCCATCAAGTATTTTCTCTAGAACAAAGTGATAATGTATTTCAATGTGCTTGGTTCGAGCATGTAGAACTGGATTTTTGGCAAGGTGAATGCAGCTTTGGTTGTCGCAAGAAATAGTAGTCGCATCCACCTATGGTTGACCTAAATCAACAAGCAATCTTCGTAGCCATACCGCTTCCTGTGTAGCATTGCTGAGTGCACGATATTCAGCTTCTGTCGAAGATAAGACTATTGTAGGTTGTTTTTTGCTGCTCCATGAAACTGCAGTTGTACCATAACTGATGAATGTATGACCACTGGTAGATCTTCTATCATCAATATTTTTTGCCCAATTAGCATCTGTGTAACCTACCAACATTGGCGCTTCAGGCTGATCATACTATTCAACGTCCCTCGTACCTGAGAATACGTTTAGTAGACTTCCAGTGTGCTTGACTAGGATTTTGCATAAATTGACTAACAACACCAACAACATAAGAAATATCAGGTCATGTGTGTGTCAAGTAGATCAAACTACCCACAGGCTGCCAGTACAAGTAAGCATCCACTTTCTAAGATTCATCATATGCAGTAAGCTTCATGTTGACATCCATCGATGTACTCAAAGGCTTACAAGTCTTGGATTGCAAAGCTTTGGACCAAATTTGAAAAGTCACTCCCTAGACCATTAAGGACAAATTGAACAAGCTCACCATCTTGAATCTTCTCTCCAATGGAAGCTAACTCCCTATTGAGAGACTTGATTTTGAGCACATAATCCTATGCACTCTCATCACTCCTCTTTATGCTTTGTAGAATCTGATTCCTAAGCACGAGAACCCTCGAAGTGTTACTAGACTCATAAATTGATTTTAAAGATTCCCAAGCCTCTTTAGCACTTTTACATGATGATACTTCCCTCAAAAGATCATTGCTTACATTCATTTTAATATAGTGAAGTGCAAGCCTAGACCTCTTCTTGTATCTCACTCATTCATGTGCACCTAGAGGTTCATCTTCATCATCAATTAGAAACTATAAAGATCCTGGAGCACCATGAATGACTCCATCCTCACTTTCCAAATAGCATAATTGGTAGAATTTAACCTCTCACTAGCTTCTAGAAGGTAGACTCCCACTGATCCCATCTTACCAGTGAAATTCTACACACAAGATATAGATTTGGTTGAACTCGAAAGTCACAAAGGTTTCTTACTTGCAGTGTTTCACTCAAATTTGATTTCTAACCAACAAATGGATTTGTAATCATAGTTCTACCACTCCCTCACAAAGTTGGAATGAAGATAAGATGAAATGAAAACTACTCTCAAGCAAATCTTGCCAATCTTGGCTATTTTTAGAAAATAGAATGACTCTATCTCTCTCTATCACTTTGATGTACTTTCAAGACCTGTTTTTCAATTTAAGAAGGTCTGAAATCAGCCTAGATTAATGAGTTCTCATGAAACAAGTTCAAAACTAATTAATGACAAGTGATCTTGGTAGCTTATCCTATGATTTGCACCAAAAATTACATTAAACTTACTCCAGATAAAATTATAGTGATCCAATGAATATAGGGGTTTAAATGCTGGTTTGGAGTTGCCCACACATGTGAAAAGTATGGATTTTGATCCACAAGAAGTTTGGGATCAAATTCTCTCACCAATTCCAGGATAGCAGCTCGCCCTTCCAATACTAGATTTTTTCACCAGAAACTTGCTAAAACTGGATTAGTTTTAGAAATTGATCAATAGCCTTGTACTTGGCTCTGATACCATGTTGAAAGTACAGTACTAAGGACCATAAATGGATCTTTGAATGATCCACGAGGTTGATTGTGTGTTTGTTAAGCAATCTATCAGATACTAGTCATCAGAAAACAAGATCTAGTTTAGCAGCTTGATAGAAAACAAGTAGAGACAATCAAAGCATTGATCATAAACTATAATCCGAGTTCCCACGTGTGAAAATTAGGTTATAGTACAGCCTGTAGACAGATTTTTAAGTGTGCCAAAGTTGGGTTTCATTGGAATCAATCACAATCACAATACATAGAGAGAAAATCTGTGTTTCTCCTTGAGGCTCAAAAAGTTTCTATCTCCTCACTATGGAGAATGGAAATACATAGTAAAAGACACTTCCTTTGCAAAGTTAGGTGAAAATCCAGCATGTAATAAGGGCTCAACTTTCTTGCCCTAAAATGAAAACCCTAGCTTAGATCCAAGAGTCATGTTTGGTAGGTGCATGGTAGGTACAAATCTCATCATAAATCAAGGTCTAGATACTACAAAGTAGGAATCACTACCAAATGGACACAACCACTCCTCTTGACTCGTGATAACCTACATTAGGTGTGAATTGACAAGTGGCACTTTGGCCATTCAAGTGACTAACAGAAAATATTGACAAAATATACAATATTCTACATGGCTAGATTTGCCAATATAGGCAATTTTTCACAAGCTAGAAGTCAAATTTGAGATAATCAAGACAAGTGAAACCTTTGTGAGTTTCTAGATTTAAATCACTTCCAATTTTCTTGAGAATTGTTTTGTAGAATCCTTTCTAATTGTTCTTTTGAATCAAGATCATGGGGATCTTGCCACTTGTGTCTTTGTGAACATCAAGTGAGTTGCTAGTGAGGCAAATTTTGGAAAAGAACCTAGGGAGGGCCGAGAATGGTACACCAATAGTACAAGTCTTTAGGAAGATGGGGTCCATTAGTGAATTTCTTCTTGAACCTAGTGAGAGGTTGAATTCTACAAACTACTCAATATGGAAGGTAAGAATGGAGTCATTATTGATACTCCATGATCTCTTTGACATTGTCCTAGATTAAGAGGATGAGCCTCTTGGAGGACAAGTACAAGAAGAAGGCTAACATTGCATTGCATTAAGATGAATGTTAGTAATGACCTTCTAAAGGAAATGTCCTCTTGTACTTCATCCAAGGAAGCTTGGGATTCTTTGAAATCTATATATGAATCATTTGAGTTTTTGGTAGGCATTTGCTGCCCCCTGCCGCATGGTGCAATGACAACGTGTTGGGGCCAAAGCAGAAGGCAATGCAGTGCCTTTAAGGCTCAGTGATCCTGGATGAGCCTCCACAATGAGCCCCCAGAAATGAACTATTTTCATTTTCTGCCCACATGTGCTTCGCGATGAGCTCCTCTAGCTCATCATGAATGACAACTACTAATCACAATGGTTAAAACTAACCTCTAACAACACACACATGAGCTAAAACTAGTGCGTTTTCTGACTAGAGACCAAAAAGGAAGGAAAAAAGATGTCATAAAATGTGACTGGTCTCCCAACTGCTAACCACAGTGGTGACCATGCTCTGAGGTAAACTAGACGTGAGGTTGCAGCTCATCCTAGCACTCCACGCTCATCTTGGAACAGTGATTTTGCTCGTCCTGCCTGGATGAGCAGTGCTCATCTTGCCTCATCCTGGATGAGATTGAGGATGAGCATGACAAAACAACTCATTTGGCCAGGCTCAAAGAGATGGAAGATTGGAAGTAGCCATAACAAAGGTATCCAAAACAAGTGGGAAATTAGGAAAACAAGGGAAAGTGGCTAGGCCACATGAACCTGCCTTGGTTAAAGCATATTTAGGTAGGTTCATTTTATAGTTTTTTTAATGTTTCTTTCTTCCTTTACTAAAGACACTCTCCCTCTCTCTATAGTCTCTAGAATTGATAAAAGAAAATCCAAATGTAATAACTTAAAATGGAAATTTTTTTAATATTCAGCAATGATTACGAAAGTATGGATGATCCCATAGTATTGGGCACAATAAGCCATTCGTTGTTGTTTTTTACTATACCGAATTTTGAGATGAAATAGAGAAGATATAAATATTGGAATATCAATGCTCGTGAAAAAATTAGGGACTATCTAAAAAATAAACAATGAGTTAAAATCGAAAAGATATGGACGTCAGAAAATCGACAAATGAATTTCATGAAATCTAATTGATATTTTTTCTAGATGTCGATATCGATCTTGACTATCGACTATCTTGGCTACATCGACTATCGACCATCTCGACTTTCGACCATTTTGCCTATCTCGACCACTTCGACTATTCTAATGACATCAAGTCTAGACTATCCCAATTATCTTGATCTTCAGGACTAATAATCTAGTGAACATCATATTTTGATGAGTGATGACAGCTGATTGGGTTAGAAGGAATTACAAGATAGACTTAACACTCACCTTTTCGTAATTCTCTACATAGATTGTGATTACTCTGTAAATAAGCAAGTGTAGAGTTGCGGATCAATATCAATAGATAGTGCGAATAAATAGATTGTGATTACCTTGTAAATAAGCAAGTGTAGAGCTGCGGATCAATATAAATAGATAGTGCGAATAATAGACACATACAGAGAGAGATGCACTTGTAGTATTGTAGCCTCTAGTGCCATTGAGTTAGAGGAAGAATGTGATAATCTACTTAATCCATGTATTTGTGTTTCAAAATAAATGTTAGCATAAATGTAGGGGACAATGTCCAATTTGGGGTGATGAGTGGCAAATGATACATTGAATTTTTTCAAGACATTTTCGAGAGGATAGTAGAGAGCAAATAATGATGAAAAGATCTTTCTTACTTGAAGTTTGCTTAAAGAGGATAGTTAGTGATGTTTGTAAGTTCCAAGACTAATAAATTGTTTTGGCAATTGAGATTGTGGATACAAAATATGTGGCCCACTTACTTGGGATGATGGTAGGAAAATGTGCAAGAAGAGGTGAGGAGACATGATAATGGCGTCTTCAAGTGGTTGAAGCTTACACTTTGACTTTTTGAAACCCTTAATGGTGTCCAATCCTAACCAAACTTCATGACAACCTTAGGACAACATCATTAGCCAGTGATTTTATGAATAACACCAAAAACATTGAAAAACCACCAAAAAACCATGTTTTTTGACCATTTTTCAAATTCTTGTGGATCAAACCCACATGCAAGTGCAATCAGGCCATATCCACTATATGCAAGCACTAAAAGTTCTGACTTTAGTCAATCATAGTTCATATAGCCCATTTCTAGCCCAAAAACCACAATTTTTGCGTAAAAATCACTATCTAAGTCCAATTTTGACTTTTCAACTAGCATGCAATCATTAAAATCAATCATAATGACAGGAAAACAGCAAGTACAAATCTGAAAAACATTCATGAACAGTAGCTTTGATAAATTTCAAGCACAAACATTGAATACTAGCTCAAAAATCTCAAAAAATCGTCAAAACTCCATAAATTTCCATTATTTTCTATGGAAAATTTCCATAATAATGATCATTAGGCTAAAAGCAAACCAAAATCAGAGAAGCCACTTACTTGGAGGTCAATTCCACCACCAGGAAGTAAAAAGCAAGGAGGAAATACCAAAAATCTAGGAAAAAACAAAAAGCAACTCCACCTTCTGATTGATGCAAAGACGGTGAAGACCTACCTAGATCTCATTGCATGCAACCGAAAGGACACCTGTAGAGCCAAACCACCCAACCAACAGAAAACGGATAGTCAAATCCCTAATTGCTTCATCGTCGAGCCATGATGATTGAATGCAAGAGAAGAGACGACCCTGGCTCTTGGAAATAGGAAAAGGGAATGAGGATTAGGGAGAGTTTCAATAGGTTATATGCTTTCGAAAAGCTAGAGAATATTTCCTCTAGGATCCCTCCAATCCTATCAAAAGCATTTGACCTCCTATTCTTGCACAAAGGTTGTCAAATCATCATGCAAAAGCTCCGTAGGTCCAATTAGAGCACCTAGGCCCTCACAAGGTTATTAATTACATTTCTAACCTAGTCCAGAATGACATGGCGTAACTAATAATCTAGTACAACTGGAGTACAGGATATCCAAGTCTAGGATTAACAATCGTCACAAGAGGTGCTTGCCTAATCTTGATGTAGACCAAAATAACATTCAAAATCTTTGGGCATTATGGTGACCCTCTTTCCATGAATGACAAAAAAAGCTTCAAGAAATCTATTTAAGACAATCTTTTGTGGCACCTTGCAAGGCCTGCAGGGCAATGACCCTGAATCCAACAAATTGGCCTAAGTTTCTTGTAATATCTCTAGTTGTTTTAGGAATTGCCAACTCTGCTGACCCTCTATAGTTTTCTAAAATTCACAATGTCTTAATGCCCCCCTCCCGCATCTATGACATGTACCAAAAGAGGCACACACGTGCTTCAAAAGGTTTAACAATGCCATTGTGTCTGGTTGTAGACTTTACATAACTTATCATAAATCCTATGTTGTACAGACCATTGGATATTTTTTTCAGTGGACCAATAAGTTTTTATGTAGAAATATGAGTTTTTAGACAGCTGACCCTATAGTTTTCTCAAAATTTTTGACAGAAAACAAAGTAATCTACAAACCTACAAATACACAATCAAGCAAATGATGCTATGTGCGTCTATGGGAAGGAGCTATTTTGTAATCAACGATGACGAATGATGCTATGAGCTACTATGTGAAGGAGCTCTTTTGTGATCATTTTAAAGAATGATGCTACGAGCTTCTTTATGACAGATCCTTCCATAATCAACTGTAAAGAAATTGTAGGTCAGTAAATACCTTAGAAATTTGCAATTTTTATAAAAATATTGACTAGATTAGAAAATCCAATCTTTTAAGGTGATATCAAAACAATTACTAAAAACTAGTAGAACATTTTCTTGAGTCATTGAAAAGTACACATATGAATCAAAATCAGTCTCTATCAAAACATACATGGCAATCATATTTCAAATGAAGTGTCGGTGCAACGAGAAGATCTACTGCCACAATGAAAAAGCTAGCTTGGGTGAAAAAGTAAGATGAGAAAAAGGAGCGTAGAAGGTCAAGGAAGAAACATAGAAGAGAAAAAGAGGAAGAAGAAAGGTATGATTTGAAACAAAATGATGTTGCAATTGCTTGCTATTTGAATTATCATTTGTTGTATTAGGGAGTCATTAAGTCATTGTTGTCCAATTTGTAGCGTCTATGCTTGGACTTGGAACATAAGCTACTATTATATCTTGGTTGGTTCAACTTATCATTAGTTTTGGTACCCTCATCCATAACATTATCAGAAACTATTTGTACTAGTTTAAAAGGAAAAGCTCATAGGACATAGGAGTGTTCTTAACCCAAAATTGACACTAGGAAGTAATGATACTAGGAGCAATAAGGAGATCAAATGTAATAAATGAAGGACCACATACTTAATTTAGTAGAAAATATCCAAGTGCCTAGAAATTATCAAAATATAAGCAGTTTCAAACAGCATTTGGGATAAATTTAAGAACGAGGAATGGTAAATTTAGATTGGGACGAGTCTCAAGATTTCAAGAAAAGAGTCCATTTTGCAAATTCTAATGAACAATCAAATACCATTGCTATAGAGGAATGGCTACAAAAGCTAGATGAGTTGTTTTAGCTACTTTTTTTAAATGATTTGGCAAAAATCACATTTGTTATAATGTGTTTTGGAAGTTTAATTAATACATGGTGGAAAGAAGTTGAAAAATATGAGAGAACTGTGAAGGATTTCAGATCATTCAAGATCCAATCCAAGTCCCAAATCTTTGGTTACAATAAGGAGCAAACCAACAATCTTGCCAATGTAGAAAAATCAGCATCTACATACAAAATGAGATGCAAACTCTAAGAGATATTGATCAAACATGAACCAAAACATAAAATATGTTTGTTGTCCGTACAATTACAGTACCCTACTGTATTTCACACGTGTGAAACCGAAAATAGCAATAAATGATCATTCTACACACAAGATTGCAAGATAACACCAAGATAGTGCACCAATGAGTAGTAGAACCCAAAGAGAACCATGTATAATGATGAAATGAGAGATAGAAGAGAGAAGATGTGTCTCTCCACGAGTTACATCCTTTTATAGAGTTTCCAAACCCTATTTGGCCACTTGGCTTTCCCTCCAAAATGTAAACCCTACTATTTTTGGGTCTAGATTCAATGTACCCAAAGTTCAAATTTGAATCTCTCTCAAACTTGACTACCAACTTTCTCACACTTTCCAAAAGTGTTTATTGAATGTATTTTAAACTAATATAACTTCAAAAAGTTTGTCTCTAAGTCTAAAATGAGTTTTGGCCTCTTATTGACAATTTACCAAAATGTGACTAAACTAGACTAAACTAGTTGAAATCTCTCACACTCCCTCTTCAACTAGTTTTGGCATAGTTTTGACAATAGAACTTTGATCCAACTTTAGAATGATCTCCATCCTAAGTATATATCTTCTTTCTAAGGTTCTAAAGTATCTTTCATAATTGATATAGAGAATAGTGTCCAAATTGGATGCTTCACTATTTCTTACATCAATTTTACACATCAAGATATAACTAGAACATGAAGAACCAAATAGAATGTGAATGAAATGATTTCTCCATGTTTCAAACTTTGAACTCTCTGGAAAATTATAATAACCAAACAATAAATGTGAGTGATGACCATTTGCTTGCTTGTGTCCTCCAACTTTGTCCTTTCTTGATATGTCTCCACCATAAAACTCCATGAATGAGCCTCCATCTCCATCTTGCCACAAGAAACCATCAAACCTTGGAAATCCATGAGTAGGTGAGTACATAAATGATGCAAATCCAGCACCACATGACTCCATAAACCAAGTAAGTTGCACTAGTCCATCTTCAAGATCTACTTGACACAAGAAAATGACCATGAATTCACCAAAAATTGACAATCTCCAAACATTGGCATCAAGTAGCTCAACACTTGAGAACTTGATCATGGATGAGTGATATAATGAACCTCCAATAGCTTCATTTCCATCAGCAAAACCAGCCAAGAATGCTAGTACAACTCCAACAATAAGATATTGCAAGACAATGTAGCTAGTTTGTCCATATCTTGACAATTTGCACACATCCACATGAAATAGCTCAAACATGAGATAGAACAAGTAAAGTAAACTTGAACAGCACTTCTTTGCTGCTCCTTTGACCTTACTTGAGTCTTCAATAAGATGCAAAAACAGATCCATAACATCTTTGCCAAATAACCTTCCTTTGATGCTCTTGACTAGCTCCAAATTGCCACCTTTCCTTTTGTGTTGTTGAAGCCCTTTGAGACCAACCTCTTGATCTTCCTCTTGATCATCAAAGTCATTGAACAAACTTTGTTTTCCAGATCCATTACTTGCTTTTCCAGTATGAAAACCATGAGAACCAATATCCACTTGCATAGCATCATCTACACAAAAAAATTCTCCAAAACATGTGAGTAAAGCAAAGTGTGTTGCTTCCACTTGCTTACCTTTCTCTTGATCATCAAAGGTATCAAAGATATGAATATCTTCATACCTGAACCTCTGGAAATACTCCCTCTCAAATATATGATCAATATCCAACAATAACTCATCAATGTTTGATCTTGAATTTCCACAAAGGTTAGTGAAAACAATGTCACCAATGTCACCATCATAAATCAAAAGATAGATTCCAAACTTTCCATCCAACATGAAGTAGAGTAGGTGAAGATGAGTATCAAACCTAAGAAATCCAGCCCTCTTGAGTTCATACAAAACCTCAATAAGCTCACCAATGAGATCTCCCTTGTCTTGAAGAAATTGCCTCTCGATTTGTTCCATGTAGTCTTTTCTAACCATCTCGATCATGAGTGATCAATTCACAATCATAGAATCCTTTGAGTTGGTGAAGATATGTGAGATCCATGCCTTGGATCTTCCCAAGAACCAATCTTTCATTGCTCTTTCCTTCATAAGACTCCCTCTTAATGATTGCATCATAAGAAGTAAAAACCTCAAAAATATTAGAAGCCATGAAAAATATGATTAGTACCTTCAACATAAGGATGATTGAAGTACTCTCTTTTTTCAAACAAGAACTTCTACTCAATTTTTTAGGTAATGAATCATATGATAATGATTCTTCCTCACTATCATTCACAATGACATCATTCAAAGTACATCCTACTTTGAACTCTTCACATACTTCTCTTCTTCTTGACTTGTGACTATCTCCCTCACCAAGTCTCTTGATAGAACCATTTGATCTACTTTCTTTATGAAGAAATGTGACTCCACTTGCTGCAAAAATGACTTTCTTGAACTCATCACAAAAGAATGTAGAAGAACCACCTCCTTCATGAATGCACCTAGCAACATCTTTTTCCATATGATCAAAGAAATCATTAGCAACAATCTTTTCCAAGGAAGAACCTTCACCACCTCCATTGATGAAGTTAGCTCTTTCCTTACCTTTTGCATGCTTGCACTTGCCATGAAGAACCATTGAAACACCATCATTATCCTCAAGACTAGCCAAGTTAGCACAAAGATGAACATCTCCAAGAAGCATATTAGATCTTGACCTAGATCTAGCATAAGGAAGCTTGTTAGACTTTGCATAAGATCCACCAATCTTATTGATGCTAAAAGGTAACTTTGGAAAGTTGAGACCAATCTCCCTTTCCATTCCATCCTTTTTGTTAGCCATAACAAAAGCATCAAGCTTGAAGCTAACTCATCATTGAATGCCTTAACCCTCAAAACAAAAGCATGAGTACTCTCTTCCTTCTTTTGCAAACTTTGAAAGATTTGCCTCCTAAGAGTAAGCACTCTTGATGTAGACTTGGATTCATAAAGCTTCTTCAAAGCTTCCCAAGCCTCCAAAGATGACGTGCACTTACCAACTTCCTTGAAAAGTTCATTGGTGACATTCATCTTAATCATGTGTAGAGCTTTCTTTGCTCTCTTGTCATGCCTCACTTGATCTTGTTGAGTTGCTGGTCTCTCCTCCAAACCTACAACAATCTCCATCAACTCATTCATCTCCAATAAGGACTCCATCCTCACCTTCCAAGTAGAATAGTTGATTGAGGTAAGCCTATCATTGCTCTCCAACATAAATCTACCACTTGTAGCCATGTTGAAGTGACTTGATCTTCTCTTTCAACCTGTTCCAATGCACAAAGCACTCTCTTGAATGTCAACAAATGAACTCAAGAAGAAATCACAAAAATATGGAACCTCTCAAATCTCTTCTAACACTTCTAACTAGAAAATCAACACATAGAATAGTGAAATCTTGATCAACCTATGATCTATCCTCAATCTAATGATTCTTGCCACTTCCTAAGATTGAAACACACTCAAATGAAGTTCAGTAACCTCACAAACTAGAGATCCAATCAAAATTAGGATTTTGACAAAATCACAAAAAATTGAATATCTCAAATTCTACATGCAATTTTTAGAAACTTGGTATATCTTCTTGTAGACTCCAATGAGACCTTCCTAATGCACCAAAAATCATCTAATTCTAATAAGCCAAGTGTGAAATTGGAATTGATCAAGTATATAACCCTATATTGAGTTTTGACCTACAAAAGATCAATTCTACACATGCAAAAATGCTGATTTTTGAGTAGAGATCAATCTAGCATGCTCTAGCATTGGTAACTCCTCCAAATCCTTGCTAAAGATGGCTGATCCTTTCATAACCTGAAACACAAGAGCTCTGATACCATGTGAAGAATTTCAGATCATTCAAGATCCAATCCAAGTCCCAAATCTTTGGTTACAATAAGGAGCAAACCAACAATCTTGCCAATGTAGAAAAATCAGCATCTACATACAAAATGAGATGCAAACTCTAAGAGATATTGATCAAACATGAACCAAAACATAAAATATGTTTGTTGTCCGTACAATTACAGTACCCTACTGTATTTCACACGTGTGAAACCAAAAATAGCAATAAATGATCATTTTACACACAAGATTGCAAGATAACACCAAGATAGTGCACCAATGAGTAGTAGAACCCAAAGAGAACCATGTATAATGATGAAATGAGAGATAGAAGAGAGAAGATGTGTCTCTCCACAAGTTACATCCTTTTATAGAATTTTCAAACCCTATTTGGCCACTTGGCTTTCCCTCCAAAATGTAAACCTTACTATTTTTGGGTTTAAATTCAATGTACCCAAAGTTCAAATTTGAATCTCTCTCAAACTCGACTACCAACTTTTTCACACTTTCCAAAAGTGTTTATTGAATGTATTTTAAACTAATATAACTTCAAAAAGTTTATCTCTAAGTCTAAAATGAGTTTTGGCCTCTTATTAACAATTTACCAAAATGTGACTAAACTAGACTAAACTAGTTGAAATCTCTCACAAGAATTTCATGGACCAAATATACTTGGAAGTTGGACTACATTTAAAGCTGTGTACTCAAGTTTTCATCACACCATTCTAGGACGAGGTGTTTTCACCAATAGTGTGAAAATTAGAAAATTAATTCATGTACATTTTCAAATCATGAGTGGCATAATTTTCTTTTGAAGGTTTTGATGAGCAAAATATATTATCTACAAAGACGTTCAAGAATTGTACCCTCATATATTGAAAGCTATTACGCAATTAACATTCATATACAATATGACAATTACACAAGATCAATTTGTAAACATCCTAATGTATTCAATTCATCTTTGCAATGATCAAAACTATCAGCAATTTTAAAATTATTGCAAAGACGAATAATGCTTTAGGATTCAAAAGAATTCAAGTTGCTTGTTAGTGGAAAGGGTGATAGCAAGAATTGGGCGATAGCAGTGTATGTTATGCAACAAAATAAAGAGTTTGAAATTGTATCAATTACTAATTTGAATAGACATATTCAAGAACATGTCTTTCTTTCAAGTGTTAAAAAAGACTAGAAAAATATTTATGTATACACAAGAAAGAAATATCATAATGTATCTATGCTTATTGAAGAAGATAACTGGATAAAATTGCAAAAGATGAAATGTAAGCTAAGGAAGCGTTGTCCATTGATTCATTAGGGGAGCAAGTTCTACAAAAAGAGCCACAAGATGCCATATAGAGATTGGGTACAATTTGGGAGCACAAAGAAATAATGTTGATGAATGTGTCACTCGATGTCTTTCATGGACCCACTCCAAATGAAAACTTCAAAATTCAAGAAGGAAATCAATGGGAGGAAAAGAGAATTTTAATCAAATAATAGTGGTAGTACTTATAAAATTTTGAATACCCAATCTCTTAAAGGCTACAATGGAGCCAGGGACTAGACCAATCTATTTACCATCAAATAGGTTGTCACAAACCAAAAAGGAAGAAGTGCACAAAAAGTATAAGAATTACTTGAGCAGAATTCATTTTGCAGAAAAATTCAATTTTTGCTTCACAGCAATATGCAGAGAAATTGAACTCCAATTGCAGTGCGTGAGCCTTGCTTAATAGAGCATTAAAATGCCTTCCTCAACACTGGTCAAACAGCTTATTGAAGTCGAGACTTCTTCGATATCAAGTATAACTGGAAACTTAACTCGTAATGGGCAAAAATCTTTCATACAAGGTGCTTGCCATATAATAACCAAATGTCTACTAATAATGTTAACAAAACTCCAACTGACACTACTCTAACAACCACATTTGTTCGACTAATAAACTCAAAAAATGCTTTTATAACCTGAAGAGAAAGCGTGATAATTCTCAGACGGCTTCTATCCTCCAGCTTAGAGAAGAATAGCATTGACTTTTGAGCCTGACGGAGGAAATATGCGAGAGAAATTGCTAGAACTGCACCCGACATATTTATCAAAAGAAGAGTATGATGGTTAGGGCTCACAACTATGCCAGCCCACAATGCACCAACTATTTGTAACACAGCTAATGCTTTGAAAGCAGAAGTCAAATGCAACATGGAGTTTGTAAGTTTTTCCAGGCATTCACGAAGCTCATTGGCTGTTGCAGAAAGATCCTTGTCAACTGTTGGACCCACTATCTCTTCATGTTGAAAATCATCCAAGCTTTTTGGTGGCCCGGTCTTCAGTTTTGTTGCAGAGTGGGATTCCTTGTCAACATCGGTAGAGATTGATCTATTGCTATAAATATGTGCTAGGACGTCAGGAAAGGAGGCATTATTGGAGTTATCATTGTTGTCCAAAATCTTCAATACCGGCCTTGGTGGGAATGTGCTATGTCTACATGTGATATTGAACATACTTTTAAGCCTCTTAGTGTTGTACCTTGATGCATCCAATCTAGGAGATTGCTGTACAGTCACACGCAATTTTATAAAGGTTGGAAGAAATGATTCAAAGGGCTTTCCACTTTGTCTCCAGTATGCCAAGGAGTCAACAGAATCCAACTTTGTGGAGAAGTTTAAAGTACCTGCATGATGCATGAACAGGAGTTGAGCAACTAGGGACTCTTGAAACTAGGAACTTGAACGTTTTGTTTCAAGTTCGTTTTCTAAGTACCCTGAAGAACTTGACTCACCAGATGCTATAATAGGTACTTGTTTCGGTTGGAGATTGATTATACATGAAGCTACTATCCTACCAGCTACTGTTGTCTTACTTCTGAGAGTTCATCACGTTTCTCTTTAACCTCTCATAAAACTGACTTGGAAGAATGTTCTTGGGTTACGAAATAGCATAAAGCATAGACTGACAGTTATGGCCAAAACAATAGACAGAGACCAGAATCCAACAAAATATCCTCATTAGCATCCATTGAGACCAATCTGTGAAATTAATTGATCAACAATAATGACTTCCTAGGTCAATGCATTAACTTGACAAAAGAGTAAACTAAATAAGAAGCATAATGAAATCTACAGATGTACAAAACTAGAAGGTTGAACGAAAAGCATCCGTTTTTTGTAAACTTTAGCGATAAAACTTCCAAGATAATAAATTGGTTTCATGAAGGCAACTATGAAGAGGCTAGGCTGCATTCACCTGAAAAATAGCTCTTTGAGCTCCTCTCAGTTACTTGTAAGCTACCACAATCAACAAGGAGTTGCTCTTGACCTCCCCAGTCTTACAAAGAACAAAATTTATTTCTCTCACTCCAATTTGTCTACAAAAATTTCCTGATTCAAATCTCTAATCATACGTAAACTTGTTGCTTTGAAATCGTTTACTTTTCTTCATGAAAATGCACGCAATAATATGCCTTCAAATTGATGCTCCTACCTAATATTTCATTACCTGAAATGTTTCAAACGTTTGTGACTTTTTTTGAATTTGGAATGGGTCCCAACTAAGGAGATTCCCGTATGATCAGGAAAACTGCCCAATGACGAAAATGGAATAAGAAAACATTTTCTTACAGTGTATACTATCATGCATACCTTAAATAACATTACAAGCAGGTGACAGGTCTCAAGCATGCATAAAACAATAGGTCCAATTGAAGATAAAAATGACCCAGAAGGACAGCTTACAAGAGGTTCCACTGAGAGTCCGATATGGTGCCACTTATGCTTATGTATGGTTTTCAGCCACGCTCACCCACAACTATAGGGTTTAAGAAATGAAAAGTTGAAGCAGCCAGAACTTTTGCGTTCCGGACAACATTCTGTTGTGTGCGTTCTGGAATGTCAAGCCAGTAGAACGCATTCCGTTGGCAACAATGATATATATATATATATATATATATATATATATATATATATATATATATCATAGTTGCTCAGAATCGCGTTTCTGGGCAAAAATGTTCCCAAAAACGCGTTTCTCAGAAACGCGATTTTGGGACTAGAATCATAGAAAAAAGAAATCTAGGAATTAAGTGGCTATTGTAAAATTAATATTGTTTGGCAAAAGAGTTTCAAAATATTACCATGAGATTCCCCATAAAATTTCCTGCATTTTGAATTCCATATTGTGAAAAAAAAAGCATTGTTCTGGGATGCGTTTCGGAACAGCCAGTGTAGCTATTTTATATAGATATATGTATATCATAGTTGCAGTTGTGAATTGCTATTCACGGTTCGCAATTCTGGTTAGGGTTTCAAGAATAGTTTGTTTGTTTTGTTTTCTTTTGGTGGGCAACATGGGTATTAGATTGAAGCTCTTGGCGAGAGCAGTATATTTATGTAGGTTGCCAATAGTTTCAAGTACAATGTGATCTTTGTCAAGGTAGATATATAGCTGGAACAATGTTTTATGCTAGATTCAAATTGTCTTAAAATTGTGATTGTTGAGCAATTGGGCCATGGGCAATATGGATATCAAATCAAAGCGCGTTCATTTAGGTTGCCAGTAGTTTTAGGTACAATGCGGTCCAATTCAAGGCCTAAGGAGCTTCCACTGAGAATTTGTACAACTTTTCAGATTAAGCCTGATCGACAAACAGGCTTGATAGAAATCATATATATTCCAATTGCATTCTCCAAACCATTCTATCCTTTTTCATGAGACATGCCAATTGCAGATTACAGCATAACAAACTACGTAAACCTAACTGCACATATCAGACAAATGGGTTCAGGGGGTAGTAGCCCCCCGAAAAACAAGGGTTCCAGGGGGTGGGGTTGGTTTGGGGGCAATGCCCCCCAACGGCCCCGACAGTAAGGCCTCTTCATGATATGGCCTTCCAACTCCCTGAGCGAAAACACACTTATTGGGACCATTTGTGATCGTAACAAACAGGATAGAGGTTAGTTTTGAATTTTTATCCTTGACAGAACCCAACATGGATTAATGCACCTGAACTGGACCATCCTGCAACCGAAACAATCTGCAAACTACACAATGATTATGCTCTTAATTAGAGCTTTCATCTGATACCCATATTGCCCCAAAAAAAAACAAACTTTAAAAATTAAAAAAAAAAACGTTTCTGGAATTTTTTTTAAATTTTCAGAAACGCATTTTTTGAAATTGTTTCTGGACGTGATTCTGAAAGGCATTTTGAAAACGCTGGGCATCTATGGTCGGAAGAAAGACCATGTAATTTAAATAGCCCTTCTATAAACAACCTTGCTAACTTTGGAGCTTTGACGATTGTTTTGGTCAGAACAAAGTGTCAACAGTGACCCAAATAGCGTCATGACCCTTCTGGGTCTTAGGCAGGTTCACTATGAAATCCATGGAGATACTTTCCCACTTACCAGCCGGTATATTTAAGGGCTGCAGAGCCCTCCTATCCTACGACGCTCTGCTTTATTAACCTGACACTTCTAAAAACTAAGTACATACTGTTGGACGTCCTTTCTTATACTAGGTTAGAAGAATTGCCTCCGAAGAAGCTCATAAGTCTTTTGAATGCCTTGGTGCCCCGCGCTAGGACTGTCATGACACTCATATAGGACCTACTGCCTATAATCCTCTAAACTGGAGACACGTACTCTATCTTTATAGAACAAGTACTCATCCTAAATGGAATAGTGTTTCCATTTCAACCCTTGAGAAAATTGACTCTCAACCATTGTGGTTTGCTTGGGTAAAACAAACTCTAAGTCCTCAACGTCGTCTAACATATACTAGGACTCATCATCCTCAACGGAAGCTGCCATTTGCTTGGATGAACTGGCAGCAGCCCCGGGAACTGTTTCTAAAGTCTGTAGTTGTCTGCTCTGAACTGACCTTCAGATGGTGGAGAAGTAAGCATCATGCTGACACTTCCCCTCAAGGACTCGAGTAACTCACTATGAATTTGAGTAAAACTCATCTCGTTTATCATAGGCATTCTATTGAGGGCATCTGCTACTGTATTGAACTTGCCTCTTCCATCTCGGTAGCTGCTGAGTCATTTGGGAAGCTCATGGTTTTTACAAGGTGAACTCGTTTTTTATCTTTTTTAATAAACGGCCCCTTCGGGTGTGTGTCCCTTTCCCGTGCACACAAACTTCAACTCGTCCACTTCTGTTACCAACTGGAGATGCTGCTCCTTGGTAACAAATTCATCTATATCATCGACGAATTCATCTTGCTCTTTAACCTCCATAGGTTCTTTCCCCTTACTGAACCTCAGGGATTCCGTTTCCAGTTAGTCAATGCCTCTCTTCGAGGGTTGATCAGGTCCCTGAGGAGTGGACATTTTCGGAACAGAAGAGGATGTGCCTCATGTTCTGACTAAAAAAAGAAAAAAGGACTGACTAAAACTGAAAAGAAATGGTAGAATACTTAGCTCTGTCTCAGGTCTATACTTCCAGAGAAAGAACAGAAAAACCCCTCAATCTTTCTATGGTTGGCAAAACTGGCTCCCCGAACTGCATGCAAAATCCGCTGCAAAAAGGAACTGACGGAAGGCAGTCCAAAAAATTTGGCTTCAGATTGGCCGAAAACCCTAGCCGTTTGGCTGTAAGCTGGTTACAGCTGAAAGACAACTCAAATTTTCGCCAAAAAAAGTGAAAAAACAGCCTATAAACAACGGTGAATAGGCTGGTTTTCGATTTGGAAGCGGGCAAGAGCTACAGCTGAAGTAGTTTGCCCTAGTATGAGGATACTTTGTGCCAAATTTCAAGTCAAACGGACAAAAACCCCAAAAGCCCCTCGTAGCCCAGTGTAAGGCTGGTAGCATGCATGTTGCCAAGTGTCGACCTCGTGGCTCTAACGTGGCCGACTGCATGTCGGTGCCTGACGGGGGCCCCTCCTGCTAACAGGGTCCCTAAGTTGTTAGATGTGGGACGGCCAGTGGGTCTGGCCCGCTATAGGCTTGTATCGGTGCACGCTACTCACACTGTCTTGCCCTGGTGGGCGTGTGCCTTAACACGCCTCTGACTATGGTGTGTGATCTCCAGTGTCCTTTAGGGTTCGACTCTGGCTACAAGCGTAACAGCCCCCCCCAGAACCTCTAGGTTGCCCTCTAGGCCTATCTGCGGGAATGGTGGGCTCCTCCTCTGCCTCCGCGTCAAGTTCCACTAACAGGTCAACTAGGTCATCCCCTTGTGCCTTTGCCGCCTCTCGTCCACCCCCTCAGTATCCCCCTCCTCTACCCACTCCTCCTCATAATCAACCCTAACTCCTCTCTAACCTCCGAGCCCTCATCATCTCCCTCCTTAGCCCTCTCCTGCCCCCTCTTTGCCCTCCTCTACCGCCGTAAGGCCCGTGCGTTAGCCTCTGCCTGCCTATAAAACTCTTTATAGATCTCATCATCTAACTCCTCCTGTGTAAGTGGTGCTTGAGGAGCAGCTGTTGCCGAGTCCACCAAGCAAGAGTTAGGGTTCACCTACAACCACAAACAACGTTGTTGTCAAATAGGTGTCCTACAATTCATTACATATTTTGAAAGTAGTTCAATTCGTCAAACATAGCTCCAACATGGGGTAATAAAGTGACTCAACTCGATCATCTGGCCCTCTGCGCATGTGTCTCAGCATATGTCCGTTGGTGTTCACAAACTCCAACTGCCTGCACTGCTCGATGGATAGCCTGTTCCTCTTCTGTGTGTGATACAAGGCCGCCAAGTGCTCCAATTCCGCTCACAAGAGGATGCCAAACAATTCTATGAAAGGACTCTCTCGGCCAATCGCCGCAGCTCACCGGTGCTTTCCTTCCTAGATCGAATCAAAATCGGCTAAATTGGCCTACTCGACCTTTTCACTTCGGTCTTAGGATTCTCGAACTGGCAAATCGGTTTTAGGGTTTCAGAACTCAAATTTTTTTGTAGATCTGTCTAGAATTTAGAATGATAATAGATATCATTATTGAATTATAAACATTAAAGATTCCAAATTCCATATTTATTAGGCTTTTCTCACAACCAAGCATCCGATTCTGAGATTCGCATCAGCCAAATTCCAAGAAAATCTGATTCAGAGCTTCAAAATTCCAAATTCCAAAAAATCCGATTCAGAGATTTGAATCAGCGGAATCGGATTCGAATCAAAATCGCTATTCGATCAGCATCGAATCGCAATTCAATGAAACTATAACCGGTGCTACAACCATGGATGATCCACCATGTCACATGCCTCAGCATATCCTCCCTCAGCTGACACTGCTCTCCATCACAACAGTTTTGACAAGCAACACTGTAAATCCTAAGATTTTCTGTTTAACAACAGGTTAAAATTCCAATGAATCAAGTTGAAAACATCACATAGCTTTTTACTTATCAACGCATATATCCCAATCATTCTATTAAGCATGGAAAACATAGTGCAGCCCCAAGACACACCATAATTGAATGCCCACAGATCGTATCAGAGAGAGTGCCAAAAAACACATGGGATTAGGGCATAGGATTGGATAATTCCACTGCGAGCGATAAAGGGCGAACGTTGGTAGCGTAGGAGTCTCTGCAGACGCAGTGTAGACGTAAACCATGCCCAAATCGGATGCCTACACAACACTTCACAGTTAGGCCGAAGAACACATGGAATTAGGGCTTGGCAATCGAAACTTGCAATACAGACAATGAAGGGCAAAACTAACATCACAGGAGCCTTTGTACGCATGTGGAAATGCAGTCTAGGCTTAGACATCACCTCAATCGGATGCCTACAGGTCAATTCATGAAAATGGCAAAAATACACATGCATTTGGAGTGTGGCATTCAAATCTTGCTAGGCTTGTTGTAACGGTTGAAATTGACATTGTAGGAATTACCATGGGCATAAAGAAAGGTGGTTTAGAACCAAACATCGTTCGATTTCGTTGCCTACAGCTCAATGTAATTGCTTTCAAAAAACTAAGCCTACACTCACCAAAAAACTCTATTGATTGATTTTGCTTGCCATGCAACTCAAATGCTGCTGCAATCGTGTGCACCACCTCTGGATCGACAAGTAGATGGTGCTCACGCGCAAAAAACCACCTCCTTAGCTCACATTTGGCCCTCCCTAACCCCTCAATGGCTAGCGTGAGGAGGGGTGCTGGAATTTTTTTCAAATCTGTTTTTTTTTTTGCATTTTTGATGCCAGTGCAAAACGCGTTTCTAGAAACATTGTCCCAAAAACGCATTTCTGGGCAACTATGATGCATATATATCGGCATGAACGTATATACATATCATAGTTGCTTAGCATTTCTAGAAATGCGTCTAGATACTGTTCAAAAACGAGTTTCTGAAATGCATTTCTGGTTTAGGGCAGCGTTTCTTAGAAAAGGTTTTTTTTTTTTTTGTGGGCAATATGAGTATCATGATAAAGCATTTATGAAAGGCAGTACATTTATGTAGGTTGTCCAATGTTTCGAGTACAATGTGGTCCAGTTTAGGTGCATCAATCACTGTTGGATTCTGTCAATCACACACACACATAGAAACTCGTTGGATTCTCAGAAACTCGTTGGATCCAGAATATTAAAAAAGTAATAGGGATTGAATTAAATGCAACAATCACACACACACACACACACACGGATAATATATATATATAGAGAACAAAACAAAAACTATTATAATTGCGTTCCAGACAATGTTTTGCTATCCGGAATGGACATGTTCGAGGATGAACGTTTTGGAAAGAGCGATCTAGAACGTGGATGTGGCATTCCACTGAATATATCAAAGTTGCATCGATGAATCGTGATTCGCGAATTGCTAGGGGGGGTCACGAATCTTGATTCAAAAACAATATTTGTAAGTACATGCAACATGGGTATCAGTAGAAAGAGAAACCATAGAGGATAGAGATTAGATGAGTTTCTAGCAACTTCAGTCCCAATTTCGGACAATTAGGTGAGATCTCATTTATATGAAATAAACTATGTAGGTCGTAAACTTGACCCAACTGGCATCAAATCAAATGGGTTTCCAATAGTTTTAGCTGCATAACTCCATTTATTCTCTAATAAAAGCAAAAAAAAAATTAAGGAGAAGTAATATGTGTGTGTGTGTGTGTGTGATAGTTGCAAGCCCCGAAACGCGATCTGGATTGCATTTCCGAAATTAGGGTCTTCCCGGAATGCAAAAAAAAACATATTCTTCTTGCTTTTCTTAACTTTGCCTTGAATGTTTTTGCTCTCCTTGAAATTTAAAAAGAAGAACTGTAATAAAAGGGTGGGGCTATGCCGGTTTATCAGTAGTAGGTTGTTAAACAAGTGCAAACTAAGAAAAGCCCTTTCGGAATTGTGAGCTATCGCAAGTAATTATCACTCTTTATGCTAGTTGGGTCCCAAACTCATGGGTGATGTGAGCATTGTTGTTTTTAATATGGCAATATTTGGCCCCCACGACCTAATTCGGATGAATGGGACTATAGGTGGCCAAGTTGTAGCAGTTTTGTTTCATGACAGTTCTACACATAATTTTATTAACTCCAAATTGTTGCAGAATCTAAAGGTGAAAACAAAGCAAAGGAACAGCTATAAGGATAATTCAGAATTTCATATTATGAATTTGGACAAAAAAGTAGACATAATTCTCAACAATGAGTGGTTTTATGAGCGTAATGAGTCATTAAAAAAGAACGATGTAACCCACAATTTGTCATTCTGGCATAATGACTCGAACATAGTCACATATCTTTTCTCTAGACGACAAGACAGAGTCCAATTAAACTGAATGAGGACTTGGAGGATAATACAGAGACTTCCAATTATCACAAAAACCGCAAACACAGATGACATAGCATGACCAACAACATCATCAACCACACAATGACAACCTGCATCCCTCAGACATCAAAGCCCCATCTACACCATTGATCACTACATTCTTCATATCTCGAGCATTGGTGTACACAAGATAGCATAGGCCTTAGGATCTAGATGGAAATAGATACCACTGGTCATTTTCTTGTACACTAGTTAGTCTTACTATGCGGAGGTAATTACCTATCAGGTGGTATGAATTTCATCATGAACTATTGTTATTAGCGTACAAGCCTCTAGGTTTGTTTATTTGAGGAGACGCAGTGCACATCCGCATGATGATTTACGCACATGTTATGTACTACGGGAGTCTTATGTACCATTTTGGTACTCTAAAAACGTCAATATATCTTTCTTCTTTCTTTTTTTCTCTCTCTGCTAATCCAATGAAATATTCTGCAAAGATCTGGTTTGAAGTGCATATGAGAAACCCTCGATGCGCTAACTTCGATCTTAGCCCTAACCCTGTCTTATATAAGTGGTGAGTTGGTCCGGACGTCCTTTCCACTCCACGACTTATTTACCTAGCTTTTGCAGGATTTTGCAAAGCAGATGCAACCATGATGTTACATAATTTAGTGTGTTCTCCCTCTTTTTCTCTGGCTACAACACAAAAAAATGTAAGCTAGTCGAAGCAAACTTACGAGTCTGAGCAGATGTTGGATTGGTTGCAGATGAAAGGTGCTCATTTGAAGGGAATGAACTTTTGGCCAATAATCCATGCTGCTGCTGCTGATTGCTTAACGATCGCACACACTCATAAAATTTAAAGGGTTTAGAGAGGGAGACTCTCAAAAAGTTCCTTGCAGATGGAATGCCCATCTCCTTAAGCACAGCCAACGGCATAACAAGCAAGCACACACACACACACATATATATATATATATCAGCAAATTCTGCCAAAACGAAGAGAGAGAGACAGATTTGGTCACGTTTGCCCTATAACTTATTTGAAGTGCTTTAAAATGACGTGCACTTAAGAAATTTAGACATTTTTAGAGAGATAACATGTCACTATAAAAATTCCTAGAAAGATAAGTTTTTAGAAAGAGAAAGGTATAAAAGGGCAAGAAAGAGAAGGAGAGGAGTGCATCATAGAGAGAGAGAGAGAGACGATGTTTTTCATTTTTTAGGTCTTTTTAGGTTTCACATGAAAAATAGCAATAATGTGAGTTGAGAGAGAGAGAGAGAGAGGAAAAAAAATGTGGGCAATGATAGACAAAAAGAGTTTTGTTTATTCTCATTGGTCCACGTTTGCCCTAAAATGGATTTGAAGGGCATTTGAAGTGCATCAAAAATGGGTTGAAAATGACATGTGCATTTAAAAATTTCTAGAGAGAGAACATGTGGCTTTAGAAATTCTTGGAAAGAGAAGTTTCTAGAAAGAGAAGGTATAAAATGGGAAGAGAGAATAAGAGGAGCGCATCACCAAGATCGAGAGAGAGAGAGAGAGAGAGAGAGAGAGAGAGAGAGAGAGAGAGAGGTGCTCACTTTTTATCTTTAAGGGTTTTTTTAGGTTTGACATGAAAAATAGCAATAATGTGAGTTGAGAGAGAGGCACTTACTTTTTATCTTTTAGGTTTTTTTAGGTTTGACATGAAAAACAGCAATAATGTTTTTTTAGGTTTGAATGAAGGATGAAAGGAGTTTGGGAGGTTTTCATTGGTCCACATTTTCCCTAAAACGTCTTTGAAGGGCATTTGAAAATTCGTTGAAAAGCAGTTGAAGTGAGAGGACATTCTCTCTCTAGAAACTTTAAAGATAACTTTCTAGAAAGAGAAAATCAGGGTATAAAATTTTGAAGGCAGGAGATATAAATCTCGATGGTGAGAGAGGAGAGAGGAACGCAAGAGTGAAAAAGTTTCGTTTTTTAGAGTTTTTTTTTGGTATGGGAGAGAAATAGTGATATAGTGAGATGTTGGGGAGAGAGAGAGAGAGAGAGAGAGAGAGAGAGAGAGAGAGAGAGAGAGAGAGAGAGAGAGAGAGAGAGAGAGAGATCACTTGATTTAGGGTGTTTTGGCACACATTAGAGGCTTTTTCCGTGTTCACCCCCCTCACCTGGGCTCTGCGGCACTTTACATCATCCTGTCACCTGAGAGAACGGGTTCACAGGTTCTCTCCAAGAGCTGATCCGTGAAATATGCAAACACTCTCACCCGTTCTCCAACTCGTGTTGTTGGTAGGCGTCACCATGCCCAGGTGAGGGGGTGAGCTTGGAAAGTCGCTCTTAGTAGTGTGGCATGTCCATTTGTTAAAAAAAATTCATTGGAGAGAAAAAAAAAAAAAAAAAAAGGCCATTATCATTGTAGCGATGAATAAATGCTATGTGAAAAATGAGATCCCTCATGTGGGAGATGAGTTGCCTTGAAAAATGATGGCATGGTGTAAGTGGAGTCTCTTCTTTGAGTAATCATGGCATGGTATAAGTGGAGGTTCTTGGAGTAATCATGGCATCTCCACATGCCTTATGGCCTCTATTTTTGAAGGAGTTGCTTGAATTTAACTTTTATAGGTGCAAGACATCAGTATAATTCATATAGGGGGGATAGAGAAAAAAGAACAAAGGTCTCCAGACAAGTTTGTATCTGAAATTGCAAGTGATGGGAGAGATGGCAGGGGTAAGTGTGATTCAACATCACTACTGCAAGGGGGTTGTGAAAACTCCTTTTCATCTTGTATAAAGCCTTAACTCTTGAGATAATATGTCTCCATAAGCAACCCTAAACACTTTTCTGACACTGAGAAAAGCACTTTTCTACCACCTGACTCCTTGGTTATTAAGCACCAAAGTGGGTTAGCACAAAAACAAAACATAATGCTACACATCAATAGCTTCAGACTCACACAAAAACATCATCAACATTCTTATTAAAAATAGCACTCCCTACTATTTGCAAATCAACGTTGAGTTTTGTCATACACGCGACAATTCACAAAAAATAGCAGCAATCTAATTAACAACATGAAGCAAAAACAATATCAACAACAAGAAGTAAAAAAATTCAAGAAGCTTATTTACAAATAGATTTTTCAAGCATACAAATGCAGGAGACTAACAAATCGTCCTGTATATAGGATTCGGCATAATCTTATGCTTGGATATTTGGTACTCCAATGTAAGAGATTATTAGTTATGTCACGTCATTCCGAACTAAGCCAGAAATACAATTAGAATTTACATCGTGACCCATCATATTAAGCTCTTAGCTTGGACCTGATGTTAGGGTTCCATAGCACTTAACCTCAAATATATTCTAGTTATGACTGAAATCAAGTCTCTTGAATCATGACATCACCTCTTCCACCTCTTAGTCAAAAGCCACAATTCTCTCACTAAATTGCCAAGTTTTAACAATCACATATACAAGTGGGTAGCGTCAAAATTTGGGCTAATAAGTGCAATTATACTAAAATACACATGACTATAATCATGTGCCAATGGTGATCTTGTGGTCGAATAGGTCATGTGAGTAAAATGCAATAGCTAGTTTTGCAAATTCTAACACTCCTCATAACTATGCTATTACTCCAACATTTTGAAACATTTATTGTTGATCTAAACTTCATAAATGATCATCTTGTAAGCGGATTAGCAAGAAGATCAACCAAGCATTTTGATATTGTTACATACTCTAAATGAATCTCCTTTGTTTGAACCTTTTGTTGAGCAAAATGGTGACATACTTTGATGTGCTCGCTCCTAGCAAGAAATGTCGAAAATTAGTGGGTATGAGCGGAAGCTGGGAGCGAGCTTGATGAGTGGATCGGAAGCACCATAGTTAGCAGCAAAAGATTCATACAAATGCACAATAGAACAATAACAGTAGTAGGACAAATTGCACTCTGATTATTATCAACAATGAGTACAATGGCATGAAGTTGAGCGTGATAACGTTGATACTGATTAACAAATTATCATACTCAGAATATTAGAAGAAGTTTTCTGATGAAGATTCTAAGTTTGATATACTGAAAATATCTACAACTGAATTTCCTACAGTTATTACAATCGCCTTTATGCCATAAATGCATGTACAAAGTTGGCGAACATCAATGTAAAGTCGTTGGGTCGGATTTCTACGGTATCAAAAAATTAGGTCGTTGCGAAATCATATATCCTTCATCTGTCTTTGTTTTGACATTGTCTCGATCAGGGAGGAAAATGTGGAGATGTCATATTTGGTGAGGGTACATGTTTGCGGCAGGTTGGTGGTGTGGGAAAGGTTGAGTGCCAAGGAAACCAACACTGGATCAAGGGGGACGTCATAATTTTGTCCCTTGTGGGTGAATGAGAAATGGTCAATGTCGAAGGTAGCAAAGGCCCTCTAGACTATAGAATTATCATGTGTGCGGGATACTTGCATGTTGGCTACGCCTACAGCAGTCAGAACTACAAGGCATCCATTAGTGCGAAGGGCGACGATCTCTTGCGCGGTGAGCAAGATCACGTATTGGCAAATCAGGCAGTGATTTTGAATTGGAGGGTCGGAAATAGAATTGGGAGGCTGTGAATGAGTAAAAGGGTCTGAAGGCGAGTAATAAGTTGTGGGCAAGTAATAGGCTCTGATGGCGAGTAATAGGATTTGGTGCAGAATGATGAGGAAGGGTTGTGGGTGGTGTCGCGAGCAATGGTGTTTAGATGGTGATAAATGTGAGATGGTGAGTAATAGAGGATGGCGAGTAATGGCTCTGAGTGTGAGTAATAGGTGAGTAACAGGAAATGATGGGAGATGATGACAGAGGCCTGCTGGTCAGTCGACGAGTAATGTGGGGGCTCTGATGGCGAATAATCAAGCTTGGAGAGTAATTGAAGAAACCTTAAATTTCTATTTTATAGTTTTAGTATTTTTTTTTGCATTTTAGACTGCTGCATATCTTGAACTAGATTTTGCACAGTTTGCATATTTGAACTGTTTGTCGCACAGTTCGCATAATTTTGAAAAAGCCTATACTTAGCTTATTTTAATCTCAGTATCAGTTTTGTGAAGACCTTTGCATTCTATGCATTTTTCACGACTCAGCCATAGTCATCGACTTAGCCGAAGTCACTAACAAATCCAAGACACCATGGCTTCGAAGTGACCAACATATCGGAACACGCCGACACATTGAGCAGTCACCAAAAACTTGAACAATAAGTGAATATCAACACATTATCTGGCAAGGCCGAACTATCGGAACCTTAGCTTGACAAGCCGTAGGGTCAAAGATCTTGCGTAGTATAGCCCTCCCGCCTGTCAACAAGGGTTAGATCACTGGATAGGTGCCTAACTATGCATAGATGCTAAATTTAGTTAGTTTCCTACTTCCTCCCTAACTCTATTCACCACTAACACTACTCTCCCTTAACTCTACTCCTCTACACTAATATTCATCATGATTTGGGTGAAGGAAAGGGATAGAAAAGGAGAGGAAGAGAGAAGAGAAGAGAGAAAGAGAGAGAGATGAGATGGAGGTTAGCTCAAATGCTCAATGTCATTGCTTATGGAAAAACCTTAACTAGCATAACAAAAAAGCATGGGAAATGAAAATAACAAACAATCATAACAATAGCATAAGCAAGATTGATTAGCAAATGAGGATGCTTGAACTCTCAAAATGGTAGAGTCTCCTCCTCTCTATTAAGCATGAAAATAGTGTACAAATGGTGCCTTTTTATAAAATGGGGAAGGTCCTTGCCCCTCAATCCTATTGGCTAATATTCACATTGATCCTATCCATTCATCTTGGACCCAACTTGATCCAAGGGTCTACAAAAAGTACATTGGAAATCACAAGATTCATGTGAGTCCAAAATTGGACCCAACTCTAAAAAGTAAACTCTAAGCTTACAATTGACTTTGGGCCTCAAGTTTTATTTTAATTACAAAGGGCCCAAGTCTATTATTTTATTTACAACTTTACTTGCGTGCTCATTGGGCCATGGGCTTATACACGCAGGATGCCATGCCCTCGCAGCACATTTTATTGGATGATTTTATTTATTTACACTTTGTTGGGAATACCCCCAATAGGACCCACAGCCTGAAGTAATGCCGGTCCCTCAGCACTCTGCCGATTTCGTATAGCATTTTCTTCGCCCGCCTTTGCTGGATCAGGTAGGTGGTGACGTCGTCCATAAAGTTGAGGCGGTCTAGTTTCTTCAAGTCCTTGGGCGTGTGAAGGGACTTGTGGACTCCTCGCAGCCAATCTTGGTCGACCCATGTTTGGAATCTGCGTGTCCATGGATCGCCCAAAAGCGCAGCTCGGTAATACACACGAGCGATTGGCAACTGATCTTCGACTTTGTCTGAAGGTAGCGCCTTATTAACGTCAAAGAATATGGATGGGAGAATATTGTCCCATTTAGTCTCGATCCCCATTAGATATTCTAAGTCCCGGGCGTAAGTGGCTGCCGCGCGGACTGTTGGATCAGGGCAATTGATATAATGGTTTGCGAACGTGGTGAGAGCCCTTCTGACATCTACATCCGTAGTCCACCCATATTCTGACTGTATGATCGGCCAATTAAAATTTTGAAGTGTGATCTTGTCCAGAGGGGTGCCACATTCCACACATTTGGATCTTTGTGTACATGGCAGGAAGTGCGTGTTCACCCGTAATTGTTGTGGACTCGTCACGTAATTGTTGTGGACTCGTCATGTGATTGTTGTGGACTCGTCACGTAGTTGTTGTGGACTCGTTCACCCGTAATTGTTGTGGACTTGTCACATAGGCCCTGATGGCCGCAGGGTCTCTTTCGAACAACTGCTGACGCCACTCTGGTTGTGGTTGGAGGGCGAGTAATGCTTGCAGTTCTTTGCTCTTTATGGTTTGAGCTGAAAACGATATATGTCAGCCGCCTCTTGATGACTCGTGGAGATACTTTGATAGGAATTCGTTGATTTTTTCCTCCACGGACTTGGGTCTTCGGAAGGCTCGGTTGGCGGATATCATGCACGAACCTCTGGATGATGTGGCTTGGCTTTGGCTGGTATCTGTGCCTTGGCCCTGGTCTCACGTCTCAGTAGCCGTATCTGTTCCCCTTGGTCTTGGCCTTCAGACCCTTGATCTTGGTTAAATCCCCCTGCTGCCTGCTGGCTTTGGCCTTGGCTAGTACTTGCCAATGCAGCGTAAAAAATCGGTGGTGGTGGAATTACCACGGGGGTGGGCTGGGCCTTTGTGTCCATGAATTTTTGGCATGCCTTGAGGGCTTGCTTGGCCTGGGCGAGCTCGTGAGTTGCGCTTGTCCGATATTTGTTGAACTCTGCCTGGTAGTTGTTTAAGGTTTGGCTATAAACCTGCACATGATGCCAAAGAAGATTCATTTCTGATTGAGAAAGCCGCCTTGAGTCTGGTGCAGGTTGAGCTGAATAGGCGAGCTTTTCATCTTGTAGGACTTTGACCTCCGGGGAATCGTATCAACAGAGGAAACTGGGGTGGACACAGAAACAGATGTGGATGAAATAGGAAGAGAGGTAGCGACAACAGAGATTGGAGTGGGGGGCTACATGTAAAAAGAAGTGGCGGTGGTTGATGGGGTGGTTAGTGCGGTAGTGGAAGCACATCTTCGGGTAGCAGGTGGAGATATGGCTGTAGAGGCAATGCCACACATTCTTTTGCTGGCCATTGTGTTAATAACTGTAGGTTGGGAGGAGGTGGATGTTTGAGATGTCAGATAAAGATTAGTGTGTGGCACAAGGGTAGAGAAAAGGGATGAGCGTTGGAAACCGCGCACTTTTGCCTCAAGAAGTGCGCATACAAAGTTACACAACAGGGGGCCTGCTACGATACGCTCACGGTTGCTGGGTTTGATGGATCTGGTTAGTTCACGAATAAGGAAGCTATGCCAGTCGTATGGCACAACAGAGGGGCCAGGGAATTCTAGAATGGATTCCACTATCTGACTCAATAGCTTAGACTGGATTCTATCCTTGCAAAATGTTGAAATAACCAGAAAGTTATTCAACAGATGTGCAGCCGCCTGAATGACGGGTTCTATGATAGCATCTATCAGGTAACCATTGTTAGTCTGAATTGGGATTTTCGGTGCAATTTGGGTGACAAAAGGTTTGATCAGAGTTTTGGCGTGGCGAGGGGAGATGGGCTGACGATCACCGGACATTTTGCCAATGGTGACCATCGAGTCTGCGTTAATCCTGACCTTGTACATGGTACCTTGGTACAGAAAGTGAAAACGAGTCTTTTCCTTGTCGCAAGTGGCGTAAGCGTGAAGGGCGAGGCCCATGTTAATCTTAGAACGGAAAAATGCCGAGAAAAAACCCATTGCCTCTAGAAGTGGGTCGGCTATCTACAGCCATGGTTGGATCAAAGCGTCAGAGGGTAGAGGCCAAATCTGTGTGGCCTCGAGGATTTCACGTTGGATCACCTGTTTGGTGCTAGAGTCTTCAGAGGATGAGGAGGGCATGTTAGCAGTGATGATTAGAGGTTGAAAAAGTAGGAAAAATGGTGGAAAATGGAAAAAGGTGTGAAAACGATAGAAAACTGTGAATAACGATTGTTGGATGACAAGAAGTGTAGTTCAGAGCACAGATCGGTGTTTAGTATGATTGGATGATAGCTGGTAGGAAGTTTGGTCACAAACGGAGAACTTGGTAATTTCAGTGTAAATTTTGGCAGAGCTTCGCTAGCAAAGGTGACAAATGACTCGAATTCAGCCCTTATATAACGGAATTTAGAGTGCGTATTACACTTTCCCTTGTTTAGCTCCACCCAAATTTTGGCAGGCACCTTCTTCACAAAATTCTAAGACCTCAGGGAAGTCTGCGAGAGTTCAGAATGTGATTTGACTACTATGCGAAGGTTCTGCGAGGGTTCAGGCTATCTGCGAGGGTTCAACTCTTGCACAACTTGTTCCTGTGATTGGATTTTCAAGATCAAACCATGTAGGCAGGCTAATTTCATTGCTCTTATTCCATTTAGGCACCTTGCGAGGGTTGGTAAGTTGATCTTGATGCTCTGCAAGGGTTCTGAAAATTCAGCTTCTGGGAACCCTCGCACACACTAGAAAATGGTGATTCCTCCATCAGGAACTCTTGCAGAGATTTTCATGGATGCATCTAGGTCGAATCTGGTGACTGTCCAAGTTTCAAGAGCTATCTCCCAGGGGATCTCAAAAAATCATGAAAAAGTGCTCTTTTAGATGTTTTTTTGACAAGATCTAGAGATTTTCTGATTTTTTAACTTTTCTAAACTGGTAATCAGCTTCATCCAGGCTTGATCTGACTATTGGTAGTTCTTTGGAAGTTTTGATGGATACTTGGTAACAGATACCTCAGTCAACCTGATGATCTGCTTCCTTCTTGATCCTATCTGGATCTGGATCCTTCTTGGATTCTGATGGATTTTTCCGATCTTGCCAGATCTGGTTGAATCTTGATGGATCTAGCTTGATTTGGCTTGATCTTCTTAGATCTAGCGGTGATGGCTTACCAGATTAGCTGTTTGTAATGTGCCCCCACCAATCTGGATCTATCTCACTGTGGTGGCCAGTACTTGTGCAACCGGCTACCGTTGATGGGTGTATCAAATGGTGTCCCATCTAACTTTTCTAAATTCATGGCTCCATGATTAAGAATTTCCTTGATCCAATAGGGACCTTCACCCGTGAATTTTAATTTCCCTTTGATCGCTTTGGTTTTATACATCAGGACCAGATCTCCGGAACGAAAATCCTTCTTTTGTAACCTACGATCATGCCATGCTTTGCATCTTTCCTTTTCAGCTGCCAGTGCATGCACAGCTAGTAAGCGTGTTTCACAGAGTTTATGCAGAGCTTTGTGGCGTAGTTGTAGAGATTTGGACTCACTAAGACGTTGCGTGGTGGCAATCTTTAATGAAGGAACTAAAAACTCTACTGGCATCACAACATCCTGACCATATACCAATTGGAAGGGTGTTTGATCAGTGCTTCCTTTATATGCTGTCCTGAATGCCCACAATGCAAAAATTTCTGGAAATTTTCTTGGACGCTCTGTGCGCGCATGGACCAGACTCAGAACACTTATCCAACTTGGAGAAGGTGTTACAAAAATGTCGCGACTACCAGATCTCCCTGAATCCAGAAAAATGTCAATTCTGGGTAACACATGGCTTGATTCTTGGCCATATAGTGTCAAGGCACGAGATCGCCACAGATCTATCAAAGATTAGGATCATTATTGATCTACCACCACCAGGGACGATTCGCGAAGTCTATATCTTCATGGGTCATGCTAACTATTATAGGATCTTCCTTCCTGATTTTGCGGAGTTAGCCCGACCAATTTACAAACTCACAACGGATCCACATTGGAATGAGGAAGCCCAAAAGGCTTTCCAGAAGCTTAAGGATGCATTGGTTTCAACACCAATCTTACGCCCACCCAATTGATCCATTGAGTTTCACGTGCATACAGACGCATCAAAGTATGCAGTTGGAGCAGTCATAACCCAGCCAGGTGAACACAAAAAGGATTTTCCAATCTGATTTGCAAGCCAATAGCTCAGTGATACCGAAATGAATTATTCAACCACGGAGCGAGAAGCACTGACAATGATTTATGCGGTTAGAAAATTTTGACATTATCTGACGGCCACACATTTTGCTTTTTATACGGACCATCAACCCTTGTTCTGTCTCATTAATAAAACTTGCAACACCGGGAGAATCACCAGATGGCTACTTCTGTTGTTGGAATTTGACTTTCGGATAGTAGTTCGCAAAGGAAAACAACATTACATGGTAGATTATGTATCACGAATAAAGGGGAAGGAGATTGTAACCCAACCCGATGATGAGCTGGCAGATGCTGCCTTATTTTACATGGACACAGTACCAGAATGGGTTGCCGACATTGTTGAATATCTAATGCGGGGCCAACCGGACAAATCACTACCAAAGACGGAACAGCGGAAATTGATCTTGAAGGCTAGACTTTATCAGTTGATTGCCGGCCAATTATACTGAAGAGGACCAGACGGAATTCTTCGACGGTGTATTCTTCCTTATGAGGCCACCCAGATCATTTCGCTTTCACATGAAGGCATGGGTGGGGGCCATTTTGCATCCGACATTACAGTTCGCAAGATCCTGCAATCAGGATGTTGGTGGCCAACGATTCATAAGGATACGGAGGAATACTTAAAAAAGTGCGATGTGTGCCAAAGGGCGAGAAGGCCAACGAGATTGAATTATGACCTACTGCACCGATCTTAGCCCAAGCACCATTCGAAAAGTGGGGATACATCGGTCCAATTCACCCTGCAGCAAGAAGTTCCCAGGCTCGATTCATAGTCGTAGCCATAGACACCTCACCAAATGGGTCGAAGCCAAGGCAGTAATAGTAGCTGATGCTAGGACCACTACCAAGTTCCTTTATGAAAATATCATTGTACGCTTCGGATGCCCGGTAGAGCTAGTCAGCAATCGCGGAAGCCATTTCATCAATGAGACCATCAAGGTCCTGTTGGAGGAATTTTTCATGATCCACGGAACCAGTACGCCTCGTGGTAATGGGCAAGCAGAATCATCCAATAAGATATTGTGTAGCATGCTCACAAAAATAGCTGAAGCTAGCATATCAGATTGGGAACATAAGTTGCAGATAATCTTTGAATGCCGCCTGCATGACTCGCTGGAAGGTGCTTGGGGCATTGCAAAGTCCGAATGGCATTACTTTATAGGCATAGGTTCCCCATTCCATGGCAATGCTGTCTTGTGCTGGTCCTGGGGGGCTATCTTCACCTGGTTGTAGCCGCTGAAGCCGTCTAGAAAATTGTAGGCCTCGGCGCCGGCTACTCTGTCGAGGACACTTTCCGTAATTGGTAAAGGAAAATGATCTTTTTGGGTGACTGTATTTAGCACCTTCAGATTCACACAAATCCGTATTTTGCTGTTCTTCTTGGGTACTATAACTATCGATGATACCCATTCCATGTGTTCGATTTCATAGATGAAATCTGCATCCATCAGCTTCTACAACTCCTGCTTGATCAGCTCTATATAATTCGGGTTGCAGCAGTAATAAGGGCTTACCTTGGGGACTGCTCTATCCACCAAGGGTATGGCGTGTTGGACTACTGTTGGTGGAATGCCCTTCAGATCACTATAACTCCAAGCAAAACATTCTTTATATTCCACCAATAGCGATCGTAGTCTCTTGAACTGTGTGGGTGTTAACTGCCCTCCCACATGCACTATCTTTTCTTCTTCACCTGGCTCGGCAAGATTCATTGGTTGTGTTCTCTCAGGTCCCTCCAAGACTTGTTCCGCTGGTTCCTGACTTTGATCAGGTTCTCTCTGGGCTTGCGACATCATGATTACCACGTCATCCAAGGTGTAATTCTTGAAAGTCTCAGGCATCTCGTGAACTGGCACTCGTCGAGATTCCTCTTTCACCATATTGATCTTAGCCCGTCTAGTCATTTTTTGATTTTCTGTCACCTGTGTAGAAGATGACGCTGTATCTGAGTCTATCTTGATTGAATTCAAGAAATCCAGCACTTTTTTTTTATTCTTTTTTGTCATTTTAGTGGATTCATCCTTGTTGTCTTTCACCGGGACTACCGTGACATTCGCCTCATGGTTGCGAATATCAACATCCACTGTAGCTATCGCCTCTTCGGGTAGATCACTCCATCGGATCACCCGGTTGTACCGTTGCTTCAACTGATTTTTCTTATTCGTAGGTGCCTTGGGTGGATCGATCCTTGAGACTTTCACCATAGCAGACTTTTGTGGTGGTTGAGCTGGTACTTTCTTGGTTCCGTAATGATCTGGGTCCATGTAATGTAGGACCTATTCATCAGTCAGTTCAATCTCCTTATTATAAGGTAGAGCATGTTGCCAAGGGACTAGATCATCGTCCACTGGGTTCTCAATAGGCTCTGCTGACAGCCATGCTACGTTTATTATATTCATCCCAAATGTGATTGGTGTGTCCATGGTATAACATTTGGGTGAAGATGTACTAGGTTCTGCATCTGATTCATATTGACATGCTTGACAGTCAATAGTTGCTAATGCATATGTCCATATCATGACATCCATCTCTGAATCATAGTGACCTCCCTTGGCTGGCCTTGGGCGATCAATCGTGTGATCTGTCATGGATGATCCGTCATCAGCTTTGGGTGCAATAGGTTTCACCGCCCATGTGGTTGGATCAACCTTTACAGCCTGTTCTCTGTTCTCAAAGGTGAGTTTTCCCGTATCCCAGTTGTGTACTACTTGCGCAGTCCTCAACCATGGTCTTCCCAGTAAAACACGGTATGCAAATGGAGATTCAGGTATATCCATGACTACAAAAGTAATCACAAACTGCATGCCTGCTATCTTTATAGGGATATTGACAACTACACCTTTTGGTTTCACATAGGATTGATCTGGCAACTTGATGGCAAATCTTGTTGGCTTCAACCCTTCCATTTTTCATATAAAGTAGTGGAGATCAAATTGACACCCGATCCTCCATCTACCACTGCTGTCTCATCCTCGTATCTCTTGTGTTTGATGGACAAAGTGATGTTGTGTTCCTCACTTTCCCATGTCGCTCCGATGTGGAGGACGTTACTTATTTCTTCATATCCCGTACAATATATGGGCTCAAGCACTACTGGCTCCTCATCCACTTTGGCCCATTTAGCCAGAAGGCTTTTCACTTGTGGTGCAATCCGTAGTAGTTCTCCAAGTGGTAAACTAACATGGCTTGACAATAAAAGTGTGAGTCTTTCAGTGCGTGGTTTCTCGGGCTCCACCATGTGAAAATGTGGTTCATGTTGGTGCAACCGATCATTTTGATCAGTGTGCAGTGGTGAGCCTGCTTGCGGTTCCTGTTCATAACCAACTGGAGGTTCCGTGGGATTAACTCTTTCTTGCTCTTTTTCCTCCGCTTGTGCTTTCTGTACCCAGTGTCTTATTTTCTGGTACTACCTTCTTTCTTCCCTCACATTCAGATATGGCGCTGAAGTTGAGGGTTGGTTGTCAGTGACCGATGGTGGTGGTGAGGGAGCCACTTCCTTCCTCTTCTGCACTCGCATAACAACTAACATAGGAGCGTGGAGTTGGTGTCTACCTGATGGCATCCCTACTAGAACTGCGGTTGTTGTATTGCAATGAAGTTAAGAGGTGCACTGGTTCCAGGTTTAAATGGACAATTCTTGTAACAATTCCCATAACCGCATTCTCGACAAGAGGATGTATATTGTCCCTTGTAGGGACATTCTGCAAATCTGTGTCCTTCGTCGCATCCGTAGCAGCCATAATTTCTTCCGTCTTGACGCTGAGTTTGAGCTGCATAGGCCGCAACATATTCATTTATGGCATAATCCATAAATGGTTGATCTGGTCTGTACCATTGCTGCTACTCAAGTTGAGGTGGCATTTGCATCTCTGGTTCCGTTGCTGTCAGGTTTACATGGGCCACTTGTTGATGGGCTGGCCCTGGTGGAGCAGGTAAGGCCATACGTTGTGGTTGATTTGGTGTGTCGTACCTTGGTGCCACGTTGGGTGCCCCTTGATGGTAGGGATAAAAAGTCTGATAAGGACTTCTCTTCTGTTGAACAATCCGGGGGTTGAACGGGCAAAATGTCGTATCGTGCGATGTTGCATTGCATAGATGGCAGAATCTATGTGTCAATCTCAGATTTTGCATTAGGGACTGGACACTCATTCGTTGTATGGGTTTGCGTGCACACTGAACACCATACATTTTCCCGTCTTGGATACTGTAGCTGGTTTGGTTCCGATTGATGTGGCATTACTGCTACAGCTTCTTGTAAGGCCTTCAGTTTCTGGTCAAACTGCGCCGTAAGTTGCTCCATCTGTTGTTTGTGTAATTTCGTCATTTGCTCCAATAGCAGTTCCGTGGATAGAGCAAATGCGGTTGATGATGATGATGCAATCGAAGGAGTAGGGGTGTGGGTGGATGGATATTCGTCGTCAGATCCCTCATCCTCTTCCCTGATGGCATCTTCAATAGCTTCTTGCAGAGTAGCGTACTGCTCCCGTCATTTCAGTTCTCTTCTGATGCTTCGTGGTAGTCCGGCTAGGAACCACATGATCGAGAGTTAGGGCTGCACTACACTCGGATCGTAGGTGTTTGACCCGTTCAATATAGTCCCTGACCCTTTCTCGTTTTCCCATCCTGACCTTGCTCATCAAGATAAACGGGTCTTCTAGGGACTTTCTTGGTTTAAAGCATGTAATGAGAGCTGGTTTAATCGCTTCCCACGTGGACTTTTCTTCCTTTGACAGGTTAAAAAACCAATCCTAAGCCACTACCAATAAGGACATGGGGAACAACATCATCTTCTCCGCAGGTGTCCGTTCGCCGTAGATTTCACAAGCTTGCTCGTAGATCTGGAGGAATCAGATGGGATCTGATGATCCGTCGTATTTTGGTATTTCCATCCGAGGTGCTCTCCATACTGCTTGCAAGGGAGCGACAGGTATGGGTTGGCCCATTGGATCCATTGGTGCTAGTTCCGATTCTGCCTCTTGTTGCATGGCTGCTAATCTGGGAAGGTGTGGTGCTTGATTTGCTATCCTTTGTGCTATTGATCGTCCCGATCTTAGATTCATCCGATGGTGGGTTCCAAAGTGATTGTATCTTGCTTATACAATAGGATGCAGTCTGGATCTCAAGGATCTGATCGATCTGATCGGCCGGAAGTGAATTTTAGGCCTTTTACGATGGTTTTTTCTTGATAACTTTTTACTCCTTGCACTGATTGACCTGAGATTTTGACAGTAGCTGGATCTGATGCAGATCTTTCCACTGATCTGGTCTGCAAGGATTCTCTTGTGTGAGGGTTGGTTGTGCAAGGGTTTTTTAGCTATTTTTACAGATAAAAAATTTGACATCTCTCTAAACTTTGGAAAGTGACTCTCGCAAGGCTCACAGTAGATGGATATGGGTCATATCTCACTTTAGAAATTCTCTGCGAGAGTTAATACTTGCAAGAAGTAAAAATTTCACTGTCTACGAGGGTCCAAAACCACTTTTCTGGCTTGATCTTCACCAAATCTCAAAACTAACTCTCGCAGGCTTCATCACTGATGGAAATGATCATTCTGAATCGATTGAGAGGGTCTGTGAGAGTTCTTACTGGAAGGATTTGCTGGATCTTCACTTGTTAGTGATTTTTTTAGCACTTAAAGCCAATTTCTGATCATTGGAATCAAAATAACTCTCGCAAGCTCTTCTGTGTCATGGTCTCACTGAGATGGAACTTCAGAATCCTTTGTGAGAGTTCTTCCCCACTAGAACTGAAAATTTTGGTGTCTTAGAGGGTTCACTTGTACTTTCCCGTCTTTTTTTCACTGAGAACTCTTGCACAGGCACTAGGACATCAAACTAACTCTCGCAAGCTTCTCTGTGTCCTAGTCTCACTGAGATGGAACTTCAGAGGGCTCTGCGAGAGTTCTTATGAAGATTTGAATTTTTTTGGATTTTTTTAAGGGTTTTTTGAATTTTTTATGATTTTTCTCTGATTTTTACAATCTGCTTAGAACTAACTCTCGTAGGCTTCTATGCAGGTCTGGGACAGTACCCTGGAGCTGCTGCCAGTCATGCAATGGTTAATTCTCACTGGTTCTGGAGATATAAAAATCTGATGAGATTTAAGACTCTTTTTTCCTCCAAAATACAGATTGGTGTGTTTTTTTTGGGTTTTTTTGGCTGGTTGGTTTGGGTTTCAAGCTCTTAGAGGTTGTTCAGGGCCTCCTCTATCCTCTCACACCTCCTCCGCTAGTTGTGAACAGTCCAAACACAAAAAATATATATATATAAAAAAAACTAACTCTAAACTCCTAAAAATCTACCTAAAACTGCTCTAAAAAGCAAGAAAATAGCCAAAATGCAGCTAAACTAGTTAGTGGAAACCTATCCCCGGCAACGGCGCCACTTTAGGGTCGAAGATCTTGCGTAGTATAGCCCTCCCGCCTATCAACAAGGGTTAGATCACTAAATAGGTACCTAACTATGCATAGATGCTAAATTTAGTTAGTTTCCTACTTCCTCCTTAACTCTATTCACCAAAAACACTACTCTCCCTTAACTCTACTCCTCTACACTAACATTCATCATGATTTGGGTGAAGGAAAGGGATAGAAAAGGAGAGGAAGAGAGAAGAGAAGAGAGAAAGAGATAGAGAGATGAAATGGAGGTTAGCTCAAATGCCAATGTCATTGCTTATGGAAAAACCTTAACTAGCATAACAAAAAAGCATGGGAAATGAAAATAACAAGCAATCATAACAATAGCATAAGCAAGATTGATTAGCAAATGAGGATGCTTGAGCTCTCAAAATGGTAGAGTCTACTCCTCTCTATTAAGCATGAAAATAGTGTACAAATGGTGCCTTTCTATAAAATGGGGAAGGCCCTTGCCCTTCAATCCTATTGGCTAATATTCACATTGATCCTATCCATTCATCTTGGACCCAACTTGATCCAAGGGTCCACAAAAAGTACATTGGAAATCACAAGATTCATGTGAGTCCAAAATTGGACCCAACTCTAAAAAGTAAACTCTAAGTTTAGAATTGACTTTGGGCCTCAAGTTTTATTTTAATTACAAAGGGCCCAAGTCTATTATTTTATTTACAACTTCACTTCCGTGCTCATTGGGCAATGGGCTTATACACGCAGGATGCCATGCCCTCGCAACACATTTTATTGGATGATTTTATTTATTTACACTTTGTTGGGAATACCCCCAACACAAGCGTGAAAATTTGAAATCTCACGCTCAGTGATAAAGCGACGTACCAAGAGAGAGACATGGTTAACCAATGTTTTAACTCAAACCTCTCTTGTAATCTTTAGTCAATCAATCTTGTAATCTCACCTGACATAATATATGTGCTAGATCATCGTGAGAAAGACATAGAGAGAGATATCAGTGCGTTCAATAGAATGCATCAATGCATAGTAGTGACGTGCAGACATACATAGTTCTAGCAGTAGCTAGTGCATCGTGAGAGATAACACCTCTCTTGCGCCGACGCACTGATATAGGAAATAGACAACGCTCAAAAGAATTATGGTTGTATATTTGACTTTGATAATATAGACAAGTTGCAGTACTTTGCTCTATCATGTACAATCTCGGAATGTTTGAAATGGTTGCTTTCTAGTAGTAGATATATTTTTGCTGTCACTAGACATTATCTATTGTTCATAAATCAACATCAGATTAGTAGTAGCTATCTCTAGTTCGGAGGATGTCTGATCGCGGAATGAAGTAGTAGCTTCAACTGGACAGATTGGCTCCATTTGAGCTTTGCATCAGTGAATCGTGATTGCTCGACTTCTCCTACATAAAGAATATTTGATTATCGGATTCAACATCAGTGGTATTAGAGCGAGATAGGATTTAACATATAGCTCCGAGCGCGAGTAATAGACGAGTAATAATCTTGATCACTCGCATGTATTTATAGGCATGGAGTGTTAATCGCCTGATGTTATATTGGGAAGTTGGTCCTATCAATGCCAAATTATCAATAATTATACTGTGCACAGTCCGTTTTTTGATTTGTTGCCAAATTTGAGAGATTTTCTAATCAAAAACTCTCGTCCTTTACTAAAAATGGCAATTTTATAAAAAATCTAGCCTAACTTCTAACTAGGCTAGAATTTTTCCAAACAAAGTTGACCATGCATGCAATTGCAACAAATGACGATATTAGCAGGGGCAGGAGATGCCAAAAATAATATTAATGTTCTTTTTGGGCCATTCAGGCCGTTTCAAAGATATTTTACAAGGGCATGGTAGGGATTTATACGCAGGTAAGGCGTATATACACAAGGCGAGATTTTTGGTATAGGGACTAACTTGCTTAACTTGAGCTAATCTGATTTCTATCTGGTGTACTACCTGGTTGATCTATTCTAAAACTAAGGCTAGGCTATGCTTTAGGGTCTTGAATCTAATCTGATTGAATTTACCTATCTATTTTGATCTAACCATGGTCTAAGCCTAACCTATCTAAGACTTATGGACCTACGACTATTTAATCTAGGTCTTCGAATCTAATATGTTTTAACGATCTATTCCTAAGAAAGTAATCTGATACTAGATAAACTACTCTATGGATCTCGGTCAACTATCCTAGGACTACCTCTAAGTGTATCCTAATTGATCTAATCAGTCTAGCTACTCTAAGATCAATCTAACTGATTGCCTAGATTTAAAATGCCTAATGTAGGTCAATCTATCTGCCGGGGTCTAGGTCAAGTAATTGAACAATATTGATATACTTTAAATTTACTCTATCTAACTTAATCCTGGCTAATCTATCCGAATTAATCCTATTTATTCTACGGCTAGTCTATCAAACTGCTAATATTAATGAAGTTGATCTAATCTACTCTAGTAATCCTATCCTAGCGATCATCTACTCTAGATCTAACTAGGTCACCTAGGATCCGACTTCTAATAACCTAGTTCTAAACTACCTGTAAAGACCCTAAAGGATAATCCCTAAGATGAGGATAGAAGAACACAATAAGAGAGACTATGGATCCAAACCACCCAACCAATCCTAGATCAAACCTGGATCTAGCCCCCAAGCCATGCCATGTGAAAGCTAGAGGAGAAGAGAGAAACTGGTACCTAGATCCAATATGTTGATGGGAAAATCCCCACCTCATTATATAGAGAGTAGACCCCTATGCATGAAACCATGTGATCCTAGTACCCAAGCTAAGATTAGGTTGATCCAATACAGAACTCTCAGACTTAGATTCTGATCAAACTTACTTCTATTCCAGCCAACATGGAACTAGTAACCTCTGACCTTTCACTGTACCACTTATAGATAATGATTCAAATATCAAACATGTTCTAGTTCCAGATTGTCCACACAATTAGAAAATTTTCTTTTTTGAAAATTTTCAATTAGGTATCTTACTCTAAATCTATCCGAAGTTACTTTCAGACCAAATCTCATTTCTATACCACAATTGGTTCTCTTCCAAAACTATGCAACCTATAGATTTCCAAATAGAATTTTATCCCACCACTTCTCCCCTCCTTTTTAAAAAATTATAAATTTCAATAAAAGTTAACTAGAAAGATGATATATGAAAATATCTAAATCTAAGAAAAGTTAGTAATAAGTGCTTCCACTAAAGGATTCACTCTATTACAAACATGACTTTTCTTTTTCAACCTGAGTGATAGAAACTAACATTCCATCAAAATCCATTTATGCAAAAAAGAGATATTCTAGGTTTAATAAATTGAACCACTTAAACCTTATAGTTTATCCGAATTCCAAGTTCATTCACACAAGTAGTAATTTATATGATATAACAGTCTATCAGAAGAATAACTTCATGCTAAAAGGATCATATAAACCAGTTTGATGTATAATATTCGAGAAATTACTAAGAAGTAAAGGATTAGAAATAGATTTGAGGGCGTCTGATTTTGTAAATAATGAGATACCACATTGGGATCTAGATTAAACCTCAAAACTTTTCAAAATACCCCACAATTGATCAAACGGTTTTATTTTTCCCATATCGCGACTAGGTAGTAAAACACACCATTGATCATCAGATCTTTATAGTGCTAGAATTCCCTTTCCAAAATTACTGATGTCCCATACCATCAGCTTTCCCTTCCAAAAAACCCTTAACTGCCTTATCTGATATTCTAGAGATCCATTGATCATCTAGCTGTCCTATAATCACTATAGGATATTATCTCTTGCTCCCAAACACTAGAGAATCCATTTATTTGGATGACTGGCATGCCCATCAGATGGATACCACGAATCCACACCCGATTCTATGATTTAAACAAAAGAATTAACATGGTTTTGCATTACATTCTGATCCTTTCTGGTTAATGATAAGCTTCAATTTTAATGACCAAAATCATCAAAACCACAATAACCAACTGATCGGTGTTCCACCTGTTGGAAAAGGAAAAAAAACCCAAAAACATGATTTAACTCCATTTACGGGGAGTAATAATACTCCAGAGTTTAAATAGCATCGTACCAAGGAATCAAATCCCCTAGATGGGTACATGTCTAAGAAGTGTACCACTCCCTTCATTTCGTCAAGATCGGCTTCGAAAAAATTCTCACCGGAGACCGATTAATACTGCTTGACCACAAATACAATGGTACTCAAGTTCCACAAAAATCTGGGCTTACCTTACTGAAAGCCAAATTTCAAGTTGATAAGAGCGTATAACATGCATATTGTCCATGGAGAAAGAAAATCCAAATTTCTTCTAACCATAATTGGGAAACAATATACAAGACCAAGGTTACACTTTGACAAACGAGCACCAAGAAACCTAAGCTCCTCCAACAGGGCGCTTATAACTTAAAATTTCTGAGTTATTAACCTTTTAAGTTACAAACGTCAAGCCCAAAATGATCCTTGGATAATTGTCTTGCAACAAGCCATGCAATTACAGAATTGCAGATTGTCATCAAGCTCCAACTCAACCTTACATCCATAAAAAAACCATGCTCCTAAAAGGGCTTCTCATGACCCATTGCAAAGTCTAAGAATAGGGTTTTCTCGAAAAAAAAAATCCCAAGCAGATGGGACAATTGCCTCCCTCCTCTGACATTTGATCCAAATAAGCCGATGGCCTCAGAGAATATCCAAGATCAGTTGCTGGTTGCTCATTTCAATTTTCATACAGCAATGATGGGAGGCTCTTGGGAATCTCGCTTCACATCTTGGACGACCTCAAAGTGGATTGCAGAAGCCCATCGTTGTTTTCTGTCCCATAATTTGGATTTTAATACTGCCCGCCTCAACTTTATGGAGAAGGTGCAGTACCATTTAATAAAGATTCGGTGCGAAGCTAATAAAAGTCCCCAATAACTGCATCTCGCAGGTGTCGTGGGACTGTCACCAATTTTGGTGGGGGATACTGTTGGAGGATTTGCGGATCCCAAGGCAACCCTAACCCTAGTTAATAAGTGAGAGGGATTTGGCACCTTGCATGTGTAAGTCCAACCCGATGATCACATAGTTATTTGATTAGTTACAAGTCAATAAAAGGACTTTAAGCCTTTTTGCGGGACTTTTAATGTCGCAGGGCCTAAATGTCAAGTTAGTGAATAAAGTTGGGTTTCCCTCCAATTTGGATGGTTCTCACTCTTTTTAAAATTTGAATAATTAGGGAAGCAGAAATGGACCAATAGGATTCAGAAGCCAGGGTCCTCCTCTCTACTATAAAAAGGGACCAACTCAAGTTCCTACACATGTTCATTTCCTCATTTCAATAAAGCAGATTGGTTCTCTTCAAAAATGGATTGATGAATGTCCTTGCTCTCTATCAGTTTTCCTCCATCTCTCATGCTTTCTTTTGTTTTTGCTAATTGTTGGATCTGATTGTTATTGGGATTGTATGTTATTATACTTTTTATGAGAGAGAGAGGGAGAGAGAGAAATGGTAAGCTATCTTTGTTTTGGATGTGTAGTGTTAATGGATGTAGTGTTAATGTTTAGGGTTAATGGATGTTAGAGTTAGATGTGGATCTTCCATTCATGCTGAAATCTGAATTATACTATCGCTCTCATAGGAACGAACCTACGCGTAACAACTAACTTCATCTCTTGATGCTAGATTGACTAGATCGTGGTTTGAGGTTAGGCAAGGAAAGAAACCCACTACAGTTTGGTACTACCTCGACCAAAGGGTAGTCGGAGTGGCATCAGAGATGCTAGAGAGAGAGTAAGGCATTTTAGAGTATTTAAGAATCAACTTAGGCTTTGGCTTTGTCGTTTGCATCATGTTGGCTTCTATCTTTTGAAAACCTAAAAAAGATGAAAAAATCATCCAAGAATAAGAATTTTGTAATTTATTGAGACTTTTAACCACAAAAATATGACAACTTTATTAAAAAAAAAGAGCTGGATAGCATTTACAAATTCAGTAAAAAAAAATTAAAAAAATCCGAATACATCAAACCATTTGTAAATTTCGTAGCAAAAATCGAATATCCTAAGTCCAGTTGTAGAGTTGATGGATGATTGGCCAATTGGGCATATGGATTGTGATTTTGTCCATAGCCAATTTGCTACATAATAGGGATCTACCTGCAATTGGCGAGGGCTGGCCACATAACTCCTGATTGATTCCGGAGTTTTCTCAAAAATAGTAATTCTCCATGCTGGTTGCTCTCCCAATGTAGGTATTTTGTCCACTTCTTTGCCGACTTCTATCTCGGAGGTCTTGAACTTAAGGACCCATCCACCACGCAAGGACTCATGAGGATGTTGCACTAAAAAACTCTGGATCTGGTCCTCAATGCTGATGGGCCTTCTGAATAATGGTGTGGTCCTTAATGAGGATGGACCCACTGGCACTACATGTACAACTGACGGTTGTTCTTCTATTTCTGGAGCTCCCCCCTGGTCCATGTCTGAATCTAGCTTTGTATCCATTGGTACTGTAGTTTGGTGCGGAGGAGAGAATTGCGGCATGATCGGAACAAGAATTTGTGGTCCGGCTTCCAGTACCTGAGCGACTATTTTTTCATAGGTGATGGTTTCTTTGGCCTTTGCCAAGTTGAAGCTGCTCCTTCTATAGAAAAGCTTCATAGTGTATTAGTGGCTGAAGAGTGTAGGATGATGCATACCAATGCAAGAATGAATGCTATTTCTCTATAGGATGGTGATGAGAAAGCTAATTTCTCATTCAAAGGCAAGAAGAAGCACTTCAAGGAGACCAAGGAGGAGGATGAGGCTTCAAGCTCAAAGGGCAAGATCAAAGACAAGTCCAAGTGCAAATGTTTTTTCTGTGGAAAGAAAGGACATTTTGCATCAGAATGTCTCAAGAAGAATAAGACAAGAGAGCAAACAAAGCAACATTGCACATCAGGAGGAAGAGGATGAAGAAGAGTCATCCTTGATGGTTTTCAACAAACCACCATCATCCAAGAGCAACACCGATGATTCTTGGTGGATTGATAGTGGGGCTAGTTCCCACATGACATACCAAAAGGACATTTTCTCCACTTTACTTTCTTACAATGATTTACATAGATCAATCTATACTGCAAGTAGTCAAGAATATACGATAAGTGGAATAGGAACCATTCCATTGTATGTTGGATCATCCAAAAGGATGAATCTTGAGAATGTTCTTTATGTTCCTAAGTTAACCAAGAATTTGCTTAGTGTTGGCCAATTAATGGATAATGGCCTTGATGTACAAGTTAAGCATGGAGTTTGTTCCATCCTTAGAAATGATGAATGTATAGCCAAAGGAGTTAAGCAAGGTAGATTGTTTAAGCTTGATGCTAATATTGCAGTGGAGAGTGTTAATTTGGCAAAGGTGGAGTTAACAAAGGTGGAACTATGGCACAAAAGGTTGGGCCCACCCCAACTTCAAAGCCATGGAATCTATGTGTGCAAAGGAGCTTGCAGTTGGACTCGCCAAGCATTTGTCAAAGTGTGGGAAGATATGCGAAGCATGCAGCCTCTCAAAGGCTACCCTTCTAAAGATCTACATCAAAATCAAGCTCTTCTCTTGAACTCATCCACTCGGATGTTCATAGCTCTTCACATGAGTCTAATGGTGGTGCCAAATATTATGTAATCTTCATTGATGACTATTCTAGATATTGTTGGATGTACCTCTTGTCTAGCAAAGCTATGGTGTTTGATTCTTTTGTAAAGTTCAAGACTTTGGTAGAAAATCAACTTAGTACCAAGATTAAGGTATTAAGGAGTGATAATGGAGGTGAATATATCTCTAATAAGTTGATTGACTTTTGTAGTTCTAATGGCATAAAGAGGGAGTTGTCATGTCCATACACCCCTGAACAAAATGGAGTGAGTGAGAGGAGAAATAGAACTCTTTGTGAGTGTGCTAAGGCCTTAAGGCTAGATGCTTCTCTATCCAAACCATTTTGGGGTGAGGCAATAGCTTGTGCTAATTATTTGTGCAATAGATTGCCTAACCAAGCCATTGGAGGAATCAAGGAAGAAGGATGATGCAACCTCCATCAAAGGCATCTTTGTGGGATATGGTGAGAATAACAAAGGATATAGAGTCTTCAATCCCATCACTAGCAAGGTGATAGTGAGTAGGGATGTTATTTTTTATGAAGGACATGCTTGTGATTTGGATGATAATACAACTAATCATCTTGATGCCAAGGATCATGCTAGGATGGAGGAGGAGCTTCCAAGTGAAAAAGAACTTGAGGATCCACCTCAAGATGCAAGAACTCCAAGAAGATCTACAAGGGCGAGGACCGAGCCATTGAGGCTCACCTATGATGGTCAAGGTGAACAAAGGGAAGGCTCATCATCTTTCACATCTTACACTTTTCTTACTTTAATGCTTGATGAACCATTTTGCTAAGAGATCTACATGAGGCAAACCGAGGTATGCTATGAGAACTACATGAGACAACTTGAGAGCTTCATCAAGAAGGAAGCTGAAGATGAGATGTGTAGTGACTCATTTGAGAACAAGTTTTTATGTCTTAGTGATCTAAAAATTGTTATGAACCAATTAAGTGTAAATTGGTTGTTTGATCAAATGAGTGCTCTCGGATTTTGGAAGAGCAAGAATAAGTTAATCACTCATTGTTTTGAAAAATGTGTTTTTTTCTTTTGGAGAGACAAATTGTAAGCTTTTTATGAGAATAAGTGAAACATCCTTTAAGGACACTTATATCCATAAGCAAGTGTGTAGCCTCATGAAGTCCAAGATCACTTGTAATTACAAGATTAGGAAAATTATGCTTGCTTTTGATGGTTTGTGAACTAGTCATTTTAGCATGATAAATCTTGGTAATAGTAGCAAGTACATGTTTTGTGATCTTGATCAATGTGATTTTCACAAGACATGGAGACATCAGATTTCCTTCAAAGAGAAGCATCAAGATCAAGGAGAAGAAAGTTTCAAGTTCATGCATCTTCACTCAACATGGAAGAAATCAAGTGCAAAGGTGCAAGGAAGAATCAAGACTCTTCAATTCACCTTGGAAGAGATCAAGATCAAAGAAGCTCTATCTTGGATATGGTGATAGATCATGTCCTCATCTTTAGGGGCTCATTAGTCATCTTCTAAACCTGAATATGATTAATTTCTGATGCTAAGATCAGGTCTTAGAATTGTATATAGATACATGGTTGTTTTCAAGGCTAGATTTGAGGAGGAGTGTGAAAAATTGCCTATATTGGAAAATCTAGCCATGTAGAATATTGTAAATTTTCTCAATATATTTTGTTAGTCACTTGAATGGCCAAAGTGCCACTTGTCAATTCACACCTAATGTAGTTTACCATGAGTCAAGAGGAGTGGTTGTGTCCATGTGGTAGTGATTCCTACTTTGTAGGATCTAGACCTTGATTTATGATGAGATTTGTACCTACCATACACCTACCAAGCATGACTCTTGGATCTAGGCTAGGGTTTTCATTTTAGGGCAAGAAATTTGATTCCACTTCCTTATTGCATGCTGGATTTTCACCTAACTTTTCAAAGGAAGTGTCTTTTACTATGTATTTCCATTCTCCATAGAGAGGAGATAGAAACTTTTTTGAGCCTCAAGGAGAAACTCGGATTTTCTCTCTATGTATTGTGATTGTGATTGATTCCAATGAAACCCAGATTTGGCACACTTCAAACTCTGTCTACAGGCCGTACTATAGCCTGATTTTCACACGTGAAAACTTGGATTATAGTTTATGATCAATGCTCTGATTGTCTCTACTTATTTTCTATCATGTTGCTAAACTAGATCTTGTTTTCTGATGACTAGTATCTGATAGATTGCTTAACATGCACACAATCAACCTTGTGGATCATTTAAAGATCCATTTATGGTCCTTATTACTGTACTTTCAACATAGCCCTCTCTTTGGACTTCTAGTCACAGTTCTCACACTCCCTCACAAAGATAGAATGGAGATAAGATGAGATTCTATCAAAGAACTATCAAATCAAGTCAATTTTTTCAATTTTTGGACAAAGCACGGCTAAATCTCTTTTCCTATTCTTGATGGTTCTTCAAGACTTGTAAAACATAAAGGGCTTCAACTCAGTCTCAAATAATTAGATCTCATGACACTAAGCCAAATCTAATTGATGGCAAACATACTTTGATGTTTTTCCTAGAACTAGCACCAAAAAACTCATCAAGATGGTGTAAACTCAAATTGTTTGGCTCTTGTAAATATTTGAAGTTAAAAGCTGGTACAAAGGTGCACCCACACGTGTGGGAAGTATAGCTACTGACCCTCACCAAGTTTAGATCCCAAATATTGAACCTAAGACTTGATTTGAACTCACCCTCTCAAGACCAACTTTCTAGCAACAACTTGCTAAAAATGGATTGTCCTTTGATCAATGATTATCCTCTTGTACTTGGATCTGATACCATGTTGAAAGTACAGTACTAAGGACCATAAATAAACCTACATAAGTCTCCAAGAGTGATTAATTGATTGATACACCTATGCATTGCAAAGCTAGTAAAAAAAAATTTGATCTAGAAAAGCAATATTGGATCAAAAAACATTGAATTCCAACCCCAAACATGTGTAGTACGGACTTCAGTACAACCTATTATCAGAGATTAAGTGGAATCAAGTTTAGATACCAAAGCATTCACAAAAACTCAAGACAAATGTGTAGAATGCTCAACATTGCCAATTTGCTCCAAAAATTCTATCTCCTCACTATGGAATGATGGATTGTATGTACAATAAGCTCTTCCCCATCTCAAGTTAGGTGAAAATTTAGCATGTAATAAGAAAGATGATTGACCATTTTTGCCCTAATTTGTCAATCTTGCCTAGCCCTAGAGTTTTGTCTATGAATGAAATCTAAACTACTTTGACCTCACCTCACACGTGCCAACAAGGATTCACATGTGTGGGACCCACTTATGTACAGTTTACATGGTTTTGATCAAGCTAGATTTGACAATTTTTTGACAATTTCTCACATTCTATAGTACAACATGTAATAAAAAATATGCACCATATTCACATGCACAACTTATTGTATGTCCATACCAAAAATGGACATAACCTTGCCATACAAATTGAAAATACATGACTTTGTTAGAACAAGTACTTTTGAAAATTTGTTTCTACACAATGTTCCTTACAATGTATTGCTTCTCAAAATACATTATATTGCAGGTAAATGAAACTATAAAATGAAATAGAATATTCTTGAAAATAATTCTCTATGAAATAGAATAATATATTGTTACTCCACAGTATGGAATCTTTTTGAAATTACCAAGTTCTCCAATGATTACCACTAAAGTTGTAACAAGAACTTCACTTTTTGTGCACATGCACACAAAACTACACATCATATTCTTTTACAATCATAAAGCTATAAGTAAATTCGATGCTACTCAATTTGGCTACTATTAATTTGATATAATAATAGATTCAATTTGGTAGTAGTCTTTGAGAAGTTTTACAAAATAAATTCTTTAAATTGATAGAGATAGATGATAACAAAATCCCCAATATGGAGTTGGTAGTTGTTTTCAACATCTAACATAAGCAATTTTGATTGGTCATATAATTTTCGCACAACTCCAAATTGAATAGTTGTTTAATAGAAACGTTACTATGTTCATATAGGACTATATAAAGATAGAAAACCATATTTGAAAAAAAAACAAAAAAAACAAAAAAAACATTCATGACTATGCACATCTATATTTGGAGAGATCGTATTGTAGGTCTTACAATGTTTTTTATATAAATATATTAACCAATTTGTTATTATTGTAGTCAATGGATCATGCTTTTTTTTTTCTAAAAAAAGCTGGAAATTGTACGTGAAATGATATTCATACAGATAACTTGTTAAATTGTTTGTGGTTCGTAAGATATAATTGAGAGAGACAATCAGGAAGCCCTAACACTGTTGGGACAACCATTTTCAGCACTCAAGATATGAAAATTTCGAATACTCGAAGCATTCCACACAGCTTAATGTTAATGCTTGCTCTCAACAAGCACACAATCTTTACAAGTCCACCTACAAAAAAGAATCAAACACATCCAACTGATCTTATTTCATACGCGATTATGACTACATTAATAAGGAACCAAAATCTTTTGAATTGAATTTAGCATATTTGACTTAAAATCGATGAAGCTTTTCTCACCATGATTTAGATGCCTTGGTTTCTTTTCTTCTTCAGTTTAGCTTATATGACTTAAAATATATAATTAACTTGTGGCATGGTACAACTTGATACAAATATTCATTTATGTATTTGAATGATTCAAGTTTTCCAAAAACTCTTGCTTCTTGTTGCAAGGCAAATTTATGAAAGTAAATTAGCGAGTCTAAAACCAAGACCACCATGATTAGCACTAATCAATATAGATTTATTTTATCAAGTCCAATTATGATAATGTTCTCCACCCACTCAAATAGAGCTCATACACCTTCATTTTAACTTATGTTGCATTGTTACAATCTACATAGAAACAAAATAGATTAAAAAGCCCAACATTCTTGACACGTTTTGAAACATAGCTCAAATGTAAAGAATTATTTGAAAGTCATTTGAGCTAAAAATCATATAAGATATAACATGCATTTTTGTTTTTCCTATCTTGTTCTTTTGAGCAAACTAACATAACAAACTCAACATCCTAAAAATTTTGGTTTAAAATAACTTCACACATGATTGGGCAAATTATTTTTTAGCCTACCACAATGTTTTGTTATACTATAAAATAATTCATTTCTAATTATGTTTGTAGTATATATTGAATTATATTTTATGGTCTTAATGCTCTTCTTATCAAATTGCATTGAATAGTATAACACACCAACGCACACACGTATATAGGAAGTATATAAAGCAACTTTATGTACTCTATGAATATAACCTGATTTAGAAAGTATATAGAACTAATGCTTATCAAATAAAAGAAGAGCTAGGTTATAATTGAAATTATGTCAATCTACAAGCTTTTTAGAACTAATATTTCAAAGATGCGATTTTAGGAGTATCTACTATTTTGTTGGTTGTTTCACATTGTAGACTAACAAAAAATGACAATAGCACAAGCTGGAATCCATGGGGCATGTTAAAAAAGAGTCTTAACATTACTAGATTTATTTTTTTTAGTTAGAAGGAGACATCCAAGTGAATAAAATTATGAACATATTACTTCATATGTGTTATTAGTCAAAGGAAATATAGACCGGTGCAAAATTGGGAACAATCCACACAAGCCTATGTCTAGTGGGGTTAGGCAATCTCTTACATGCTCTAAGCAACGAAATTGCAATTTTATTCTTGTATGAATGGAAAAAGGTAAATTTCTTATTCCAACTACTTTTCATCCCCACAAGGTTTTTTACTTCATTTTTTCATGTAACATGTCTTAGCCTCTACCACCACAAAATTATTGGGTTAGGAAAATTTTCTAAGGTGGTCTACAACTCTAGTATCATGTTTATCTTCCAACAAACTTAATGCAAGTTTGTTGTGATTTGATGATAATGATATCAAAAAAGCTTCTAGCAAAATGTGAGAAAAATTATTGCGTTGTTGTTCGATGCAAAGAGGCCTAAATATGTGCATGCAAAATATGGAAAGCTACAAATCATGCTTTTGATTTTACAAGCTCCATACTAATTAGTTTAAGTATAGCCTTTTCCAATGCAGTTAAGGCATCGCTGGACCCTGAAATGCACCATCATGAGCAAAAAATGTGAGATTGACTGCAAGCTCTCTCTCTCTCTCTCTCTCTCTCTCTCTCTCTCTCTCTCTCTCTCTCTCTCTCTCTCTTATTGATACCTTATTTTTGTCACTTTTAAAAAAAAATTGTCAATGATTTTCATTGACTACTAACAAGTTAAACCTCTCATCTATTGAAGATTTAGATCTTATTCGAATAGTTGTTCACGTGCTCATTCATTTTTTCAACGTACAAATTTCATTTCAATAGATTATTTTGTTTTGCTAAAGTGAACTTTAAAATACTTAAAAGGATCCTTGGTCAAAAAATTATTCATTTTGATGTTAAGCTTGCGGAAGTGTCGCTTGTGATAACATGCACTTTGCCGATTTGACTAAGGTTCTGTTCTTTCTCTCAGCAAGACCATTTGACTGAGGCGAATAGGAGGTAATGTATTGTTGCTCAATGTCGTTGTTAAGGCAGTACTCCTTGAATTCAATGGAAATGTATTCTCCTCCGTTATCGGATCTCAGTGCTTTGATTCGTTTACCAATCTGATTTACTGCATGCTCTTTAAATTGTCTGAACTTGATGAAAGCTTCTGACTTCTGTTTAATGAAGTAAACAACTGTTCTTCTGAAAAATTCGTCAATAAAGGTAATGAAATATTTTGCATCTAGTAATGAAGGAGTTTGCATAGGTCCACATATATCTGTATGAACAACATCTAACAGACCTTTTGTTGCATGTCTATAACTCGATCTAAAAGGAATCCTAGTCTGCTTTCCAAAGATGCAGCTATGGCAGACAGGGAAATCGACTGTACCAGAAAGATAGTCGAGATCAAGTACTAGGGATTGTCTGGACATGTTTGAAACAGATGCATAATTCAAGTGTCCTAAGCGATGATGTCATAATAATGCTTTATTGACAAGAACAGAGGTTTTCAAAGCATGACTAGATCAGAATAACAACGTGCCAATCTATATAAGTATCCATGCCTCTTGCCGAGTGCAAGGATCTTATTACTCCTATCGATAATTCTGCATTGGTCAGATTCAAACTCCACCCTATGACCTAAATATGTGATTCTACTTACTGATAAGATTTGTAGATAGTTTAGGAGCATACAAGACTTTCGACAGTAGTTTGAATTGATCATGCTGGAATCTTAATCTTACAGTATCTTCACCTTCGATAGTGTGAGTGCTATCGTCACCAAGATGAACATACTTCTTCGTGTTGTAAGGCGTATATGATTGGAAAATCTCGCGATGATTGGTCATATGTTGAGTAGCTCTGGAATCCAGAAACCACGAATCATTCGAATTCGCGTATTTGTCTTTGACCATAAAAGTGCCTTCGTCCATTTCGACTTCTAAAGATGTTGTAACTGTATTTGCTTGTTGATCAAGTTGCTTGGCTGCATTCTTCGCTTAGAGAATTCGGCAATCTTGGATCTCATGGTTATTGCATTTGCAATACCTGCAAAACATCTTTTTCTTCGACGAATGTAGATTCGATGATTGTTCTTGACCTTGAGTCTGTTTCTAATTCGATGTAAACTACTTGAAGCTTTTCTGCTTCTGTCGTTTCGAGCCCTTGTTGACATACAAAGCATGAGACGAAGAGGTAGACGAAGTGTCTTGACTTCTTTGATTATCTTCTTGCAGCAACATAGTGATAACTCTAGTAAGAGTTAAATCTGAGTGTGTCGTGATGATCATCACCCAGTTCTCAGTGGGAGAGAGCAGGCTTGAAAGCAATGTCATAATTGCATCTTAATCATCTATGACTAATCCGACAACGACCATCTGTTGCAAGAGATTCTTAAATTGGTTAATATGATTTTGAAGAGAATCATTATTCGACATCTTGAGTGTGAAGAATTTCCTTCGAAGATGTAACTTAGTAGTTACGTCTCTCACATCATATAGTGAGCTCAGGATGTCTCAAACTTCTTTCGAAGTTCTGGCTTCAGCTACGTGGCCAATCTGAGTATCTGATATATTGAGGATAATAAGCGCGAAAGCTTTACCATCCTTTGACTTCCATTTCGAGTCGTCTGTGTCGTCTTCAAGCTTCACTTCGATACCTGTAACAACATCCCACAACTCGTTGACGATTAGCAAGGTCTTCATCTTAAATTTTCATAAATAATAATTGGATCCATTCAGCTTGTCTGCAATAAGACCGGCTTTACTTTGACCATCTGGAACTTTAGACTGTTGATGATTCGAGTGTCGTTAAGAGAAAGATACAGTGCTGTGGAAATCAATTCTCTGATACCGAAACAAATTGATTCGAACTAAAGAATAACTTGATATCACTAGAGATACCAAGCGTAAGAGCTTACGCTCTGATAGTATTAGGCCTTGAAGAATCAATGCTCTGATACCATGTTGAAAAGAGGTGTGTGAAAGATAGGTCAAACTCGAAAAGAAAAGAAAAGAATAAAAAGAATTGGAACGACAAGAAAGAAAACTTATCGTGCGCAGCGGAATAAACTATCTTCCTCTTTCTTTATGCATGACTACGTCTATCAATTTCGAACAAAACAATAGTGATAAAAATCATGTTCGATCTTATAGTAACTAACTTTGAAATCAGTAGTACTACAGTAATTACGTAGCCAAACATTAAACATCGAAACATCAGACAAATAATTTGTTGCGAAACATTAGACAAATAATTAGTCATGAAACATCAGATAAATAATTAGTCGTGAAAAACTACAAAAACGCATACATTCTGAGACGAGGTTGAATGCAATAAGAAGATAGTATTGATTCAGTATGAAGGCGAAACAAATGTAAATGAGTACAACAAGTTGCAGATCGGAGCCGCGTACTCTAAGCTATCTCTGAGCGGCTAAAATGTAAGTCTGAATTAAGCGCAACTACTAAAAAGCAGTAAGCGCAATAGCAATCTCTAATCAACTCTAAAGAACTGAGCTAGAATGCTCAAGAGTGTACAAGCTCGCAAGCTTGAGAGAGAGAGAGAGAGAGAGAGAGAGAGAGAGAGAGAGAGAGAGAGCTAACTATTCGATACTTGATTATCTTCTTGATCATAAGATGTTGAAATATGAATAGCTATTTATACTAAGCAATTAGGTCGTCAAAAGCGTCATCCAGTTGGCTGTGATGTGTTGGCATCCAGTTAGTTAGGAACTTCTCAGAAACTACTTGCTGATGGATTAATGCAAGTCGGTGGCTTTGGTCATAAACAGCCTGTCTGCAGAAATGAACGTAAACAGTCACTGTGAGCCGTTTCGAGTAGTTATGCAGACTGTGTAAAAACACGAAGGAAACTACAGGTCTGGATAAAAGTTGGACGAAGATTGAAATGTCGATTAGTCGATTAGTGGGAGAATAATCCAACAGCTGCCACGTAGGCAACACCTGTTGGGCTCTATCCTGAGCCGATTTAATGCTTTTCCGAGCCACCTGCAACATTTCTTACATATCGTGCAAGAAATCCGCTGTAGCTTGTACCTTGAGACCTTTGAGTCCAACGGAGATAGGGGAACGAGGCTGAAAGTCGTACAAGAGCATAAAAGGAATAAAACCAGTGGCAGAATGCTTTATACTATTGTATGAAAACTCAACCATTAGGAGGTACTTTTCCCAATCAGATTGTCGTCTGGAAACATATGCGCGAAGCATATTTTCCGTTGACTAGTTGACATGTTCGGTTGCCAGTGAACTGGAAACACGATCACTAACAATATTGTTCGGCAAACCATACGACTTTTCAACGAAGAGGTGCAAGTTTCGAAGATTTGACAGTGATGTTTGTTGGAATAAATTGCACCCTTTTGATAAGCCAGTCAACTGCTACCCAAATGACATCGTGACCCTTCCCTGACTTGGGAAGTCTGACCACAAAATCCATGGAAATACTTTCCCACTTCTTGCTAGGAATTTCCAACGGATGTAACAGACCAGCTGCATTATTAACTTTATTAACTTGGCATTGTTAACACCTTTGAACATAAGCCTCGACATGACCTTTCATTTATGGCCAATAAAGTTCTCTTTTAACAAGGTCAAGTGTACTCTGTATACCAGAGTGTCCCGCACTGGGGCTATCGTGGCACTCATGCAGGATTTGGGCCCTAATGTCCATGATATATGGCACACAAACTTTTTCACGACGGAAAAGTAAACCATTTCTAATGGAAGAATCATCAAATATCTTCTTGTCACGAGACTTCTTGGAATCTTGCTTTCCAAGATTATTTCTCACAAAAGAGCTTCCTACCAGGACTTCTTGCCAAATACGACCGGGAAACTCATCGGTCCGACAAAAGATACAACTCGGATTGGAACTCAACAAAGCATCACCAATTAACCTCTCCAATATGGCTCAAAGCATCAGTGACACAATTCGACGTACCACGACGGTACTTAATGTCGAATTCGAACTCTTGAATGAGTTCCGACCAACGGGGGCCTTACGACACCTAAGGTCTGAGGCATCACAGATAAACTTAAGAGACTCATGATCCGTCATACCCACAAATTTAGACCCGTACAAATTCGACCTTCGCAATTTTCGTAGCTCTCGCACCTTCGGAATTTTCGCACTTTGAGGTTCTGTCAAAGCCCGAAGTACTCGACACATCGAAGTCCCCGAAGTGCCCGACACATCGACTTCCTCATCAGGAGAATAATCGATCCATGAACTGTCAGACGACTTCAAGTACATCTCTAACAGTCCACCTGACTTGTACATACACTTACAGTTAAGAGAAGACGGCCATCTAATGCATAACGGCTTTAGTAAATTAAGCAGTTGGATTTTATGTTCCCAATGCACTGAGCGCTGACATGCAATCATCAATGTATAGCGTCAGCAGATCTAAACATGCTCAGTAGGCTTTATTCTAGTTAAGTAACTAAGTTGCTAAGTAATCAGTATGTTAGTTCAACGATTGTCGGCTGAAGCAATTTTTGTACCAACTCTCTTGCGCTACTTCACGCTCTTGTACTCTTATTATTTTTCAATCAAAGTGCAAGTTTTCTATCTCAGTACTGCTTTGTTCTATTGCGCATTGCTACTATTTTCCCATCTTGATCATTGTTGGTAACTACTGCACTTCCGATCTACACCATCCATCGTTATCCACTTCCGCTGCTATCCTATCGATCAAACTCTGGTTTTTCTGACAAGGCTTATGCTCAAAGGTGTGAACAATGCCAAGTTAATAAAGCGGAAAGACTCAAAGCAGCTGGTCTGTTGCATCTATTGGAAATTCCCATCAATAAGTTGGAAAGTATTTCCATGGATTTTGTGGTCAGAGAAGTCAAAGTGTCAAGATATTCACTCTCCATATCCAAGAAGAAGAGGGAGAAGGTTAGGCGCTCTCAAGGAGAGAGAAAGTAATAGCAATGCTAGAAAGGGAATGAATTACAAATGAATAATGAGTACATATAAATAGGCCTTCCAAGGGCCTAGACTCTTCCAAACCCTAAGTTCTAGAAGCTTCCAAACCCTAAGCTTATCCACTACTAATTATAGGGCACCCCAAAAAATCAAGATAGGGCCTCTTAACATAATTAGACTTTACTTGGACTCACGAGGTCCAACTTAGCTAAAACTAACTTAACATGGTCTAAAAAATAAACCTAACCCATGGTTACACAAGTCTCGACCTTTTGGGTCAAAGTAACCTATGGGAAACTAACATTATCATTTATTATTTCTAACACCCTCCTTAAATGATAATGTAAAAAACATAACATGACATGAAGTAGAATGAAAAAATTGCAACAAAATGCAAAATGTTGCTTGCTGCCCAAAACTTCATGTAGCCAAAAAAAAACTCCAACTCGAAGTAGCCGAAATCTCAGCCCCAAGAGATGTAGAATATGAAGTGCGGTAGCATCAAGGCGAAGAGTGAAGACAAGCATGCTCCATCCAAAGTAGGTAACCAAAAACCCAACCACAAGCCGAAATATGGATTTGCAATCCATCAATGGTTCCCACATGATTCCATAAGTCTTCTTACCACAAGAAACATGAACAAGAGTATGATACTCTTTTACCATCACATCCCCCCGAATCTTACTGTCAATGATCTGCTCACTAGGTAAGGCAACACCGTCATCATAAGAAGTAAGCATCAAAACAGGAAAATCAGCATAAGGTACTGATTTTGGTGAGGCATGTGTGTTTCCTCCAAGGTAAAAAAAAAGCTTTGCTATCACGCAAAGACTCGGACAGCCAACAAGAGGCTGTCCAACAGCCACAAAATCACCAACACTTTGCTCAAGGTGTTCCAAATGTGGACCTTGCTGTCCAAAGACCTTCCACAGGTCGTTCCCGATGCATAATAGGATGCTCACAATGCAACATAGGCTGAAATGATCAATAAACCATGGCTGAATCTATTGTCCACCATCTTCAAGAAAAAAACCAGCAGCTTGCCACTTTGAACACCCAAAAAATCCAACAACACGCCACTTTGAATCAATGTACTAATTGACATGATTTTTTCCCCTCTTCCATTAGTACAAAATGGCTTCAAAGAATGCTTGATTTCAACCTTTTCCAAAACATTAACTTGAGAAGCTTGCTCATAAAGTTCTTCACTAATGCATCCGTCATTTGCAACAAATGGCTCAAGAGAAGAAGAATGCTCTACCATACCAACATTCTGATGCAAACTTGTACTTGTAGGAAGACAATGATCAAACTTTGCATGCCTTTGCTCTTCTACCTTCAAAGAGGATGAATTAGAGAGGAGAAAGCATGATGATGAATCCTTTATTCGGTACATGTTTAAAAGTGTTTCCCAAGCACTTATAGAGGTCTTGCAAAATCTCAAATGATATAAGATAGATTTTGTTATATAAATCAGTGAAAGAGCTTGGTCATCACGTCGATGCCAAACCTCAGCTTGCAACTCCATGAAGAATAGTTGGTGTCATCCAACATATCTTCGCCCGAACAAGTACGAATTGCTCCCAAATCTCTTGCCATAAGAAGCAGCCAAGAAGATAAACTTTTTCAAACCCTAAATGTGCTCTAAAAGACACAAAAACTAGCAATCATCAAAACTGAAAAATCAGCAACAGAATGTGTCGAAACCACACATTAGATGGATGTAGGATTTCGCCCTCCTACAAGCCTTGTGTGCTGAAAATTTCAGCCTAAAATTGCATTACAAACTCAAAAGAACTAGCAAGCAAAGATTTAGGTTAGCCTCCAACAAAGCTTTTTCCGAAACCCATCTTTCTTGCCAAAAAATGTGAACAATACATACACGGATATGGATGTTGCAAACACCCTACGAATGGTAATATGCTGTCCAATTTTCAACCTCAGAATGTGATCAGATCATCACAAAAAATTAGCGTCTTCTTCCACACCTAGAAACAAGCAAAAAGAAGCTGATCTTCACTTTGTAAAATCAGCAAGGGTGCTGATTTTTCAGCCAAATCGTAAGTTCAAAATTGCTTGTAGATGGGCGCCCTCCTGCAAAGGAGCAAATCTAAAAAATAGGGCAGCAGTGGACCAACGAAAGTAGGATAAACCTACACGGATGTGGCTATCCGCCCTATTTGATAGTTCTCTCTAGAGTGTGGATTGATATTCCAACACATGTTAGCTTGCATGATTCGGGAAAAGCCCTCTGTTCTACATGAGATCATCCTTGCCGAGTTTGCTACTCCACATATACAACTACTTGCAGCTTTCCAGCTTATTACGTATATCTAGAGAGTTCAAGCGCTTCCAGTTGCAAAGAAAAAATTTACACAGATAGCACTTGCTTCTTCCCATTATCTTCATGATTAGGGTTACCAGTTGTCATGGTTCTCTCAAGCATCTCACCTCCTCCTTGCGTCATGTGGTATCTCTCCCACGGATCTCCCTTTGGATACTCGTCAATATATTAGCTATTTTTTATATAGAGCATATTTTGAATGCACTTGGCAGAGTTAGTTAAGGGTTAAACCCGACTATCGAACCAATTTCTTGGAGCTAGATATAGCAGGGTTTCCAATTTTGCCTTAGTATTTGGACTCATAATTATCCCACAATCTCAAATTCATATTGGGCCAGTTTCACGTATCATCACATCATATATACTATGAGACCCACCGACCACACTATGATCGCTCATAGCATATGAGGATTCCCACTATGTTGCACTTATGATACGAGAGATGTTCCTATTGCGACAAGATATATACCAGATTGCTCATCAGACTCACTTTGGTTCTCAGCCTTAGATTACCTCTTTCTTCTCTAGGAGAAGACCAAGATGGGACCCAAAGTCTAATGATGATGATGACATTGCACCTATTCACAAAGATCAAAGACAATGCACCACTCATAGTAATGTTGCAGCTTGAGCTATCCAACCTGTCATGAGGAGAACACCTCTCATCCTTCTAGATGACGTCAGCGGCTATCAAAGTTACCTCATGTAATGCTCGCATCACATCCTTCTATAGCATCAGCAGGACATCATGAGGATAGTGCTATACCTCATTTTCAGAATTGAATAGCAGTTATACTCCTACATATCTCATTCATTTTAGATCATAGTATTTAGATATGTTGTTTCTTTCATTATTGTTTCAAAGACAATTCACACACTCCCATTGACACCACATACTTGACATGTACATTTACTAGTCTTATATGCCTTTTAGCATGGAAAAGACATTAATAAATCTCTCTCTCTCTCTCTCTCTCTCTCTCTCTCTCTCTCTCTCTCTCTCTCTCTCTCTCTCTCTCTCTCTCTCTCTCTCTCTCTCTCTCTCTCTCTCTCTCTCTCTCTCTCTCTCTCTCTCTCTCTCTCTCTCGTCCGAAGATCGAAGACACAGAGAGTTTCGGCTCGATCCAGTGCTACTAGATCTTCATACGCCTCCCACCAGCCTACATCACGACCCACTACTACCATCACTCATTACTTTCGGCTTGCTCGTAGCTAGTTTCCTCCGCGGAGCAGGTGGTTAAGCTCTTGCTTTGTACCCTCACTAGCTGGTGGTCAAGCTTGGATACTTTTTCTCTTAGAGACAGAGAGATCGATATTTTAGTTTTAGTTTTACTGTCTTTTCATTGGTAAATAAGTCCTTATGCGGACAATGCTTCTCACATTTTGTACTCTCTTTTGTCTTATGTGCCCCTGGGCACCAAAAGACGTTAATAATAATAATTCTAATTCTAATTCTCTCTCTCTCTCTCTCTCTCTCTCTCTCTCTCTCTCTCTCTCTCTCTCTCTCTCTCTCTCTCTCTCTCTCTCTCTCTCTCTCTCAGATGAGACGTGTAAAGTATCGTCTCCAACATCCATTGATCTTCCTAGCTAGTGAATATTCTAACGGAGGGCCCACTCATAAAACCGTTGCTAGCTTACATGGTTACTTTTCTAGGTGATACATCCTTTTTTGTTTCTTGGTAACAGATGACATAGAAACAGATGTGTTAGAAGGGAAAAGTTTCTAGACATATGGGCTTTTGAAATTCAAATTTCAATCCTACTTAAAAGGTGTCGTTACGGTTTTACAGTAAATGTTTTGAAAACTGGGAAAAGCTACACTGGTGCATGGTTGCTACAATAGAAGATGTGGAAGAGAGTCAAAGAAATCAAGAAAGTGATTCAACAGAATCTATATTAAAACAATGGTAATAGAAGTCATTCAATTTGTCAAAAAAAATAGTCAAATTCGAACTTTAAACGGCGTGACAAGCTCATAAGGTTTCATTTGGTGCAACATGGAGTTGGGATCTTCCTCACAAAAAATTGGTGTAACATGTTTCCACACAAATATGATATATTGTAATGTGTATTGTGCATATACTAAAGAGCAACTTTCAAGGGTACAGCAAGCAAATTCCATTGCCTTGAAGTGCAAGATGGTTCACATGTCACTATTAGATATAACAAACTAATATATGCTTGCAATTTGCATTGTACATACTAAAGAACAAAACCAACTTTTATGACTTGAGTCACAAAGTGTTTCACACATCTAGACACTTTCGATTTAACCACTTTTATTATCAGCTAGAACAAATTTGCACTTACCGGTTGCCTTCACAAGTAGGGCACACACAAGGCTTTAACACAACAGGATCATAGAGAGGCGACCAATCGATTACAGATTTTCCCTTACATAGCTTGCACTGAACAAATCCAAGTCCTTTGCATACTCCACAAGGTGGTGCAGTTTTTTTCTGCAAATGAGGGAAAATAGTTAATCACTCGAGTGTGAGTGTGTGTGTGTGTGTGTGTGTGTGAGAGAGAGAGAGAGAGAGAGAACCCGTTTATTCTCTATGACAGATTCAATGGCCTTTACAGCAAGAGAAGAGACCAAAGAAACTGTATATATGCCTCCAAGGATCATCACTCCAGCAGTGGCAACAAGCCTCAAAGGGCCTCCCTTGAACTTCATTTCTGGCTTCACGTAACACAGATCACTTTGCGAGTTAGAACTTAGAATGCAAACAAGATAACTTGCCTCAAGTACGTACTTAATCATTATATCTATATTGTACTTGAATTGTAGCTTTTTTAGCATAAATGACAAAACAAAATAGTATTGTCCCTAAAATGAAATGCCAACATGCTATCATATTGATAACTTTTTGATACACAGCATATGCACACTTGATTCAATTGGTCAAAACTGATGAAACACCTAGCATATATATAAGCCATTGGCCTAAAATATTGAGTACTCTGTACCGTACAGTTGCCAACTTCTTTTTGAACCTCTATTTAGGGCCCAACATGTGAAGATGTTAAAAACCTAGCATATATCAAGATCTGTTACAAAATATGAAATTATGTATGCTAAACAGCTTAGAACCATATTATGTCAAGTATTAAATCACATGCATAAAGATAAAGTCCTGGAGGCAGTAAATGCCCTTGGCAATTTTTTGCTTTATTTCATGCATCCAATAATCAGGATAATAAACAGCTTGGTGAATTTATCATCCTATGTAACAGAGTTCATTGTTCAAAGGACTACAGCAAAGTATGGGTTAATGCCCCTATTTATAACAATGAGACCAGCAATAGTGTGCACTAGAGTCTAGGTATAAGTCCCTTGATGTCGTCCATAAAATTGTAGATGTTGAGAATGTGAAAGGTGCAGTAGGTTTAGCATAGGCATCATCCAGACATTCAACAAAATGAATGGACAGATCTTCTGCCACAAAACCTGGAAGATTTTCTGGTTCACTAGGCAAGATCCTGTTTTTCTAGAAGCAGAGGCCAAAAAAATACTGCATTAGATTTTATGCAGGCCCCTGGGTAAAATCCTGAGAGCCTAAACTTTATGAGGTTTTGACTCAAACACCCAAACGGCCTCAAGCTTTAAACAGCCTATGGCCCAACACCCTACATAGGCTCTACTAAACTCGCCGCATAGCATGTCGCGCCATGGGATGCGATTGCAGCACACCTGGTCACAACTAGCCCCAAGTGCCTCTGATGGGGAATCATCAACCATCTCAAAATGGCTCTATGACCTCTGGAGCTACCGCTCTTGCCGAAATATGTTGGATTCTTTGACTGGATCCTAACACTCTTTCCCTCCTCAAGAATGTCATCGCTCCTTGATGACAAACTCAAGATAGGACCTTTGTAGCTGGGCTTGACTCTCCCATGTCGCTTCGGACAATGGTAGTCCTTTCCAAGCTACCGAAAACTCGAGGATCGGGCAATTTCTTAACCATCGCTGTCTCTGCTCTAACATACACTCAAGTCCATGATCTGTCATATCATGTCCTTGTAGGGCTACGACGCCACCCACTAGGCTGTTGTCAGAATTATGAGAGTAATTCAAGATACGGGTAGCCTAATCTTATTAGTACTCACACACACATCAAGATGATTGAGCAAAAGAAACATATCTCAGATTAACCATAAGTCTAAAGAACTTGCTACAATGGAATGAGGGAGGGGCGCCAGTCCTCCTTATATAGACCTGGCTGACTCTCTCAGTCTGCCCATTGGTCTATGGGGATTCACTACCACTCATTCAAAATTGTGTTCCCAACTTGGCAAACATCGCTATCCAGAATATTCCTGTGAACTTGGGATCCCTGTCTAAGAAAATGGATTTTGAAAGCCCATGCAATCTCACTATATGATCAATAAACAATTATGTGACTTGCAGAGCTATTACCTTCTTTCTAGTGGCAATAAAATGAGCCATCTTAGTAAACCAGTCCACCACTACCAAGATCCAATTTATCAAATTGAGTCCTTGGTAATCATACAATAAAATCCATAGAGATGATCTCCTAATGATTGTGGGGTATCTCCAATAAATGGGGTAAATTGAGTGGACTTACCCTCTCTGCCTTGTTCACCTGACAAGGGGTGCAGCGCTCATACTCTCTAACGTCTCACACATACGTGGCCAGAAGAAGTGTCAAGTTACTAGCTCAGATGTCTTATCCATTCCAGAATGCCTTGCGCAGGGACTATCATGACACTCATGAAGGATCTACTAGTGAAGTCTATTCACATTTGGCACGTAAACCTTTCCATTTTTCTTTAGCATACCTATCTCTATGGTGTACGCTAGATATGTGTGTGCCTCATCAGAGGAGACGGATGTGGTTGCTTCGTCCCAAATACCAATAACGACGTGTGCACTAAGCCACACACACTGACAGTGCTCGATTCTTTGTTAAGCTTGTCTAATCCCAGCAATGAGCTTTCTTTCAACAATTGTGAAAGACATTTGATACATTATACGAGATAAGGCATCCACAACCACATTCTCTTTGCCCTTTCTTACAAAATTTGCAAATGAAACTCCTACATGAGCTCGACCCACCTAGCCTGGTGGCCACTCAACGTAGGTTGATTACAAAAATACCTAAGAGTATGATGGTCAGTATATACATAAAATTTGGCACCATATAAATAGTGTCGCCTCTCCTTGAGTGAATGTATAATTGCATACAACTCCTTCTCATGTGTTGGGTACCTATGCTGAGTAGGAGTTAGCTTTTTACTCTCAAAGCTACTAGCCTCCCCTCCTACTGCCCCTATTGCGATGTCAATTGCATCGGTCTCTAAACAAAATGGCTTTTGGAAATCAATAATCTTGAGCACAAGTGTAGTGGCCATTGTCTCCTTCAGTGCCTGAAAACTATCCCCGGTCTCCTTAACCCTAATAACCCAAATGCTATTGCCGCATAACTACAGTATTAGCGAATCTGAGATAAAAGATGCAAAAACCCAAGAAAGAGAATAGCTGACAAATATTAGTTGGCCAAGGCCAACTCAATGTTACAGGCACCTTAGCTGGATCTACAATTGTCCCCTCTGTCATCACTATGTGACCGAGGTAGACCACATGAGTCATACACAACTCGGCTTTCTTTCATTAGCATGCAAAACATTGTCTTGGATGCTCTCTATGGTCTGGAATCGTTATTCAGACCACAAGGTATGACCAAGAACTCATGATGTCCAAAGTGCATACGAAACGTCATCTTCGGTACATCAAGCTCCCTAATATGGATCTAATGGTAGCCATCTATCTTACTGAACAACTTTGCACCATGCAATGCGTCCAACAAATCATCTATTCATGGCATAGGATACCTGTGTTTTATCGTGACCTTATTCAACTTACGATAATCTACACATATCCTAAAAGATCATCTTTTTTCTTCACCAACAAAATTGGCAAAGCGAAGGGTAAATAACTCTAAGCCCCTCTCCCCACACTAGACAATGTGTAGAATGAATTTCCTCTCTTCCATAAGCCCACTACCTACTATTCTGGTCCGAGAGCACTTGGCGCTCATTTGGGTGATCAATCCACTTCGTCTACCAAGTCTCCCCCTATTGACCAAGAATACAATGTCTTAACGTCATGCCACCCCCCACCGTACACGTGGCTATAAGACCACACCAATCATGTGCTGGCTAACCCAAGTCATTGTTAGAGTTAATGTTCACATTAGTACCCCTAATGTGAAAGGGTATCTAATAGTACTGCTCTGATACCATGTTAGATAGGAATCGATAGCGATTAAGTCAAAAATGAAAGAGAACCATCGAGCGCCACGTTTGATCTTTTAGCAACTAACTTTGAATCATTAGAGTGATTTCATAGCCAAACAATTACAGAGTGAAGAATATTGCAACAACAGACAAAACGATAAGAGATTTATGAGCTACTAATAACTACAAAGAAGCATGCATACATTCTGACATAATACTGAACACAATAAGATGGATTGATTCAGTAAGTAGCATGTACAAAGTCAAATGATGATGAGCACAAAACAATAGCGGATGAAACCGCGTACTCTAAAATTATCTCTGAGTAACTGATAACTATGTCTGATGCACTTCCGCTAATAAGCAGTAAGCGCTATCAATACTCAAATCAGAACACTAATAGAACTCTATGAGTCCTTCTCTGATTTGCTCTATTTCTCCTGCACTTATGTTCTTCTATAATGATCAACTATTTATACTAAAGCAATTTAAGCCTATCCAATTAGGTCAACTTAATTAGGTCGTAGGTCGCAATTGACAGCTAGACAGCTAGCCAATGCGTTGTCATCCATTCCATAAGGCCTTCCCGGAAAGTTACTTGCCAAACGGTTAGGGCAAGTCATAAAATTCATAACAAGTGGAAACGGTAACCGTCCGACTTCGACTTCTCCGATAAGTCATCTAAGTCGTCCGATATGTCGGTGTCGTTGAAGTCGCTCCGATATGTTGGTGCCACCTATTGAGCAATTCCCGTGTATTTCTGCACATTGTGTAGAAACACGTATAAAACTGTAGAGTGAATAAATGAAATGGATGTAGATTTAACATCGATTATTCGGATGAATCACTCCGTTAGTAGAATAATCCAACAGAGTCATGATTCAAGGAAACATTGGACCAAACATCAAGAACGTTGAAGATCAGAGCACACAAAGCACACAACATTCACCATAAGAGAGAGGATGGAGAAAGTACACACATTGCTTGCATTAGAATCGAACAACACAAAATGAGAATGATTCGAGGGAGAGAGATGACATGAGAGAGGAGCTGAACAACTCTCACCACTGACTAACCCTTCATAAGTAGTACACTAGTTCCAAAGTCCATATGCACCTAGTAAGGACAAGACCAATACTAAATACATAACTTATGGCACTTTGGGCCCTTAGAATTGTGTAACATTCATGAGTACGTTAGATAATTGTAAACTGTAAATAACCATAGAGCATGGCTATGAATTGAAGAAATAGCACATGTTAACAACTCCTAGGAAGTCATGATGTGTTATCAAGGATAAATGTGAATGTCATACTTCCAACACTTCGACTTGAGCAAGCATCCATGATCAAGAAAAAGTATACATTCATTATTAAATTCAAAGGTCTATGTAAAGGACGAGTTGTTTCTCCCGCTCTTGTAGAACTAGATCCACAAAACAACATGGTCTGCAACCAAAGGGACAGGGCTCTCTTGCATCTTCAAGAAAGTTGTCTCCTAAGCTGATAATGAGAATGGCAATGCCTCAACAGTCTCCCAAAAACCCTTAGAAGGATATCACCACAAGTGCTTGTTGTAGAACTCAAAATGGAGGTTCCCCTTTAGCAAAGAGGTTCACTATTGAAACTCGTTATTTCTCATGCTCATAGCCTTGTAGTTTCTTTGCTTCAAAATTTGCTATTTTACTGCTACACTCATTAGCATAGTGTCCAAATTTGTCATCATAGTGGCATTTGAGATCCTATTTAGTGCCCTTAGGACTCCCTGCACCACTCTTAGCATTCATCTTTAATTGCAAAGACTTCAATTTGACAAGAAAAGCAACATCACTGAAACTAGATGTATTAATTGAATGATTCATCTTACGTCCCTCTTCAAGTAATGTGGCAATCATGCCTTCAAGCGATTGCTTACCTACCTTATTATGTTTAGCAAGCATACTATTGAGAAGGACCACCAATGCATCATCTTCGAGAACGTTAGCATCAATTCTACACAAGTTGATACATCAAGGACTTTATTTTATTGATGTGATCTACTAATGACATGCATCTTTCAAGCTTTATTAAAAGAATTGTTGCTTACCTAAGATTCTATTGTTTCTTGCTGAAGCACCAAATATTGTCCCTAAGAACTCCCAAATCTCTCACCAAATTTTGCAAAAATTCAAGCAATGCATTTGGGAGCCTACCAAGCCAAATCCAATGGAGGTAGCAACCTTCTTATCACACATCCCACCTCAATTGATCATCCAGATGGCATTCAAAATTATCTACAACACTCTTTAGATTTTTCTTTGTTAAAATCAACCTCACCTTCGCTTGCCAAGTATAGAAGTTCAAAATTATATTGATCCGTTATGAAGCGATCATAAAAAAACAGATAATTTGATTTGGACAATGGATTACTCCCCCTCAGATCATAGTATATCACCTCAGTTATTGCATAGATCAACTATAATTATGTAGGAATGGAATGGTGATGTCAAAAAATGCTTCACAACATCATTTTTACAAAAAAATATCTTGCTAGAAATTAACAATTTACAATACAGCTACTCATCACAATATTCACATGAAAACAGCCCCTAGAAATTGAATGCATACTTTTGGTCCTTACAAATTGTGTAAAGGCTTAGAGATGAAGGCTAGGAACGTCACTGTAAGGACTGGACAGGTTCCCCTAAAGTGTTAAAGTCTACTGAAGTGTTGGAACTTCATAGAAGCAAATGATAGACAAACTTAATTGTGAGAGGTTGTCATCTTTCACTGCACTTAATAGAAAGCTTCAGAATTAAGTAGCAAGACAAAACTTTGCCTTGAAATAGCATGTTGGCAATAAGTTTGTGAGATCACCCAATACCTAGGAGGGTGCTTGTAAAGTCTTAGGGTGTTTAGTATCAAATGCAAAGAGAATAAAAGCACTCATTATTTTTTCTCTCGCAATTCTCTACGCACTGTCTCCTAGAAAAGGAGAAAGAACTATTGCATGCTAGATCGATTGGGATTAGCCATTGGTCAGCTCAAATACCACGTTGAAGATCAGAGCACACAGCCTTCATTCACCATAGGAGAGAGGATGAAGAGAGAACACACATTGCTTGCATAAGAATTGCACAATACAAAATGGCAATGATCCAAGTGAGAGAGGAACTACAATGACCCTCACTAGTGACCCTTCAAGATAACTGGTCCACTCGTTCCAAAGTCTATTTACAAATAGTATGGACCATAGTTGCACTCTGATTCCGAAACGTGGTCCCGAATCGCGTTTCGGGATTTTTGTAGAAACGTTCAAAATCCTTTTTTTTTTCTTGACATTTTTTTGGGCAATATGGGTATCAGATGAAAGCTCTAATTAAGAGCATTATTACTGTGTAATTTGTCGAATATTTCGGGTACAATTCGGTCCAGTTTAGGTGCATTAATCCATGTTGGGTTCTATCAAGGATAAAAATTCAACACCAACCTCTAGCTTGTTCGTTACGATCACAGATGTTTCCAGTGGGACAAAGACAGAGAACTGTAGAGCAATTGTACCTCGCTTTTTGCTTTGGGGGGGGGGGGGGGGGGGGGCTGCCCCCTGATCGCCCCGCCAGGGGGGGCAAACCCCCGTAGATAAAAATGGGGGGGGTGATGCGCGCCGATAAGGGCCCCATATTTATGCCCCCAACAGTATGCACATAGCACTCACATCTCCAATGAAATGATTGCAAAAGTGATCATCATCCATAGAGTTGATAGCCTAGGCCAATATTACTTACACTACTTATGGCACTTTAAGCCCTACAGTCATTTAATTATTCATGAGTACATTGCGAGTTGTTAAAAATAGAAGATAATCTTGAATTGTAACTAATTTTAGAGCATGGCTAGTAAAAATTGTAATGGTCAAAGTACTAAAGAAATAGCACATGTTGACAACTCTTGCAAAGCCATGATGTGTCATCAGGAATGAATGTGAAGCTCATATTTTCAGCAAAGAACTTACATTACGAAAAATATTATGGCTCCCCAAAGAGATCAAAAACAGTTTCAAATTACAAAATCTTGAAAAATAAGTGTAAGGACAAAAAATTGGCCTCACAAATGAGTTGATATTAACATAGCATGTGTTTTGCAATAGCTCAGAAAAGCCTTAAAAAATCTAATTTTGTACTAAGTGGGAAAAATAGTGATAAATATGTGCTATTGTCATTTTTGCAAGCACACTCTAGTTATTTCATTTGGGGAGTGTCTCCAAGGCAATCATAGTTGAGGATGACAATTGTAGTAAATCAAATAATTCTTTTTTGGAAGGGAATTTGCATCATTCATGGATCCAAGGGTGTTCAAATGTAACTTCTCAAAGAAATTGTCTCAAGTTGAGATTCTTTAAAAGAATTCCATGTTTAAAATCTTAATCATGTATGGAAAGTTCAATGAAAGTGTCTTTTGTGCAATAGGTACACTAATGAATACTTAAATTGCTTATCTACGAGAGGTTTAGGTAGTAGAAGGGGTTCCATTTGATATTAATGTTTCTCGGTTTTGGCAAACAATCAACCAATCTTTTGGATCATATTGTGCTTTCCTGAAATGTGCTTGCTTTGGAAACCAATCCACCACAACCAATGACGAGTCATGTCTCATTGAGTTTGAGGTAGCTCCAAGATGAGATCCATAAAGATATTTGTCCATCTATGATGAGAAATGGGCCAATGTTGTAAAAAACCTGGCATCTTACCCCTTTCTAGGCAAAAAAGAAGCTAGTGTGTATGAGCTAATAAAAGTTGCATTTCATGCTACGCCATGCAATTTGAGACAAGCAAGGGGAATTTGAAAACCACAATGGCCTTCAACAAGTGATAGGTGTGCATGTGAAAGCAGCTTGGGTCATAGCTCCATAAAATAAGATGTTTTGCAATAAAAATGTATTCTTGGTATGGAGTAGATGTGGGAGGTTTGGCTGTTTGTACAAGTAATTTGGAAATCGGGACATTGCAAGTAGGTAACAGAGAGATACTCAAACAAGATTGGAAGATCAGTAATCAATGTAAAGAGAGGTAGGCAAGCGAGAAAGAGCATCATCTACGACTTACTCTCATTCAGAGCAGTAATGTTACTGGAAATGAAAGATTTGGAGAAATTTGAGAACATTGAATGGGCAGCCACTAAGATCTTTCTGATTGTAGAGGTAGTGAAGCAACCGAACGCCAATGTAAATGTCAAATTGGGTATGATGCAGGGAATGATGCCATTTCTTAAGGGCATGAACTATTGCAATGGATTCTATTTCATGTGTGGAATATCTAGCTTAATAAGAGCAAAGTTTTCGATACTCATAGGCAGTAACACCTTGGGCTTGGTAAATGATAGCATCAACTCCAACATAATTAGGATTGGTCTCAACAATGAAATGCTTATCGAATTCTAGCAAGTGAAGAACATGGGCAATGGTTTAGGGAGTCAAAGGCCAATTGGCAATCGGCAAACCAAACAAACAGAGTTCCTTTGTGTAGATTGAATGTGAGTGTTGTGAGGCTATAGTTGCAAAGTGAGAAATGGACTGTTAAAGATAAGCGACAAGTCCTAAGAGCATGTGGATGCATGGGTATCGGTAGGTAAAGCCGAGTTTGTATAGATTCAACTGTTGGGGGACTTCGTCGAACTGTGTCGACAAAAAAGTATGGATCGTAGAAACTCAATCTCAAAGTAGTGAAGGTGCATTAGGACATTTTTGCATAGAGTTTGTGCGATAATAGGAGTTGTAGTACTAAATGCAAATGATCAATATGAAAACTAGAAGCGGTTTTATTAAATGACTAATTGGCCAATCTCCAAACGTGATGACACACAAAAACAAGTGACACTTTGTGACCGCCCATCCATAGAGCCACCACCAACTCACCCCATCATGCATTGGAGCTGCTATCTACACCAAACAGCCTGATCAAGCCTCCAATGGTAACCAGTGTCCTTACATATCAAGCTCTCAACTCTCATGTGCTCATCTCCATGGCTAAAGGTACCTCATGTATGCTCGTACCATACATCAACTCTCAAATAGATTGAATAAATATTAAAGGGCTTTCCCACCTCTATATACATACCTCAAGCTCGGTACACACTCAAATTTGTGACACTAGGCAACTTGAGGTACCAACACGTAGCACCAAAAATTACAAAAATGTCAGACCATCATTCCACCAATGGTTGAATGATTACAATCCAAGATTGGAGTTGACTAATTAGAACTTACACACAAAACCCATTGAAGAGAGAATAGCACCAAAGAAAGTAAATTAGATTCATAGGAACTCATATAGATCAATAACAATGAACTCTCTCTCTCTCTCTCTCTCTCTCTCTCTCTCTCTCTCTCTCTCTCTCTCTCTCTCTCTCTCTCTCTCTCTCTCTCTCTCTCTCTCTCTCTCTCTCTCTCTCTCTCTCTCTCTCTCTCTCTCTCTCTCTCTCTCTCTCTCTCTCTCATATTATAAAAGATAAGCAATTACCATAATCTTGCACCTAAATATGGTGAAAACAACGAAACTCTATATCTAGCAAAATTGGTGCTATAAATCAAGCATATAGAATCTTTGACTTGAGTCAGCATCCATTTTAAGTATAGTAAAAATAGATTAGGGCCCCTAATACTAGCACGCGCCCATAAACCTAAAAACATTATTAAGGGGCAATAAATTAAATCATTGATTCTAACACTCCCCCTTAATGTTTAATTTATAAACTTTGACACCCATAAGTCTAAACTTCTCAAATTTTTCTCGACCAAGTGCATTTGTGAAGATATCTGCAACTTGATTGTTTGTGCTACAATAAATTAGCTCCAATTCTCCACTTTGTATCTTCTCATGTATGAAATGTTGTTGAACTTCAATGTGTTTTGTCCTACTATGGGAAACTGGACTCCTTGCTAGTTGAATGCAACTCTGGTTGTCACATTGAAGTATTGTCGGTCCTTCTTGTCGAATCATCTTCATGCATTCTCTGTAACCATATTGCCTCACACGTAGCCCATGTAGTTGCCCTATATTCAGCTTCAGTAGATATTGTGCAATTGTAGGCTGTCCATTTTCATGATGGGGGGTTCTTGATGCGGTATGCCAATCCCTTCCAACATCATCTTCAACCATATTACCTCATTCGCCACCTTTGAAGCTGCTCCATATTCAGCTTCGCATGAAGACTGAGCTACCAACGTCTGCTTCTTGTAGGTCCAACTAATCGCAGCTCCACACAATATCGAACATCCACCAGTTATCAACTTGTTGTCGTCCTTACAGCTAGCCCAAATTGAATCGCTATAATATAAATTACCTTGTCTTGATGCGACAGTCAGCAACTTATTCAATCTGTGCTCGACCATTCTGCATGCGTTTCCATCGAATAGGACTCGTATTCCAAGATCTGCTATCCTCGATACAGAGAGTAGGTCTCTCCTCAATGTGGGTACATAAAGTGCTCCTTGTAGCTCTGTATGTCCCGATAGTGTACGGAGTTGAAGAGTTCTTATGCCTTTGACATCATGTCTGCTTCCATCTCCCAGTATCATTGTTCTTGTGTTGTCCAGTGCCTTATAGTTCATCGGAATATTCTTGTTGCAAGTAATATGAGATGTGGCTCCTAAATCAATCACTATGTCGTAGTCTTGCTATGCGTAAGTCATAGATTCTTCATCGACAGCTGTGAACGCATTGTCGTTCTTGTCACCATCTTTAGAAGACTCGGTGACATTTGCCTTTTCATCTTTATGCTTTCCTTTGGGATTAAACCATCCATATGCTGAGTCTCCCTTCTTCTTGCAATGAGGTGTCCCGGCTTGTTGCAATGAGCACATGTAGAAGTATCTTTGTTGTTGTTACCCTCCGTTGAAGACTTCATTTGAGCCTTATCAATCTTGGGCTTGTTTTTATTTTTCTTCTTTCCTTTTGTGACAAGGCTCCATTTGTTTCTCCTTCATCTCTCATCAATCTTTCGTCTGCTACAAGATTGATTGCTCTTTCGAATGTCATCTCAAGCAAACTTAAGATGAGCATTTTGAGCAGCTGATAAGATGAGGGTAGTGATTTCATGAAGTACATCAACTGCTGGGGTGTTGGGACTTTGTGCTCTTGTCCAGATGTAGAGAGCTGTGAAAAAATTGTCTTGATCTTCTCAACATGTCGATCCAGTTCGTTCCCATCCCATCGCAGGCTCTGCAACTGATTGTGGAGGTGCAAGTGATGCAGCTGTCCTCACTTCGTACTTTTGTTTTAGCTTCTCCCACGCTTCCTGGCTGCTTTGGAAGTCTTAAATCTGCATGAGGATGTCTCGTTTATGGAGAATTGGATCTCTCTCTGGAGGTTTCGACTTTGTGAGATCGGTTACTGACCAGATCCCTTCCCCTTTAAGAAGTGTCTTTATCTTGAACTTCCATATGCGGTAGTTTGCACAACAATATTGATTGTGATCTTTGCTTGAATTGTAGTAGCCATATTGTATCTAATGAACTTGCTCTGATACTATGTAGGCGGAAGCATGCGTTGTGATCTACGGAAAATTGCAGGAACTAGACGAGCTTATACTAATCACAGACAACACAACAATCAATTCAATGCATGCAACGCAAAACAATGCTAGAAAAACATAATATCTTTTGTATTTCCTTTTCTTAGAGTGCGTCGACAGTGCAGCACCAAACAGCACCCTGAGGCTCCTCTTACACTTCTCTTTTTCTCGTTATTCTATTTGGATCTATGTTACCATACATATATTCAGCCAAGGGAATTAAAAGGTAACTTAGCTAATCATTACAAGAAAGGTTTACATTAAACTACCAGCTAACTACGTGTTAACTCTTGTAACGTCGCCTACAGCTGATCGTGACATTTTGCGTCTCACGACTGCTTAGTTTCAAATTCGATAATTCGAATAACTCGACAGTCCCGTTGTTCGATAGTTCGACTGTCACTCTCAATTGTTCGACAATCATGTGAGTATGTCATCATGTCGAGTTGTAGGTGTCGATGCTACATCTTGAACTATTAGTCGTTCAGGGAATGTGTCAAAAAAGGTTGGTTGAGTTCACCATTTCCAATAGTTTGTCCCTTTGATATATCGTAGAATCTTCTTTGCTACTTTCCAATGAGAGACCTTTGGCTTGGACATAAACTGGCTAACCATACTAACTACATTTGAGATATATGGTCATGTAGTAGTCAAGACAGGCTGTCTATAAAGTGTCTCATTTACACTTCAGAAGGCGACATAGAGTCAAGAGCAATTATCGAATCCACAATCGAACAAGAAGATGTTCTGTAAGTATTGCAAATGCACTAATCATGAGATTCAAGATTGAAGGATATTGAAAGCGAAGAACGCCAACAACAAGCAATCGATCAACAAACGATTGCAATTGCAGTAACATCTCAAACCCCATTCAAGACATGGACGAAGGAGCATTTCTGATCAAAGATCAGAAAGCGCAACTCGATAATGCTTGGTTTCTCAATTCTGGAGGCACTCAACACATGACTAGTCATTGTGAACATTTCCAGTCCTATACGCCTTACATTACAAAGAAATTCGTTAATCTTGGCGACGATACTACACACTATCGAAGGTGAAGGCACTGTAAGATTGAGCTCCCAGCATGATCAATTCAAGTTACTACCGAATGTTCTGTATGTATCTAAACTGTCAACAAATCTGTTATCAGTAAGCAGAATTACTAATTTAGGTCATAGGGTAAAATTTGAATCTGATCAATGCAGAATTGTCGATAGGACAACCTTGCACTCGGAAAGAGACATGGATACTTATATAGACTGATTCGTTGTTATTCTGACACAAGTCAAGCCTTGAATACTTCTGTTCTAGTTAATAAAGCATTACTTGGGCACTATAGGCTAGGTCACTTGAATCATACATCTGTCTCGAACATGTTTAGACGGTCCTTAGTACTTGATCTCGATTATCTAGACAAGAAAATCGATCTCCCTATCATAGCTGCATTGTCAAAAAGCAGACTAGGATTCCTTTTTGATCAAGTCATAAGCATGCAGCAAAAGATGTTCTAGATGTTGGCCCAATGCAAATCTTATCGTTGCTCGGTGCAAAGTACTTTATTATGTTTATCGATGAATTTTCAAGAAGAACGGTTGTTTATTTTATGAAGCAGAAATCAGAGGCTTTCAACCTCTTCAGACAATTCAAAGAGCGTGCAGAACTCGAAATTGGTAAAAGAATCAGAGCACTGAGGTCAGACAATGGTGGAGAATACATCTCAACATATCAACATCGCAAACCACCTAATAGGTACATTGATGAATCTGCTTGTTATCTCATTCGAGAGAGCGATTACCGTCGAAGAAGCACTCAATCAATCAGACTCCGATCTATGGAGAGAAGCTATGGATAGAGAGTATTCCTCTTTAATCAAGAACTAGACTTGGACTATTGTCGAATTACCTGCATGAAGAAATGTAAAAGAGGATTCTCCCAAATCCCGAATATCGACTATACTGAGACTTTCAGTCCGGTAGTCAAGCATTCTTCAATCGAGATTTACATCACTCAATAGACGTACATTTACAATATGCTAATCAGATATAATCTAATGAATTGCAAGTTAGCTCACTCGCCAATGGACCCAGAACTCAAATTGTCGAAGCACCAATGTCCTCAGTCAAAAGAAGAGAAGGAGCAAATGTGTGAGTACCCATATCATTCGATAATAGGTTCTCTAATGTACGCGATGATCTGTACCAAACTAGACATAGCTTTTGCAGTTAGCTCCTTAAGTCAATATATGGTTAATCTTAGTATTACACATTGGAAAGCTCTTATAAGAGTTATGAGATACATTTGAGCTACTATGAATGTTACTAGATCTCCGATTGCCTTGAAGGTTGACGCACACCCCATACCAGTGACGACGCACCGTATCCGCCGATCCATAGGGTCATTGTCGACCCACCCCCATGCACTGGATGTAGGAAATCAAAGTGCCAAGATCCTTCTAACATTCAATCTCCATATACAAGAAGAAGAGGGGGAAGAAGAAGAAGAAGAAGAAGAAGAGGAAGAGGGAGAGGGTGAGGCACCCTCAAGGAGAGAGAAAGTAGTAGCAATGCTTGAAAGGGAATGAATTACAAATGAATAATGAGTACATATAAATAGGCCTTCTAGGGGCCTAGACTCTTCCAAACCCTAAGTTCTAGAACCTACTAACTATAGGGCACCCCCAAAAGTCAAGATAGGGCCCTTTAACATAATTAGACTTTACTTGGACCCACGAGTTATTACTAGACCAAAATTGGGTCCAACTTAGCTAAAACTAACTTAACATCGTCTAAATAATAAACCTAACCCATGGTTACACAAGTCTCGACCTTTTGGGTCAAAGTAACCTATGGGAAACTAACATTATCATTTATAATTTCTAACACCCTCCTTAAATGATAATGTAAAAAACATAACATGACATGAAGTAGAATGGAAAAAATTGCAACAAAATGCAAAATGTTGCTTGCTGCCCAAAGCTTCATGTAGCCAAAAAAAAAAACTCCAACTTGAAGTAGTCGAAGTAGCCGAAATCTCAGCTCCAATCATGCTCGATGTAGAAGAGATGTAGAATACGAAATGCGGTAGCATCAAGTCGAAAAGTAAAGACAAGCATGCTCCATCCAAAGTAGGTAACCAAAAAACCAGCCACAAGCCGAAATATGGATTTGCAATCCATCAATGGTTCCCACATGATTCCATAAGTCTTCTTACCACAAGAAACATAAAGAAGAGTATGATACTCTTTTACCATCACATCCTCCTGAATCTTACTATCAATGATCTGCTCACCACCATTAGGTAAGACAACACCGTCATCATAAGAAGTAAGCATCAAAACAGGAAAATCAGCATAAGGTACTGATTTTGGTGAGGCATGTGTGTTTCCTCCAAGGTAAAAAGATGCTTTGTTATCCCGCGAAGACTCGGACAGCCAACAAGAGGCTGTAGCAAGCTGTCCAACAGCCACAAAATCACCAACACTTTGTTGTACAAAGTGTTCCAAATGTGGACCTTGCTGTCCAAAAACCTTCCACAGGCCGTTCCCGATGCATAATAGGATGCTCACGATGTAACATAGGCTGAAAATGATCAATAAACCATGGCTGAATCCTTAAGCATTCTCTTCCTGCTTTCTAGCATAGCTAGTGAATCTTAGCTTGTAACTTGGTATCAGAGCACTTTCCTACAGATTGGTGGAGGCTGTCCAGCGCCCTACCACCCATCACTTTCAACGATTTTTCTCCGTCAACCTTCCTGCAGATTGGTGGAGGCTGTCCAGCGCCCTACCACCCATCACTTTCATCGATTTTTCTCCGTCATTTTTGCATATTGGTGGTGGCTATCCAGCGCCCTACTGCCCATCACTTCGACGATTTCTTCATCATTTCTTTAATTACTCGGTTGATTGTATAATTTGGATCTCATAATCTGGTTAAGAATCGAGTTGAAAAAATATTTTGAATCAATACACTCCTACAATTATGTTTTTTGACCAAGTCTATAACCAAAGTAAACTTCTATTGATCTGTACAGAAGTATTAAGAGCCTGAATAGAGGCAGAAAAGAAATGAATTAATCTGTACAAGTATCCATGCCTTTTTCGAGTGCTAGGATCTTGCCTGTCCCATCGACTACTTTACATTGATTAGATTTGAATTCTATTTTATGTCCTAGATCTGTAATTCTACTTATAGAGACCAGATTTGTAGAAAGATTTGGTACATGTAGGACATTAAAAAGTAGTTTGGAATGATCATTTGCTTGTCGCAAGCGTCGCAAAATGCAGCTTTGGTGGAGGCTGTCCAGCGCCCTGCTAACCCATCACTTTCGTCGATTTTTTCGGCAGATTTTCATTGTTTTTGCAGATTTGGTAGCTATTGCCCAACGCCCTACTACCTCATCATTTTCGACACTTTTCGTCACCGATTTGCTGTCCATTTTTTATATTGATTGGAGGCTGTCCAGCGCCCTACTACCATCTCATTTTTAGCGGTAACCCATCACTTTCATCGATTTTTTTCGGCAGATTTTCATTGTTTTTGCCGAATTTGGTAGCTATTGTCCAGCGCCCTACTACCGTCTCATTTGCAGCGGTTCTTTTTACCGACTTGCTGTCCGTTTCGGCTATTGATTGGAGGCTGTTCAGCACCTTATTTCAGCACCTTTTTTCAGCCTATTCTTCAGCATATTGTGGATCTTGGTAGTTGCTGCCCAGTGCCCTATTATCTTCAGCTTTTACCTCTTTTTGTTGGCACTACCGAGTGAACGACGGATCAGCACCCACCCAAGTATTGCTTGCACCCTTTTTGCACTTCCTTTTTGCACCTACTTGCTGTCTTTTCTGCTCATATACTTCCAGCCCCCTATTCCTGTTCATATTTGTTGCCTCACACCCTCCTCTTTCCATTTTTCCATTTTGTTAGAAACCTTCTACTTTCTCAGCCCCTCATTTTCTGATTATTATCCATCTTGATTGACTGTTTACGTGCCATTTTTGGTGATTTCGGAAGTTAGACTAAGTTGGGGTGACGACAAACCTCCTCTCCCTCAGGTTTTTGTCTCTTCCTTAGTCCCTATGGCGACTTCTTCATCAGAAGACCCTCCGCAGAGCTCTTTAGATGATCGTTTTACACATATTGATTCCCGCATGGATCATCTTGAGAGTCGTATTGATCGTATTCTTTCTAGCCTTGAGACTATCCTACCACGAGGGGATACCACCCCCCCAGACATTCTTCATCGTCCTGGTAAAGCACCTTTATTTCCTATTTTGAGTACGCCTGCTCCTGCTCCATCTCCATCTTCAGGAGGTGCTTTTGGTAGTACGTTTGGTCTCCCTTCATATAGTGCTAGTTCTTATGGGTCTCCTTTCGGGTCTTCTGTACCACCACCTGGATTTCCCTCCGCACCACCAGGATTTCCTTCTTCTACTTTTTCAGGTAATCCCGAGCCTCATTTTGCTCGTGATTTTCGTGATCGCATCCAGCTTACTACTTATTCTGGTTCATCTGATGGGAATATCTTGGAAAATTGGTTCTCTAAGTTAGAAACCTATTTTCTTATGTATCCCAAGACTGAAACCCAGAAAGTGCAGTTGGCTGTGTTACGTTTAGATGGTCGAGCTCAGACTTAGTGGCGTGTCTATCGCTCTGAGCCTACTCGTGAGGGATTACATATATGGCCTACTTTTCGGCATGATCTTCGTATGGCTATGATTGGCCCACAGTGGTTGGTTCGCCAACGTGATCTGTTTCGTAGCCTTCGCCATACTAGTCATTTGACTGCTTATATTGATCAGTTTACTGAGCTTTCTTACCTTTTTACTAATCTTCATCCTACAGAGCTTATTTCACGTTTTATTGCTGGTCTTAGAGGCTCCTTACAATATGATGTTTCCTCTTTTCGGCCTCCTACTCTCTCAGATGTTATCTCCTTGGCTACTACCCTGCAACATAAGTATCCTGAGTTGTCCACTTCTTCTCGTTTCTCTCGCCCTCTTTCCACTGCTTCTCCTACTTTGGCTTCTTCTACTACCGTTCCTTCTCGCCCTTCTACACCTCACCCTGCCTTTGTTCGTCGTTATTCAGCCGCAGAGTTCGCTGAGATTCGGCAGAAGCGCCTCTGTTATCGTTGTAAGAGTCCAGATCATCTCGCCCGTGATTGCCGACAGTCTCCTGGTCCTCCTACCGCTGTTTTTTACCACGAGGCTCTTACTCCTGATAATTCTGATGTTTATATCCAGATTCTTGATACTCCTAACCCACATTCTGTTGATGAGTCGGCTGACCCGCTTCCTGATAATCCTGCTTCTGCCGCTTGCCATGCGCAACTTGCTTATGCTACTTGGGCTAGGCGTCCTGGTCCTCGTTCTATTCGGTTACGTGTTCGCATTTTGGGACGAGAGTATAATGCTTTGGTGGATACGGGCAGTACACACCTATTTATTAGCAGTTACATTTCCACCAGGATTCGTGCTACACCTATTTCTGCTACACAGTCTCTCAGTGTCGAGGTTGCTAGCTCACATACTTTTATCAGCTCTCAGATGTTTCAGGGCTTGGACTATAGCATTGGTGACTTCTCTGGTCAGGCAGATTTCTATATTATTCCTCTAGAGCACTATGACATTATTCTTGGTGCAGATTGGTTTTCATCCCTTGGTACTGTTGATGTGGATCTTTCTCAGCAGACATTGTCTTTTACACATGCTGGTCGGCATCATTTACTTTCTGGTATTGATTCCCAGGGTGACTATCAGTTGGTTACCGGGAAGCAGTTTATGCGTAGCCTGCCAAAGGCTCAGGGTGCAGCTCTTTTTATCATTCAGAGTACATCAGTTGCTGCTCCTCCTGCTCCATCCATGGGTCCTCTTCCTCAGGTGATTTCTGACTTATTGCATCGGTATTCTGTGGTCTTTTCAGAACCTACATCTCTGCCACCATTACGAGATGTCACCCACCATATTGATCTTATTCCTGGTGCTACCCCACCCTCTCGTGCTCGATATCGTATGTCTAAAGATGAACGTGATGAGGTCCAACTCCAAATTGCTTCCCTTTTACGTCAGGGCCTCATTGTTCCTAGCCATAGTCCTTTTGGTGCTCCTGTCCTCCTTGTTGCCAAAAAAGATGGAACCAAGCGCCTTTGCATTGACTATCGTGCTTTAAACAAGTTGACTATCCGTAATCAGTATCCTATACCTCACATGGATGACCTTTTTTATCAGCTTGGCACTTCTTCCATCTTTTCCAAAATTGACCTACGTTATGGATACTACCAAATTAGAATACGTCCTTCTGATGAACATAAGACTGCATTTCGTACTCATTTGGGTTTGCATGAATTTCGTGTTCTTCCATTGTTCAGAATGGTCCACCGACATTTCAGAATGCTATGAATAATATTTTACATCCTCTTTTAGGTGTTTGTGTCTTAGTTTATTTTGATGACATTCTTGTTTTTAGTACTTCTTTGTCTGATCATCAGTCTCTCCGTTATCTTTTTTCTCAGCGTGATCTTAGTGATCGTCAATATCGTTGGTTACAATTTTTACAGTCTTTTCATTTTGATATTTTGTATCGTCCAGGCAAGGCAAACACGGCCGCTGAGGCTTTATCTCGTCTTCCTGCATTGTTACATAGTATTGTTGCTTCAGTTCCTTCTTGGCTTGATGATTTACCGGCCGCATATTTGTCTTGTTCTGACTTTTCTGATGTTTATCATACTCGTCCCCTTTCGTCCTCTCGGAAGTTCCAGGTTTATACTATTGTTGATGATCGTTTATACCACTATGGTGCTTTATGTATTCCCAGTTCTCTTTCCATTCGTCCTCAGTTGTTGTCTGATGCTCATGCTTCCCCTATTAGTGGCCATTTTGGTTTTCAAAAGTCTTATGCACGTCTTAAAGACAATTTCTATTGGCCATCCATGAAGTCTGAGCTAGCCCATCTTATTCGTGATTGTCCTTTTTGTGCCCGTAATAAATACTCCTGTGCTAAGTCCGCTGGTTTGCTCCAGAGTTGGCCCATTCCTCATCGCCAGTGGACAGATATTTCTATGGACTTTATCCTTGGTCTTCCTCATACCCGCCGTGGTCATGACTCTTGTATGGTGGTGGTAGATCGGTTCTCGAAACATGCACACTTTATACCGGTCCGCAATACTATTACAGTTGAGCAGTGCGCACGTCTTTTTCTATCACATATTTTTTGCCTGCATGGTATGCCACGTACTATCCTATCTGATCGGGATAGCAAGTTTACATCTACGTTCTGGACAGAGCTTATGCGTATTTTGGATGTACAGCTTCTGATGGGTACTGCTTATCATTCTACTGCTGATGGGCAGACTGAGGTCCTTAATCGGATCCTTGAGGATTACCTTCGACATTTTGTTTCTCCTTCCGAGAAGGATTGGGACCAGCATTTATGTTTGGCAGAGTATAGCTATAATAGCTCTATTAGTAGCAGCACTGGAGTTTCACCTTTCTTATTGGCTCATGGGTATGCTCCACTTTTGCCAGGGATGCCTCTTCCTCCTGATGATACACCAGTTACCATTGCTTCTTTTTTATCCGGTGCTCGTGAGCTTATTGCTAGGGCTACTACTCACTTACAGCATGTTCAGCGGCGCTATCAGACTTCTGTTGATTGTCATCGCCGTCATGTTGAGTTTCAGGTTGGTGATATGGTTTACCTCCAATTACGCTTTGCACGTCATCACTTTGTTCAGGGTCACGCTTCTACTGAGAAGCTTGCACCACGCTATTATGGGCCTTACTGTATCTTGGATCGCCTCAGCCCTGTTACATACCGGTTACAGTTGCCTGATTCTACACGAGCTTGTGATATCTTTCATGTTAGCCTGTTACGAGCTGCCATTGAGGATGATGCTCCTCGCGATCTCACATTTCCTACAGAGCCAGAGCTGTTCCCTTTTTTGCCAGCCGCTATCCATCAGGTTCGCCTTCAGTACAGTCGACGTCGCAGGCAGGTTCAGTTTTTAGTACAGTGGGATGGTCGTCCTCTTGAGGAGGCCACTTGGGAGCCTATTGATGTGTTTTATCATACACCATTATTGGCAGATCAGGCTCGAGCCCTCATGGCTTTAGTTCTCTCCTCTACTATAGATGTCATTGTAGATGTTCCCTCTGCTTCATGATTCAACTAGCTATGACTATTCTTTATTGTCGTATTTGCTTAGTACTTGCTTTACACAATTATGATGCTTTTGGGGTATCTGTTGTGACGACTTATGTCCTCTCCATCAGTATTTCCATTAGTTCGTGATTTTTCAGTATTTGTTTTTCTGCAGCAGCATGTGGTACAGGTACATGGAGCAGGTACATTAGCACATCACAATTAATGGGGACAGGTACAAGGGCACATGGAGGGATCATCAACAACTGCACATGGGGGAACAGGCTGTGGGGTTAAATAGGCACTCGCGAGGCTGTGAGAGCCAGTGAGAGGCTGTGAGAAAGAGGCTGTGAGAGGCATTGTGAGAGTTATTGTGAGAGGCATTGTGAGAGCCAGTGAGAGAAACAGGGTGTCGTGAGATGGCAGAGCGCATACCACCAAGGCCTGAGGGCGAAGCCAGGAGGAAGCTCGAGGAAGATGTCCGAAGGCACAACGAAAGGCATCGGAAGCAAGAGGCAGACATTGCAGAGATGTTGCGACAAACTCGGGAGAGACACCTAGAGCTGCAGATCCCCGCCCTCGCTGTGGCCCCTACTCCCGCTGTCGAGCTGGATTTGGATGAGCAGATCGGAATGAACTTCACACGACGGCAGCTCATCATGGTCAGGGAAAGGGCTGCCCACCGTCGGGCTGGCCAGGAGGCAGCTCAGGGTAACCGGGAGGCAGAGCGAGAGCGACATAACAATGCTCCTGACGAGGGCGAGGAGTCAGTGGAGGATCCATAGGAATGTTTAGCATAGATGGGGTCTAGCCGTATGTGGCTGACTCTTGTTATGTAATGTTCATCAGTAGATGAGGCAGCATTTAGTGTCTAGCATAGTGTAAAAAACAGCCCCAGCCGTATGTGGCGGGAATACGTATTGTTATTTTGATACATCTGATGAATTAATGTACGGTGTGTTTTTTGTGCAATGCGTGCCTTGTGTATTGCAATCTAATGTATGTGTTTATGAAATGCTATCAGGGGGGTTGTATTTCTGTGTTCTGCATATGCTCTCAATCTCTGTAGTGAAAACTAATTGAAAACACACACACACCATTTGAAGTAAAACTGCAAGTAGAACATCACAATTACAAGTTGACAAATACAGATTGTGCAGTGAATAGAATACGTCCAACACTGAATATAATATGGAAAATGGTCTGAATACAGTGTTCGACCATCTGGTCGGCAAACATGGAACATGATGTGAAATTGCTAAAAATAAAACAACAGAGCCACAATCAATGCTCTAGCTCTGACTCAGACGAATGCTCTGGAGACAACTCAAGGCCCCGAGCTGACTCTCGCAGCCGATATTTGTGCTTGTCTGGAGCTGGCATGGGCTGTGTATCAGAAGAGGAGGACTCGTCACTAGCATCATCCCAATCTGCCTCCGCATCAGCCCCCAAGCAAGCCAAACCAGCAACACCTGCTCCAGCTCGCTGTAATGCTGCACCTCTAGCTGTACCTGGAGCCCTGCGTGGTCGTCCTCTCCTCCCTGGCAGTTTCTGTGCCTTGCCTTTCTTGTTCGGTGCACCCTTGGGCCTTCCTGGTCTCTTGCGGACAAGAGGAGCTGTCAATGCCTCGTCACCCTCATGCAAATCACCTGGCTGGCTAGGCTGGGCCCAAGCTGAGGCCGGCTGGGATAGGGAAGCAAAAGAGGGAACTCCCTGTGCAGCTGAGCGAGGATGATGAGCTTCTGGAGTGTGTGCCCGTGGGGCTGCTGCTGGTGGAGGGAGTGGCTGTGAAGGAGGCAAGTACAGCGGCGATATGTACTGAAAGGGGCGCTGCGGTGGCCGGTACTGGTACATCCTGGGTGCTGCCAAAGGGGGAGCCAGTGGAGTGGGTGCTGCCACTGGAGGAGCAGCTAGAGGAGCCACTGTGGATGTGGGCACTGCGAGAGAAAACCTGGGCACAGATGGTGGCCTGCCATGGAGACCTGGTGCTGCAGAAGTGGATGGCGATGGAGGGGCTGCAGACCCGAATGGCATCGGTGGCACTGGAGGAGCTGTGCGGCGCACATATACCCTCTGAGGAGTTGGAGGAACTGTTGGCACCTTGTGCGGCTGCTCTGGCTGTGACTCTGTGTATGGCATGCTGGCAAGAGATGAAGGGGGTGCCCTGGCACTCGGCATCTGCTGGGCCTCTAAATCAAATGTGGCAATCAGGTCGTCCAGCTGGGCATCTGAATACAAATGCTCTGGGCTCTGGGTCTCATCCTGTGCACCATCCACTGAATCATCCTGTGCATCAACCTCTGAATCATCCCGTGCCTCATCATGTGCACCCTGTAGACCCTGCATGACCTCTCTGGTCTGGCAAACACAACCCGAATGGGCTCATCCCCTCATGCTCATCCTCTGACACAAGCTCATCTGCCTCATACAATGGAGGCTCTCTGTGCCCAAGCCCAAGCTCTCTCTCTCTCATCTGGGCAAGCTCCCTCTCTCTCTCAACCATCAATTGTGTGCCCAGGTCATCTACAGGCATGGGATGGGTGCTGTCCGTAGGCAAGTCGACCTGGCGCTCCAAATCTGATATCTTCGTCTGCAAGACCAAAATTGAGCGTGTCAGGAAAAGAACTTGATCAAAAATTGAAACCTACATTTTAGTGAGACGTCAACCAACATGCAATGGGAGAATAGCTTTTCACCTGCAATGCGCTCGTAATGGTCGGCAGTCTCCTGACGAGACGTGCGTTGGTGCTACAGAACACCAACCGCTCCAACTGACTCACTGACAACCTGTTCCTTCTCCTCGTGTGAATGAGTGCCCATGTGCTCCAATTACGCTCACACACGGAGAGACGCTGAAAATGGGCAAAGGCAGGGCGAAGCAAGTCAGATGCAAGGCAAGGCATTGCGTGGGCGAACGGCGACGCAAGGAATCAGAAGGCAGGTAGGCAAAAACAACAGCGATGGCAGGGCAGAGGAGCGCGCAAAAAAATTTGAGATGAAATGCGAGGGAGGCGGGTAGGTTTAGGTGAAAAAAAAAATTAAAATATTAAATATTAAATAATATATTATATTGTGGTACCGCGGTACCAACATGGTACCGCGGTACCAGTACTGTCCCGCGGTACCGGGATCCGCGGTACCCAGTACCGCGGGACCTATGATCAATATATTGCTTATAGTATAAGTGTATATCATAGTAAAAAAAAAAAAATACATGTGTTCAAGGTTCCGCTACAATTAAGGTTTTATCCTAGGTGTCCCCATCATCTGACTCACCCTTCTAAAGAATTAGGTGTTCAAAACTAACACGATTTCATTGCAAATCCATGAGCTTTTCAGGTTCCATGGGCACGTAGGCAATCAAATCTTCCAGCTTTATTAGTTCACCTTCTAAAATAAGGTTATCTTTTCCACCAAGTTGCCCTTTCAAGCGGCTTACATGGAACACATGGTGTCCAAGTGGACGATCTAGTCGGTAAGCCAATCGATTGAGTTTCTTTATAATCTTATAAGCGTCTCTAAATCTAGGAGATAAGTTTGGTAGTGTCTTGAACTCTTTTGGGATTTTGAGATACACCCAATCTTTGACCTCAAATTCTCAAGGTGGGTGTCTTTGATTAGCATACAATTGCGCTCGATCCTAAGCTGATTTTATACTATCCTTGGCCACTTGCAACATTTCTTGCATATCCAACAAAAAATCAATTGTCGCTTGCACCTTGAGACCTTTGAGATTGGTATACAAGGCTGAAAGCCAAACATCAATATGAAAGGACTGAATTCGGAGGCAGAATGCTTCGTACTATTGTGAGACTTTACGTACTAGTGAGTGTCCAAAGTTGTCCCACTTCTATGGACCTTAAAAGGTTAAACAAAAAATCGAATAAGTTGCTTATGAACTTGTAAGCCCTAGTTTCCTTAAGGTTTGTCACCTTTTAAGGCACTTTTTTTAAGATTAAGACCAAGAGTTTTTTATTTATGCACTTTGATTATGTGAATGCCTTTAAAAAAGTAAACAATCTTTGATAAAGAGAACATTTACGTAGAATCACGACATGTGAGATACACGGCGATGAAATATTTCTGGAAATTGATATTTGTTTTCCTAATGACATCAGTGTTCTTGTGACTCTATTTGAGATATGACCATCCCATCCATATCATGCTACCATCACGATTCTCACAAGCTGCCAATTCAATGCCACTTCATCAGTTCTTACATAACTACAAATTTGTAATAAGTCCTCATTACTTACAACATGTGTGACACAATGGCTCATTCAGTGTACTTGTAGTTATTTAAACATCCTTGCAATGCACTCAATATATAAGATGACTAAATGAGCCTATTTGCCTCCTGAACTGTAATTAATGAGATCATGTCCTACTGTATAAGGAAATTGCAATATTGGACCAGACGTGAAGAGACACAAACTTGTATGGAACTTCATGTATCGCGTGTAACTTTCCACATTATTGTAGAACAAGCTTTGTGTGTTCTCTCTCCTCTCTTCTCTTCTGTAAGAATGCGATGATTGCATTGTCTTGTGATCTAATCTCAACACATTTCCGATATTTAAAGGTAACATGGCGATATGACATTGTGTTTGCTCCCTAACATTCGTCTGGTCCAGCGGTAAGATGCCAAAAGTGTGTATTACACTAAAGAGTGGTCTAATATATTGGTGTTGAGCTGTTTAAGCTGTAATACAAGAAGAGGTTGTTTGAGCCCAAGAAAGAATACTGGAAAATTCTGGACGAGTTTACAATGTATCAAGCACTCATTCAGTAAACTGCATCATCAAAACCTCATGTGCGTTTGTGGGCGATCTGGTCAATTACAGACGGACTATCCGATCTATAAGATGCATCGTGTAACATCCCTAACGTAGCCATATCTCTCTCTCACTCACTCTCTCAAGCACAGGGCACACAAGCCATGATAGTACATATTTTTGTCTTACCGGAATAAAGAAGAGGTTGCTTTTCTGAGTAGAAGCGCAGCTGACGTGAATGACAACTAAACAGCACCTTCCCTCCGTGTGTGTACCATCATCTATCGTCCATCTATCCAGATAGCCACAATCCGAAGCACCAGCAGGAGCAACCCTCCCTCCCTTGAACGCACTAGATGAATATGAGAGAGAGAGCGAGAGAGAGAGAGAGAGAGGGTAAAGCACGTGGCCTCACGTGATTGCAGTTTGGCCCTGGTGGGCCACTGACGCGTGGCGCGTTGCCTGTCAAAGATATGGGCGCACCAATTTATTACGGGCGGAATTAGGCCACGGTCCCAGGCACCCCAACAGGGGCGCCGGGCGGCTCGGGCAGGGCACAGGTGGCGTCGGGCAGTGGCAAGCTGGGCGCCGGGCACTGCCACGCCCACGCACACACATGTGAGGTAGTAGGAGAGTTTACATATATATGCCCTCTGCCATAAGAATACTTGTTTGGTTGCCCGGACATGTGGCCCCCGAAGAAAAAAAACATGTGGTGCAAATCGCACCGGGGCCACAACCTCACATGCTCGCAAGATGCGAGGGTCCCATCCAGGATCCACATGATCCCCGCTCATGCTCATCCAGGATCCTTGCATCTTGGAGGCACTGTTCACTTTGGCCCCAAGCCTAATCACAGCCACAAAAAATTAACTTTTCTTCACAAAACCCACGCAAAGATTTTGCCCATGTTTGTGTGATTTACGTGTGTCCATAAGTTTTCTACAATGCTTATAATGGCGAGACATATATGCAAACTAAACCAAGACTCTCAAAATGTGTGTGCTTGCGCTTACATTGGAGGCCCACTAAAAGTTTTTAGGGCTCGGATTTTTGGGCGTGCTCGTGCGCCCGTATGCCTGCATGCTCAAAACTGGTGCTTATGATAAAAAATCAAATCTTACAAAGCATGAGGAGAAGTGATGAAAGTGCACAAGAGTATGTGCTAAGGATCAAGTCTTTCAACAAAGAGTTGGCTTCTATAGAAGAAACGATCCTTGATAATGAACTTGTACAAGTGATCCTCAATGGCTTAGGAGATGAGTTCTCCAATTTGGTTCAAAGTTTTGCCATCCAAGACACTTTGCCATCAATTGATAAGCTCCATAGTATGCTAGTGGCTGAAGAGTGTAGAATGCTCCATGCAAAAGCTAAGATGAGTTCCTTATCATTGCAAGATGGAGATGAGAAAGTAAATTTCTCATTCAAGGGCAAAAAGAAGACCAATGGACCCAAGAAGGATCAAGGTTCCTTGTTTGTGGCTAGATTTTTTAAGACACTTCTAAAGTATTTATTTATCAAGCAAAGAGAGTTGTAGATAGATCAAGCTAAATTTGAGGAGTGTGAGAAATTGTCAAAAAATTGGCAAATCTAACTTGATCAAAACCATGTAAATTGTACATACGTGGGTCCAACACATGTGAATCCTTGTTGGCACGTGTGAGGTGAGGTCAAAGTAGTTTAGATCTCATTCATAGGGTTAGTTAGACTTGTTTGGTCATAATTCCTAGATTATAGGGCCAAATTCCTTGAATCGTGGAGGTGGATGCCCACCAACTTGGCAAAACTCTAGGGTTAGGTAAGATTGACAAATTAGGGCAAAAATGGTCAATCATCTTCCTTATTACATGCTGGATTTTCACCTAACTTAAGGTGGAGAAGAGCTTATTGTACATACAACCCATCATTCCATATTGAGGAAATAGAATTTTTGGAGCAAATTGGCAATCTTGAGTTTTCTACGCATTTGTCTTGAGTTTTTGTGAATGCTTTGATATCTAAACTTGATTCCGCTGAATCTCTGATAATAGGCTATATTGGAGTCCGTACCACACACATTTGGGGTTGGAAGTCAATGTTTGATCAATGCTTTTGATTGCTCTTGATTGTGAGATCCAAAATTGCTTTTCTAGATCAAGCTTTTGTAACTAGTTTTGCAATAGATAGGTGTATCAATCAATCACTCACTCTTGGAGCCTTACGTAGGTTCATTTATGGTCTTAGTACTGTACTTGCAAAACAAAAGGTGTATGGTTTGAGTGGGAGGTGGGTTGTTAAAGTAGTTACATTGCAATAGACAAATGTTTTAGCTGCTGCTGGACAAGTGTGAGAAGTTCCCTCGGTGCGTGCACTACTGATAACTAAGTAGACGAACACAATAGTCAAATTAAGTTTAGAGCTAGGTGTGTGGTGTTAGCGGAAGCAAGAGCAAACAATCAGACAAATCAATCAGAAAGTCAGACAGAGAGCGAAAAGCATTGCAAATATTGACAGAACCTGAACGCAGAACTAGACAGCGCTTTATTCAGATCAATTGTAGTGAAATACAAGTCAGTAATACAGGTAAGCACAAGACAATAGCGGACGAAACCACATGCTCATAAAGTTGACTACAATTTATAAAAGCTATGACTAATACTGATGATCCATGTAAGAAGAGAATCGATGCATGAAAATCTATTGTGTCTGTCTCATCAGAAGTGATAATCCGAGTTCTTGATTATTGATCTCGCAATTACATACGTCTTAAAATTATCTATGTGCTATTTACATTTATGTAGATGCATGGAGCCGTTGTGCCATCAAGAGGGAGATCGTGGTTGTTGTCATTGTCAATTTGGTTACGTAATACAGAGGATGAGCTTGAGGAGGTAGATAAGTCGGGCTTCCCCGATATGTTGTCCAGGTTGGGTTTGCCCGATAGTTCGTCCAACTTCGATATGTCGGCCATCTTCACTTGCTCATCTTTAGTAGTTGAGCTGCGCGACAATGCAAGTATATATGCAGCAATAAATGCAACTAGATTAACATGGGATTTAGGAGAGTAGAGGAGATAAATTCAACACCCCCCCTTTAGATTCGTGAATGCTTCGATCTTCAAACTAAGCAATGCACAAAATTTGTTGTGTGCATCAATGCTCAATGCCTTGGTGAACACATCTACAACCATGTCATGCATTCGGCAATACATTAAGCTGACTTCTCTATCGAGAATCTTGCCCCTAACATGGTGATATCGGATTTCAATGTGCTTACTCCTATAGTGAAATTTAGGGTTGGCCGATAAGGCAATTCCACTCGGATTATCATAGAATATGATCGTCGGGGTGTATTGGTTTAAATATACTCTGCTTTTGTAGATGAAAGAAAAATTGAGGTTTGCTTACAACTGTTCCATGATATAGGACCGCTGTTGAAGAATAATGTAAATCCAGATGTGGATTTACGATTATCTACATCTCCTCCCCAGCTTTCATCGGAAAATCCACTGAGCCGATGAATATTGTCGTTATTGACTTCTCCATAGCAGATGCACTGGTCCATAGTAGCTCGAATGTATCTCATGACTTTTATCAAAGTCTTCCAGTGGGAAATTCCAGAGTTGGCCATGAATGAGATAACTACAAAAGCAATATCAGGTCTTGTGCAGACCATTGCATACATGAGAGATCCAAGTATTGATCGATAAAAATATTCTCTCATCTGCTCCTCTTCCTGCTTGTCTAAGAACATTGGTCCTTTGACAATCGCAAGCCTGGATCCATCGATGAGTGAGCTAATTTACAAGTAATCGGATTATATCTGATAAGAACATTGTGAAGTTATCTTTGTTGAGTAATATGAATCAGTCGTCTCGCTCTGTCTCTGTGGATTCGAATATCTGGAAAGAAGCGAGCTTCACCCAAATCAGTCATGTCAAACTCAGAAGACAACATCTGTTTAACATCCTTTACTAGATTGATAAAGTTTGTTGATCTATTGATCGCAACAATGCTTGATTGATAATGTAGAAATATGAGCAGCTATTTATATTAAGTAATTAGGTCATCAAAAGTGTCTTCTAGTTGGCTATGATGTGCTAACATCCATCCAGTTAGGACTTCTCATAAACTATTTGCTGATGAATTAATGTAAGTTGGTGGCTTTGGTTGTAAACCGTTTGTCTACAGAAATGAACATAAACTGTCACTTTGCATAAATGAACGTAAACTGTCACAAGCAAAAAATGCAAAAAATGCTACAGTCTTTGCTAAAGTCATTTTCTTAACTTTTAGGGCATCTAGAATTTTGCAAAAAATACGACAGTCTTCGCTAAAGTCATTTCCTTAACTTTTAGGGCATCTGCCATTTTGTGAAAAAGTCAAAAAAATCCCAACAGGCAAAAACCCAAAAATGCCGAAAGACGAAAAAGATGAAAAAGCTGACACTGTGAGCCGTTTTTTAGTAGTTATGCAGACTGTGTAAAAACACAAAGAAAACTATAGGTCTGGATAAAAGTTGGACGAAGATTAAAATGTCAATTAGTCAATTCGTAGGAGAATAATCCAACACTCCCCTTAATCTGAATCCATGAATGCCTTGACCTTTAAACTTAGTTCTGTACAAAACTTTCTGTGTGCATCCAAGCTTAATGCTTTAGTAAAAGTATCTGATGTCATATCTTGCGTTCAACAATACTACAGTCTGACTTCTTCATTGAGAACTTTGCCTCTGACATAGTGATACTTCAATTCAATGTGCTTACTCCTAGAATGAGTTCTAGGGTTGGCTGACAAGGCAATGGCACTTTGATTATCGCAAAATAATAATGTCGGAGCATATTGATTCATACTGATATTTGAAAGTAAATTTCTCAACCAAATTGCTTCCTTTGTGACTTGTGAGGCTGCAATATACTCTGATTCTATAGAAGATAGAGCTATCGAAGATTGCTTGTGACTGTTCCAAAAAACAAGACCATTGTTGAGGAAGAATGTAAATCCAAAAGTGGATTTACAAGTGTCTACATCTCCTGCCCAACTTGCATCTGTAAAACCAATCAGTAAATTGAGTTTGTCGTTGTCGACTGTTCCATAACAAATGCAAAAGTCCATAGTAGCTCGAAGATATCTCGACTCTGATAAGAGCCTTCCAATGTGTTACACTAGGGTTAGTCATAAATATCTTAATGTCATGCAAAAGTTTAGATTACATGCAAAGTCATTCAGTGTGCATGCAAGCAACATGCAATCAGTGCATGCAACATCCAAAGTTGTTTTCATGGTCTACACATGTCTAGGCAATTTTGAGAGATGACATGCAGTACATGCAATATCCATGTATGCAGTTTTACATGTGGTTCCATGTTAGTTGAGTTAACTAAGCTAAGTGGACTTTCCATGCAACTCCATTGTAGGAATTTGAGCCTCTTTGATGTAGGAAAACGTTGGCATGTTTTGCCATATTGTGAATATTGAGATTTTGGTGTTTTGGACTCGTTCTCTCTCTATCCGAGTTTTATGAGTAGATGTTCTCTCTCTACCCGAGAGCAGGCTATTTTTCCCGTAGTGAGCACTTAGAATTATTTCTGATATCCATTTCTCATAGTAAGAAGTTAGTTTTTTCAGTCTAATGTATGCCACTGTGCTCTTGCCTTAGATTTTTCAAGTAATCTGTTCATTGATAAATCTTGTGCAATCACAACACCTCATTAAGATCCTGTAAGGTGTGTGGTGAAGTTCACACGTGCTAAAAACTTCACATGGTATCAGAGCTTCATGCTTTGTAGAGGTGAGGGTGTATACATCAGAACGTAAGTGCTTTTGCTTGCAAGAACTCAATTTGGGAGAGGAATTCAAACTCGATGACAAACAAGCCATCTGTGGATCATAAGTGGATCAAATCAAGTCTAATCTCCTCCAGCTAAGCCCTACGTGGACAGAGATCTCACACGTGTGAAATTAGCCCTCTTTGTTTGAGTGTTACTTCTCAAGGAATGATCCAAATTTAATGTTCTATAGCTTGTTGGATAGGTATTGAAGAGTAGAATTTCTATGATTGAATCAAGATCCAAATTCAAGATAGATTGATTGTTTCAATTGAAAGCTGGATCTCAAATTTTGTTGCTAGATTTCATAGGTTGGATCAACATTATAAGTGTTAGATCCTAGGTTGAGATAGCAAGCAACCTTTTCAACTCCATCTTTGTCACTACTAGAATTCTTCATAGAGAATATGAAGAATCATACAAGAAATATTATTGTGTTACAAGCAAAATCTGTCAACAAAACATAAGACTAAGCATCATAAATGCCTCAACTCGGCTAGAGAGAGAAAATAAAAAGTACAAAATTCGTGTAGAGAGAGAGGGCACAAAGAGCTTGTCTCCAAATTTGCATTACACACAAATTTCATCATTTTCTCAATGAGAGTACATCACATATATATGGATCCATGGACTCTCCTCCTACTTTGAGTTGAATTGGAGTTGTGAATCCACCTCTCAAGCTATCTAGACTTATTCAGGCCCCCTCACTATGTCTAATTGTGCCACCTAGTCTTTTTCATGCATTAAATGTGGCATATAAAGTACAAATGGCAATTTCTATGGTAGCTCGAGTTTCTACTTCTACCTACCTTGAATATTTTATTCTAAGATGGGTCTTTACTAAGCCAAAAGAGCTTAATTTTTTTTTTTAGGACCCCTACTCACAACATTAGATAGATTTTTCCAATATTTTGACACTCCTCCTAAAAATTTATCTAATGCGGATCAAGCATCGATCTTGAGATAAGACCAAGATTGGACCTATGCTTTGAGAAGGCACTTTTGCAAAGTGGCTTTGTGAGAAGATCAGCAATACATGAAGATGTGTCGACGTGTTCCAAGTTGATTTCACCTCCAATGAGCTTTTCCCTTACAAAATGATGTGCCACTTCTATATGCTTGCTTCTTGCATGAAAAATAGGATTGTTTGCAAGAGCTTGCATCGATATGTTGTCACGTTTGATCAAGGGAAGATCATCCTCTTTGATGCACTTTAACTCCATGATTAACCTCTTGACCCAAAGCACTTCTTTAGTTGTTGTAGTGAGTGCTTTGTACTCGGCCTCACAAGAAGATAGAGATATGGTATCTTGCTTTTTTGAAAGCCAAGACACAAGATTGTCTCCAAGAAATATAGTATATGCATTAATGGACTTTCGATCCATTTTATCACTTGCAAAATCAGAATCCGAATAGCCAACAATGGTTAGATCTTCATTTTTGTACAATAAACCATAATCTTGAGTAGAAGATACATATCTCAGAACTCTCTTGGCCATCTTCCAATGTTGGATCTTGGGATCTCGCATAAATTGACTCAATTTGTGCACACAATAGCTCAAATCGGGTCTGTGATAGTAAGCCAAATTAAAGAGCCTATAAGTCTCCTATAAAGTGTGATGTCCTCGAAGGATCTTTCATCACCTTTAATAGGATCTTTTACATGTTGCTCCATGAGAGTATCTATGCCTTTACAATTTTGCATATTGAATTTTCTCAACATAGAAAAGACATATCTAGATTGACAAATAAAAGCATACTCATCATGAAAATCAATCTCAAGGCCTAAAATGTAATGGATCTCTCCTAGATCTTGCATTTTGAATTCTTTTCCTAATGCATCTTTGGTTTCTTGTACTAGCATCAAACAACTTCCACTAAGAATAATGTCATCTACATAGATTAGAAGAATGACAATATTACTACCATCGAACTTTAAGTACATAGAAGGATCATAGTCACTAAGCACAAATCCTTATGAAAGTAGAAAGTTGTTGAGTCTTGAATACCATGATCTAGGTGCTTGCTTCAAGCCATAAATACTTCTAAATAGCAAACACGCCTTAGATTTATCCTTGATAAATCCTTGAGGCTGTTCCATGTATATCTCCTCCTCAAGATAGCCATTCAAAAAAGCGTTGGAGACGTCAAGTTGAAACAGTTTTCACTTAAAAATAAGGCAACAGATATTATGATTCTTATTGTCACCATCTTTGCTATAGGAGCAAATGTTTCTTCATAGTCAAGGCCATATATTTGTGCAAAGCCTTTGGCACATAATCTTGTCTTGTACTTCTTGATGGAGCCATCATGATTGTTTGATCTTGAACACCCACTTGCATCCAATGATACGCATGTTAGGTGGTGGATCCACTAGCTCCCATGTGTGGTTGGTGATCAAGGCATCATATTCAATCTTCATGGCCTCATACCACTCCTTGGTATTGAGGGCTTCTTGGACATCTTTGGGCTCCTCATGAGAAACAAAATAAGCATAAGTGGAATCAAGATCCACTTGTTTTCCTTTGTCATCATAAGTGTGCCTCTTAGGCTCGGATCTCTCCCTCATGGATCTTCTAGGAGTGAAAATACGAGGACTTCCATCTTCAAATCTCTACTCCTCCATATGTTAATTGTACTCAATAACAAAAAGTGATATATTTTGAGGTTGCCTGATCTCGGCCCCTCCAAGATTGGACTTTTCTTCTTCATGAAAAACTACATCTCTACTATCAATTACTTTAGAAGTATAGAGCATGTAGATTCGATAGGCTTTCTTGTTGGATGAATATCCAACCATTTTTCCTTTGCTTGCACAAGGATCATCCTTCTTTCTCATTTCCAAAGGAATATGGACAAAGCATATGCATCCAAATACTCTAAGGTGATCAACCTTAGGTTTCTTCAAATAAAGTGCTTCATATGGTGACTTTCCTCCAAGTGCTACATGAGGGAGTCGATTGCAAAGATAGTTTGAACAACTGACGGCCTCACCCCAAAAGTCTTTTGGCAAGGATGCCTCAATTCTAATGGTTTTGGCACATTTACACAGTATTCTATTCTTTCTTTCAGCCACCCCATTTTGAGATGGTGTATATGCACAAGAAAACTCCCTTTTAATGTCTTCAAGCTCACAATAATCATGAAATTTATTGGAAGTGTACTCACCACCTCCTTTGAAGCTAGAAGATATACCCAAGTAAATCTTGTGAAATCATCAATGAAAGTTACAAAGCAAGTAGCACCACCCTTGCTCTTTGAAGATGAGAAGTGCACATCCGAGTGTATGAGCTCCAATGGATGTGTAGTCTTGATAGATGACTTTGAAAAAGGCTTCTTATGAGACTTAGATATGGCACAAGCATCACATGGCTTGAAATTCTTGGAGATAAGATTAGGCAAGCCAATAGCTTTGGCTTTCTTGACCATGGACACCATAGAATTATAGTTAGGATGCTCCAACCTTCTATGCCATAGTTTCTCCAAAGACATATGAGAAGCAAAAGCACTATCACAAGAGTTAGCATACTCTTTCGGATCAAGCTTGTAGATTCCACCATATCTAGACCCAAATGCAAGGATCTCATCATGCTTCTTGATTGTACATGTATCAACATTGAAATTCACATCTAGTCCACTATCAAACAATTTCTCAACACTAATAAGATTTTTTGTTAACTTAGGAACAAAAAGTACTTTAGACAGAGAAATGACTTTTGACGAAGAAAGCTTTAAGGAAATGGTCCCTATGCCTTCAATAGCACACTCATGATCATTTTTTGTGTAGATGGACTTATTGGCTCCTTCATAAGATGACATGGATGAAAAAGAATGCTTGGATCTACACATATGTGAGGAAGCTCCACTGTCGATATACCACGAACCATCTTTCTTGAAAGGTGATGAAGAAAAACTCGAGACCGTAAGAGATCCCTCTCCATCACTTGCATGAGCATCTTCCTTCTCTTCATTAGAAATGTTGGCTTGCTTGAATTGACTCTTCTTCTTGAAGCAATTGGTGGCATAATGCCCCTTCTTGCCACAAAAGAAACACTTGATGTTTTTCTTCTTCTTCTTGGATGTGAAAGCTTGAGAGGACTCATCCTCTTCTCCTTTCTCCTTGGAAATAAGATTGTTCTTGCTTGAAGAGGATTGGTGTTGATTCTTACTTCTTGTCTTGTGCTTGTCTTTGGTAATTTGAGTTTTACCATCAATGTTGAGAGACAGTCTCTCCATTTTCAAGAGTTTATACTCTTGTCTTGATTCTTCAGAAATGAGCACACTTTGGAGTGCTTCCAAACTTGGTAACTCCTCTTTAATGGCATAACTCTAAACAAGGTTGTCATATTCCTCCTTTAACCCATTAAGTATGACTTGAACAAGTTCATTTTGGTTGATGGAGTCTCCTATGCATGACAATTCTCTATAGAGGTCTTTAACTCTCATTACATAAGCTAAAACACATTCATCACTTCTCTGTACACTTTGAAAATTTTGGTTTCTTAGTGTTAGAAGTCTAGATGTATTCTTTGCCTCATAGATGGATTTGAGAGCATCCCAAGCATCTTTGGCATTAGTACAAGCACCAATTTCTCTTAAGATGTCATTTGAGACATTCATCTTAATATAATACAGAGCCATCCTAACTCTCTTTTCGTACTTTGGGATTTCTTGAGGAATTTGTGGTTCTTCTTCAATTCCAAGTACAATATCCATCACATCTTGTAGTATTAAGATATATTCCATTCTAACCTTCCAAATTGAGTAATTGGAGGTTGACAATCTTTCACTTGCTTCTAATAGAAAGACACTTATTGAAATCATAAAGAATGATGGAAATAAAAAAAGATGGATAAAAAAATTGCTTATCTTCTCACTATAGGAACCAATCAAGGGTACAAAACCAAATCCTATGTAAGACTAAGCAAAAAACTGTGAGATAGATCTCACTAGCTTGACAATCTCTCTAAAACAAGATTTGAATCATCAAAAAAGATGAAGTATGGCAAAAGTTATGGTTCTCTGAATTTCACATGTGTGAAATACTCCAAAAATGTCAAATTGACTCAAATACAATCTATTTGTATGAAACAATTTGCCTAGAACCTATAGATTTTGTCTAAATCACATAGAGATGAGATTGGTCAACTTTTGGATGATTTTTGTGATCATTTAGGCAATAAATGACATGCACACACGATTTGCCACAGGTCTAGGCACCCTACCTATGACTCTTCAAAAGCTTATAACTTTTGATTGGCTTATCCAACTGTCATGATTCAAATTGCATCAGATTCTACACATTCTAGCTTTCTAGTGGGCTAATTTGCATGAAATTTGGATCTAAGGTGAGAGAGAACCACCAAACTGAAAATGGGCGGATTTCACACATGCCAGCACCTGAAATTCCGTACAGTACCTGATCTGGACCATTCAAAGTGGTTTGAAGCTCTAAATCACTAGAAAACTGCAAACTAGCTAGAAAATAGAATCTAGACAATTCCTAGCTTGAAATCTAATCAAATCTACAAACTTTTTATTAGATTTTCTTGTAAATCTTAGGTAGGCTCTGATACCATGCTGAATTCACATGTGTGGGACGCCCTACACATGTACTTTTGATTTCCTAAGCCCAATAATACCATAAAGATCATACTAGCATTGGTTGACAATAGGAAAGTTGATCATAGAAGAAATATTATTGTGTTACAAGCAAGATCTGTCAACAAAACATAAGACTAAGCATCATAAATGTCTCAACTCGGCTAGAGAGAGAAAATAAAAAGTACAAAACTCGTGTAGAGAGAGATGGCACAAAGAGCTTGTCTCCAAATTTGCATTACACACAAATTTCATCATTTTCTCCATGAGAGTACATCACATATATATGGATCCATGGACTCTCCTCCTACTTTGAGTTGAATTGGAGTTGTGAATCCACCTCTCAAGCTATCTAGACTTATTCAAGCCACCTCACTATGTCTAATTGTGCCACTTAGTCTTTTCATGCATTAAATGTGGCATGTAAAGTACAAATGGCAATTCCTATGGTAGCTCGAGTTTCTACTTCTACCTACCTTGAATATTTTATTCTAAGATGGGTCTTTACTAAGCCAAAAGAGCTTAATTCATCTTTGGCATTTTTAGGACCCCTACTCACAACATTAAATAGATTTTTCCAATATTTTGACACTAAGGATCAACAGACTTTCATTGAAGAATGGTAGAGATGACAAAACACTTTTCACCAAGGACAAGTCAAGAGGCAAGGGCAAAGGTCAACAACACTTCAAGAAGGACAAAGCCAAGGAAGGTAGTGAGGATCAACCCTCACAAGTTGCAACATCCAGTGGCAAGAAGAAGCTGTCAAAGATCAAATGTTTCTTCTGTGGCAAGAAAGGCCACTATGCATCAAACTGTTTCAAGAAGAAGAACCAATCTAAGCAAGCTAACCTTACTAATGAGAAAGAGTGTGAGGGTGTTGAGAGTGAAAGAGAGGATTTTCTAATGATGTCTAAATTTTCATCTTTTCCTTTCAAGAATGAAGAAATCTGGTGGATAGATAGCGGGGCTAGTTCCCATATGTCTAGTTCTAAAAAATTCTTTCACAAGTCTCATGCCATATCTAGGTGCAAAAAGATCAATCTATACTGCTAATGATGTAGAGTGTATAATTGAAGGAATAGGTAGTATTCCACTGCATGCATCATCATCAAAATCTTTTTGTTTGCATGATGTACTTTATGTACCTAGACTAACCATGAATCTCATTAGTGTAGGACATTTGTTTGATAGTGGATTGGATGTCAAGTTTCATGTTGACAAGTGTATTATCTCAAGAGAAAATAAAGTTATTGCTAGAGGATCTAGAATCAAAAAGTTGTACAAATCTTGCAATAGAAGGAAGATTTCAGATATTGCTTATCAGACCAAGGTCCATCAGGAGGATATGTGGCATAAGAGATTGGAGAGCTTCAACCTTGTGAAGTTTATTTTTTGGCAAAATCACACAGAAGGCCTTTTCCAAGATCAAGCATCAAAACACAGCATCCATTTGAACTCGTACACTCTGATGTTCATTTCTCTTCAACCAAAAGCAAAGGAGGAGCAAATTGCTTTGTTTCTTTTGTAGATGATTATACAAGATATTCTTGTGTCTATATGCTATTTTCTAAAGCCATGGTTTATGATGTTTTTCTTACTTTCAAAGCTTATGTAGAAAAGCAGTTTACTTTCAAGTTGAAAGCTTTGAGAAGTGATAGTGGAGGTGAATATACCTCCAATAAGTTTAAAGACTTTTGTGAGAAAGAGGGAATACAAAGAGAATTTTCTTGTTCTTATACTCCTCAGCAAAATGGAGTTGCTGAGAGAAAAAATAGAACTTTGTGTGAATGTGCAAAAGCCATTAGGCTAGAAGCATCTATGCCTAAAGAATTTTGGGAGAAGCAGTTGCATGTGCAAATCTTGCAATAGAAGGAAGAGCACCATTTGAGATGTTGTATAAGAAAAAGCCTAAGGTAGATCATCTTAGGATCTTTGGCTGTGTATGCTTTGTGCATGTACCTTTAGAGACTAGGAAGAAGGATGATCCTAGTGTTGTTAAAGGAATTTTTGTTGGATATGCATCATCTAAAAAAGCATATAAAGTATATCTTCCCTCTACTGACAAGAATGTTGTAAGTAGAGATGTGATCTTTCATGTAAATCAGAAGTTTAACTTGGATGAAGCAAAGATCAAGGAGTGTCATGCAGGATCTACAATCATCAATCTTGATGTTGTTCAAGAAGTGGTGAGGCCGAGGCTTGAGGAGGAGCAACTTCAAGCACCTACACCAAGAAGAACTACAAGAGAAAGATCTGAGCCAAGAAGGCTCACATATGATGAGGAAGGAAGGCAAGTGGAAGGTGAAACTTCCTATCATGCTTTCTTCATATCAGATGAAGAGCCTAAAGATGTCCAAGAAGCACTTCAATCCAAGAAGTGGGTTGAAGCAGTGACCCTATAATTTGAAGCCTTGATGTCAAACAACACATGGGAGCTTGTGGAGCCACCAAACAACTGTGGAAAAGGTACAAAAAGGACCAAAAGTGGATCCTAATCTGATCCTCAAGAGGGATTGGATGTTAGATTTACTTGATCTACCAATCTACATAAGATTAAGATCAATCTAGATCAATTCTAGACATAAAATCCAAACAAGAACAATCATTTATTGAAGGTAAATGTACTTGCTGGTTTCACATGTGTGAAACCCTATCAGGGTACGAACTCCAACCTGAAAATCAAGTATACATTGATAGCTCCTCAAAACAATCAAAACAAATGTAGACAAATGGAGAGAATCACTCAAAATTGCTTCCAAAACCAAGATTGGTGTCTCACAATGATTATGGCCAAATGTGGCTCTATATATACAACAAGTGGGAGCTCGTGGTACTGATCATCCCTCTGATCCCACATGTGTGAAGGTGCTTATGATGATTCATCATGCAAAACTGACACTTGGACAAATGACCCTACTTGTGGTAATGAATACACTCAATCTTGGGATTGAGCCTGCATGTATCCACTGTATGCTCGTCTCTTCTGCATCTCATGCAAGTCTTCTTGTCTACACCTTGTTGTTTCGACCTCCCTTTGCTCTTGCTAGTTCCCTCTACTTGCTGGTCACGATCTTGCCTCTGATTCGACTCCCTCTTAGGCTTAAATTGTTTCTTGGATTTTTCTTTGTTGTCATAGGGGGCCCGGTCAAAACCATCTTTGTGATCAAGATGTTCTCTAGCCTCGACTTCCTCTCGAATCTCGACAATTGCCTTTTCGAGGTTCATGATAGGATCTTTCGCGAGCAGGGTCCTCATTGTCTGGAATGAGCTGGGTAAGGCTCTCAACAGGTACGTTAGCTGCTTCTCAGCTGACATAGCATTAAACGAGAATAGTTCGCGACAATCAATGTCCCTTGACTCGAAGCACGAACGATTCGCGAATTATTCGCGGATCGTAAACACACCTCCAGGACCGCAAACCGCAAAGGGACGCAAAACAAAAAACTACGAAACAAACGAAGAAGAATCTTTTGTAATTCTACGTTTAGCTATCCTATAAGACTCCACACAGTGGAGGTGTAATTTTTGGAATTTTAAAAGTTTTTTAAACTACAAATTTTATATAAAAAAATATTTTTTTAATTATGATAAAATTTTAAATAGTAATTTTTAAAGTTTTGAAAATTTTAAAATCTTTACTTATATAATTTTCAAATGTCTATGTAAGTTCATTGAATATTTAAACATTAAATAAACACAAATGAAATCACTTTACAATAATTGAGATTAAATTATTTGTAAAGATATTTAAATCACCTTGAAAAAAATCTTTTCATTTTTTTAAATCTCTAACAATATTTTTTTTACAAAAAATATCATAAAAACACATCCAAAATTAGAATATTATAAACTTGATAGTTCGTTACAATTTTAGTTTTGCTAATGATTATTAATGGTGAATTTTTAAAATATTTAAATTTTTTTATTTTAAATCCTTAAAAAACAAATTTAAAAATATTAAATTAATCAAAAAGATTTCAAAACACAATACATCAAAAAATATAAATGCAATTATTTTTTGAAATAAAAGAGAATTTCTTATTCCCAAAAATCATCAAGGTCATTTACATCTTTTTTCTTTTCTTGAGTAGCCACTGTAGTTTCAAGTGACACCTCTTCTACAGTTTTTTTGACTACTGTAACCACACTATAATCTTGAACCAAGACATCAACAAATTCTCCTGTATTGTCTACTTTTCCGCTAGCAGGAGACTGAGGTTCCTTGGACAAGGGAATTACTGAGTTCTCGCTATCTAAAAAGAGTTCATCTGGCAAAACTAAAAGAGACTTTATTCTCATTTTTACAAAATCAACTAAATTAGAATCTAAACCTACTGCAACAATATGTCTGCCTTTCTGAACAACACATGCGCTTGTGGTGCCGCTACCGCTAAATAAATCCAAAATCCAATCATCTAGGTGAGAAAAAATATTAATTAATTGTTGTGGCTTTTGGTATAGACAAGCCACGGAATCCGTCATTGGATTCTTCAGTTTCTTGGTCATGGCTGGATACTGAAACAAGTTTTCATCTCTTGTTATTGAGTCTATAGGTGGCCTATCACACTGATTTATATCTAAAATCAAAGTTGTTTCTCTAATTTTTTTTGTTTTATGAATTTCTTCTCTTTAACAATTTCAAAACTATCTTGTAAGGGGTTGATGGAGGCACCAAGTAAAGACATCGATGGTTCAGTCATGGCTTTCTTGCTTTCAGCTGATGGAATGGACTTGTGACGATGTGTAGTCATGGTCTCTGGGCGAGACTTGGGTCTAGTGGGAGAGGACTCAGAAATATTATGTAATTTTTTTTTTTGGGATGAGGGGCAACTACAGTATCATCCTCAACGTTTTCGGAGGTTGGCTTTGTGACCTAAGTAGTGATAGAAGCAGGCTTGCGAGGTCCAATAGATATAGATTTTGAACTCCGTAATGTGCAGATCGGATCTTTCCCTCAACAATAGTAGCTAGCACCATTTTTAAGCATTGTTTCATGCTCTGGACAGAAACAAAAAGCAGGTTTAAAGTATAATGAGTAAAGGCATTTATATTGGCCATGCTCAGCACAAGACTACTCAATTTACAAAAAGATTTTCCACTTATAAGTTCATGGAAATTTTATATTTAGGTAACCACTATGCTAAGCATGGAACACTTGTTAACATACATGAATAAAAATAGGTTTTATAATTACATACGAAAGTAACTAGAGCTTTATCAAAATAAATTTTGATGGCCTCGTCCTGGCAAAATCGAATCTTTATCGTAGTCTCATTCAGAATGAAAATAGAATGAGACTTATCTGTCTCTTTTACAAGCACGTTCAAAAACCCTTCTTCCTCAATCTCATCTGGTTAATCAACAAACAATTTTTCTTGAATTTTGAACCGTGAATCTCCCTTGCCAGGCTTCTCAGCTAAATGAATGAAAAGCTCAGAGAGCTTTGTGTTGTTGACCCCTTTGGTGAAGTAATACATGAATTTTTTCTTATCCTTCAATGGAATATCTTGAGGTTTACTTGAAATTTTAAAAGAAATCCTCGACATTTCGTAGATTATCACATACAATTGAGAATCTATAGAGAGAAAGATTTTTTAGAAAAATTTCAAACATTACCTTAATGAAAATACTAAAAACTTTAAATAGACTAGTAGTTTTTGTGGAAAATCTCTAAAAATTAGTCCCACGACACCTGCGAGATGCAGTTATTGGGGACTTTTATTGGCTTTGTGCCGAATCTTTATTAAATGGTACTGCACCTTCTTCATAAAGTCGAGACGGGCAGTATTAAAATCCAAATTATGGGGCAAAAAACAACAATGGGCTCCTGCAATCCACTTTGAGGTTGTCGAAGATGTGAAGCGAGATTCCCAGGAGCCTCCCATCATTGCTGCACGAAAATATAAACAAACAACCGACAACTGATCTTTGATATTCTCTGAGGCCATCGGCTTATTTGGATCGAATGCCAAAGGAGGGAGACAATTGTCCCATCTGGTTGCCACATTAGATCTTTTGCAAACAATGCCGACTGTCACACCGTGGGATCTGCAGAGTGGACATACTCTCGCTGGTACGCTTGTAAAGCCCGTAAAAATCCACTGATATTGTCCAACTGTAGGGTTGATGGATGATTGGCCAATTGGGCGTATGGATTGTGATATTGTCCATAGCCAATCCCAAATCTTTCCATTTATTTCTTCTCGGCATTGGCACATAATAGAGATCTACCCGCAATTGGCGAGGGCTGGCCACATAACTCCTGATTGATTCCAGAGTTTTCTCAAAAACGGTAACTCTCCATGCCGGTTGCTCTCCCAATGCAGGTATTTTGTCCACTTCTTTGTCGGCCTCTATCTCCGGGGTCTTGAATTTAAGGACCCATCCACCATGCGATGACTCATGCGGATGCTGCTTTAAAAAATTCTGGATCTGGTCCTCGACGCTGATGGGCCTTCTGAATAGCGATGTGGTCGTTGATGAGGATGGACCCGGTGCACTACCAGTGAAATTGGCCGTTGTTTTTATATTTCTAGGGCTCCCCCTGGTCCATGCCCGAATCCAGCCCTTGGTACATCCTCTTGGCACGTAGGGGAGAATTGCGGCATGACCGGTACGGGGATTTGTGGTTCGGCTTCCAACACCCGAACGACTGCTTTTTCATAGGTGCTGATGGTTTTTTTAGTCTTTGCCAACTCAGTTGAAGCTGCTCCTTTGAACCTGTCAAAGCGGCCTTGGAATTCCTAAAGGGCCACTTTGTATGTTTCCACTTTCTTGAACAAATACGTGATCTCCGTCGGAGTGACCGGATGATCTGGTATTTGCATCTAAAGATACGCATCACGCTCAAGGGTGGTTGCATCCAATTCACCTTGGAGACGTGTGTGATCCTGCTTCTGCAATTGACCCTTTAGCAGTTGTACTTGTTGCTTTGCATCCTTCACGACCTTGTCCACCTGATCCTGTGCGGTTGTCAGGGCATTTTGGAGGGAGCTGACGTATCCTTCGAGGCGATCAGTGTGTTGCTGTGCCATCTTCTTTTTAGCTTTAGATTTCTCTTTGTGCTACTTGGCGATCTTCAATTTTCTATCCAACTGGAAAATTTTCTAGCTGATGAGAGTGTTTTTCGATCCCATATCTGAAATTTTCTGCTCCATTTTTTTTTTCTTCTCCAGCATAGAATGGATCACTTGCGCAAGGCTTGAGACCAAATCGAGAGCATCACCAGAATCTATTGTCATGGAGGCGGCAGTAGTAGGAGGACCTGATGGTATTGTCCTTGGTTGGCGTGAAATAGGTGCCGGTACTTCTTCTTCTTCAAAAACATCTTCTTCTTCAAAACCCTCAGGCACAGTGGCATCGAACTGCTTCGGTGATTTTGCAGCTTGGTCGACCCGAAGTGTGGCTGGGCTATCTTCAGCTTGAAGTTGCTAGCTTGAGTTTTCAACACCGACAGTAGTGTCATGGATTTGTTCGAATCCTCTTCCAGGGGATTGGAGTTCAAAGGGTGCAGGGATCTGGGCATTTAAAAAACTTTGGAGGCCCAACAGGGTCGGAATCATTGAACATATCCATGAAATACTGCGTGTTTGGTGATGTAGCTTCGGTGTGCAAGGGTGAGGCGGCCTGGGCAGTTGTGATGGGAATGGTAGCCCCAATGGTCACAGACTGTCCTTGAGTGGAAGCATAAGTGAGGGAAGCATCATAGGCGGGGGGAATAGGAAGTTTAGTGCGAATAGTAGCAGGGGGTGGAAGCGCAGCTAACGATGTATGTCTCGTACGACGTCATGACGTGGAAGGCGAGTCAGAAATGACGATCTCGCTTTGTGGACGATGTCGACTATGTGAACTGGAGGCCTGGTGGGATGACTTGGCCAGTGCTTCTTTATAGACCGAAAGCACATAATCCAAGTGGAAGCCATGGATTTTGTTTTCCAGGTGAGAGGTGGCTAGAAGAGACAACAAGGAACCAGTAGCGAACTGCTGCTTAGTATTGCTCTTAATAGCTCTTTTGAGCTCACCAAAAATAGTCTTGAACCAGTTATACGGTTCAAGAGGGGCTTTGGCTAGCTTGGTATAGGACTCAACTATCCTATGGAGGATCTGTGAAGTGATGCGGCCTTTTTTGAGGTTGCCAACCATCAGGAAGTTATTCAGTAGTTGGGCAGCAGTGTGTATGGAAGGCTCAGTGATGGCATCGAGGAGGTATCCGTCATTGGTCTAGTGCAAATCATTGGTTAAGTTGATGTAAGGCTTTATGGCCTGTTTGGCTTGCTTATGGTTGGGTGAGACTTGTGTACCTGATGCTATGCCTATAACAGCAAGGACGGCCTCAATGATGCGTACCTTGTGTGTTGCTCTTTGAAAGGTGATATAAAATTTGGATTTCTCTTCCTTCCACGTACTGAAGGCAAGAGTGATGAAATCCATGTTGATTCTCCCAAAAAAGGCTCTCTCATGAATACCCATTGCGATAAGCAGAGGCTCCGCAACTGAGTGACCATGCTTGTGCTAAGAAGTATCATGATGTCCGTCGTAGATGGGACATCACATGGATAGTATAACGCGGAGACTGAAAAGTATCTATAGAAGACATGATGATCAAAAATGAAAAAGAAAGACGCTGAAAATTATATCAGAAAACAGTTTAGGAAGTTTGAAAGGCTTTGGTCGCGGGAAAAATTCGCAAGAGCTTCGCTAGCACAAGTGAGGAATGAATCGAATTCAGCCAACTTATAGGTGAATTTGGAGGGTCCATTACATTGAATACTAGTTTGGTTGATTAGTTCTGAACCAAAATTAACAGGCATGTATAGTACTATGAAAATAGACTATGAAAATCTCAGCGAAGGTTTATGGAGATCTGAACCTATCAGGCGAACGCTTTCCAGTGCTGGCGAAGGATGAACCTTCGCCCAAGAAGGTCCTTCGCCTAGGTACTATCGTAAATGTATTTTTTCAAGATCTGAGACTATGGCCAACCTAATTTTGACATTTTAAGATCATTCAGCATGTCAACGAAGGTTCATAATGAGGGTAAGGTGCTCGGCGAAGGTTTCCAAAATGACATATTGCTGATCATTCGCCTAGCTCCAAAAATGGATTTTCTCTTGCCAAGAACCTTCGCCCACCTCAATTTAGATAAATCTGAAGTGGATGTACAGTTTGAGAGCTCAGCGAAGGTTTTTGATATTGTATAGGCCAAATCTGACCAAAACAATGATTTTCTAAGTCATTTTTCATAAACAATGATGTTCTTTTTTTTTCCCATGCTGATGACTTTTCTGACTTTTTCTCATCAGTCTTTTGCTCATTGTTTTTTTTTACTGTCTTTTTCAAAAAAACTTTGAACAATCAAATATTGAAAACAAGAAATTGAAAAACGAATAAAATTAAAAATTATTGAGATCAGACTTGTTGAATTGGCAGAGTAGGCTGCCAAAACTTGCGTAATCGGCTGCCATTCACCGGAGTATCAAATTGTTTTCCATCCAAGTGCTCAAGAACTATTGCGCCATAGTTCAGGAGTTCCTTCACTTTATATGGGCCTTCGCCGATAAACTTCAATTTTCCCTTGATCAGCTTGGTTTTGTACATCAATGCAAGATCTCCTACTTTCATATCTTTTTTGTGCAATCAACGATCGTGCCATGCCTTGCGATGGGCTTTCTCTGCTGCTAATGCATGAACTGCCATCAATCGAGTTTCATGTAATTTGTGCAATGCTTCATGATGTAGTTGTAAAGACTTATCATCATTTAACCGTGCGTGAAGATGAGATTAAAAATTCAATCGGCATGACAACATCTTGACCATAAACTAGTTGAAAGGGTGTTTGATTTGTACTATTTTTGTAAGCGGTTCTGAGTGCCCATAATGCTGCATGTAGTTTATGTTCCGAATCAGACCGACTCACTTCAACTGTCTTCGTCATAATAGTGCAGAGAATCTTATTGGAAGATTCAGCTTGGCCATTCCCTCTGGGATAGTAAGGAGTGCTAAATCTATGTATCACAAAAAAAATATTCCAGTAAACACTTTATAGTTTGATAAACAAAGTGTGTACCCCGGTCACTGACAATCTCGATCGGACATCCAAATCTGATTATAATATTTTCATAGAGAAATTTGGCCGTAGATTTCGCATCAGCAATTTTGACAGCTTTGGCTTCAACCCACTTGGTCATATAATCAGTTGCTACGATAATGTATTTGGCCTGAGATCCTTGCGTGGCACGATGAATAGGACCAACATAATCCAGTTCCCATTTTTCAAATGGTGCTTGCGATAGAACTGGATGCAAGATTTCATAATTCTGTCGAGTAGGTCGTTGTGCTCGCTGTCAAACATCACATGTCTGAATAAAATTTTCTTCGTCCTTATGAAGCGTAGGCCACCAACAACCTAATTGCAAAAGCTTGTGAACAATAATATCTGTAGAGAAGTGTCCTCCGCCCATGCCATCATGTGAAAACATGATTAAATTTGGTACTTCATGTGGTAAAACACATCTACGTAGAATATTGTCTGATCCACGACTATACAATTGTCCTATAATCAATTGATAAGGTTGAGCCTTATGAATCAATTGCCTCTTCTGTACTTTTGTCAAGGAGTCATTCGGTTGTCCTAGCATCAGGTACCCAACAATATCCGCTGTCCACCCAGGTACTGCTTCTACATAGAACAATGCAACATCTGGTAATTCGTCATCCATTTCAGTATTAACTGGTGTGGATTCAATTCGCGAAATGTGATCGGCTAGATAATGTTGCTTCCCCTTTCGAACCACAATTTGAAAGTCAAATTTAGTCAATAACAATAACCATCTTGCAATACATCTAGTATTGCATGTCTTCCACGAATTGTTGTTGGCAGTGGCAATTCCACAATAATCTTGATTTTAGAATGATCCGTGGCAATAACATGTCTTGATATCACATGTCCAAGCACAACTCCCCGGGAGACCCATATCTGGCATTTTTCTGGATTTAGAAAAATTTGATATTTGCGACATCTTTCAAATACTTTTTCTAATCGATCCAGGTGGTCTACATCTGTACTATGGACTCCTAGGTCATCCAAGTAAATTTCAAAAAATTTATATAGATAATTTTTAAAAGCAAATTGCATTACTCTTTGGAACGAACTTGGTGCATTACAGAGTCCAAACGACATTACTTTGTAAGCATAGGTGTCCCATTCTGTTGCAAAAGCTATTTTGTGATGATCTGCATGTGCAATCTTAACTTGGTTGTAACCACTAAATCCATCCAGGAAGCTATAAGCTTCCGCTCCAGCAAGGCGATCCAAAATGCTTTCAGTAAAAGGTAACAAAAAGTGATCCTTCCGTGTCACTTTGTTCAACGTCTTGAGATTCACACAAATTCTCAATTTCCCATTCTTCTTAGGAACAATGACATTCAGTGAGATTCATTCGATATGCTCGATCTCATAAATGAAATCGGCGTCAAGCAATCGTTGAAGTTCTTTCTTTATCAGATCCGCAACATTAGGATTACAGCGATAGAACTTTGTAACCTTTGGAACTACATCAGCTACTAAAGGTATGGTATGTTCAAAAACTAACGTCGGAATACCCTTCAGATCTTGATAAGTCCATGCAAAGCAATCTTGATACTTAATAAGTAACATGCGGAGTGCTTGACACTGTTCAGGATTAAGTTGTGAACCAACTTGTACAATCTTCTCTGGTTCTCTTGGCTCAACAAGATTCATTGGATGTGTCCTAGCTGGACCATCATAAACATCTTTTGAGTCTGACACGTGTTCTTCAGGTTCACGATGTGCTCTAGGTAACATGATAACCACATCATCCAATGTATAACATTTAAAATGCTAGGGCATATCATGCTGGACCACATCTGCTTGTTCCTTTTTGAAAGGACTTGTCTTGGATCTTCACTTAACCTTCTTAGCAGGAATTGATCGTGGAGGTGATGACTTTCGAGACGATGATGTCTTGCTAGAATTTTGACTTGTAGAATCATCCTCGACTTTCCCTTTGCCTTTATCCAGTAAGCGTGACACATTCTCTGAATCAATCTTTTGAGGGAGATTTTCCCATTTCAGGACCGTATTATAATGTTGCTTGGCTTGTTTCTTCGTCATTGATCCTGTGATCCTATCTTCCTTCAATATAACTGCTTTGGGTGGTTTTATTGTTGGTTCATCAAGAACATTACGCACTCCAAATATGGTCGGATTCATATGATTGAGAATTTGCTCATCCGTAAGTTCTGCATTGTCATCATAAGTCAAGGCATGACTCACATGTATGAGATCATCTTCAATCGGATCTGGTATAGGTTTCGTTGATATCCAGGCTACATTCAGCACATTCAATGGAAATGTGATCGGTGTCTCCAAAGTTTGATCTAATAATGAAAGCTCACTCAAATCTGATTGATTATCTTGTTGACACATATACCCTGTTGTACAATCAATCGTTGCAAGAGCTTCATTCCAGTTGACAGTATCCGTTTGAGAATCGTAATGAACTCCCAAATTTTTCTTTGGTCGGTCACAAGCATGATTCGTTGTTGATGAATCATCATCCTCTTTTTGAACCACTGGTTTGATAGTCCAAGTTGTAGGATTGTCAATAATGATTCTAGGTGACTATTTTCACCAAATGGCAACTACTAGAGTCCAAACTTGATTCTCAAAACTCATAAATGTGATAAAATCAAAGCTATAGTAACATGTGAAAATATGTGATTACGATCAACAACATATCAAGGTCTTATGACCACAGTGATTGTAAAAAACAAGATATCTAGAGAAGAGCAATTTCATTCAGCTGGGCAAACTAAATGACACGAAAATAAAATACATATGAAACCTGTAAGGAGATTGATTTTAATCTCATACACTTAAATTAGGCCGTGGGGACCTCAAAACAACTCAATACGTAAGGCTCAATAGCTTCTACTATCTAGCGATGGCAACCAAACACATTGTCAATGGATCAATTTCTCAACAAACAAGTTTCAATAAGTTTCCAACTCTCTCAACATAAAATATGTACAAATGAGTTTCTTATATGATTTAGAGAGCTCAAATATTGTCCTAGTAGACAGATAGATCATATCCATCTATAGTTAATAATGTGCACCCTTGATCAAGGTGAATGACAACTAGACAATCTTGACTATTTTAACGAGTCTAACTTCCGCCTCTCTTATAACCAATGAGAAATAAGACAAACCAGATAAAATTTTCTTCCTAAACTTACAAATTTAAATAATGAGGTGGGAAGTACCATTTTGAGCAACTAGATTTGCCCTACCACATTAGGCCTCAAATAGTAAAGCTACGATTTACTATTTTCCATAACTTTGCCTCCAAACACAATCTTATAGAGAAAAAAGTCTTATTGGATGGAAATTCTACCTACTCCCAATAATCAAGGTTAGGAATTCATGATTCTTATATCAAGACCCAACCACTTATTTTCTAGAAGGTTATAGTTCTAAAATAGCCTTACAAACTTGTATTTCATTACAATGTCGTCCTCTAGTAAGTCACCAAGGGCCACTTTTCATACCATTTTGCTTTGAGTTTTTAGATGATTTTATTCTAAAAAAATTCTTGGACTAAAATGCCGTAAGGTTTATTTGAAACCCTTGGTGTATCATGCAATCAAAAGATAAAATGTTGTGAAGCTTGTCACCTTAGGCTCCTTGATCCACTTGAGAATCGGCTTTTTGAGCTTAAGCCTACCCATTTCAACTACTCAAGGATCTAGTCGCTTTTCCAACAATATCTTTGACATCCTTAAACACAAATGGAACAAAGATGAATGGAAGGATGAAGTTCCCATAATCCATAGGATTTATATTGGTAAATTCAAGTACATTGCTCAGATTGCTTACTCTTTCATTGCCTCTTCAAACAAGTTAGGCCTTAATCCTTGATAGAAGTTGCCCTTCTTTTGATAGATCCAACGAGACTCTTGAACACCTTATTAATCTCTATATATTTAGCTTGTCGGAAAACATTGTTTCCTCCTTGCCTAGCAACAACATAGCCTCCAAATTACTCATGAAATGGTTCTCATTGGCATCTTCATGTCATGTTCAGTTGATAATATTTTGTCGTATATGTGCATGTTAGCATTAATCTAGTTGATTGTTGGTGTAAATGAAAGGGTTTTCACACTATAGTCACCAAAGCCTTGCATAATTATGCTAGGAATGTTGCAAACATACTCTTGTAACCATGTAGTTAATTTGTCCTCTCACCTTTGACAAATTTTTTGGGTGCTTTAGGGCACAAGGCCAGGCATCTAAGATGTGCGGCAAGGAGTTAGACTTGTGTGGACACGCCCACCCCAAGCACTATACAAAGCCATGCCTTGCATATCATCTTCTACAATGAAGAAATATTCTTTCTAGTTTCACCAAAGACAATAATGAATATCTTACTTGAAGTAGCTTGAATTGACTCAGCCTTGTAAAAAGAGTTATCTCATAGGGCAGGCATATTAGAGTCACTTATTCCCACCCAAGGGGGTTGGTTTGGTCCCAAGTTCCAACCTCTCTTGGAACATATTAGAATCACTTAACATAGTAATGTAAAGTAATATACCCCCTCTCTCTCTCTCTCTCTCTCTCGTTAACATAGGAATGTAAAGTAATATACCCCCCCCCCCCCTCTCTCTCTCTCTCTCGCGTTAGAATGTTCTTGTGTATAAAGGGAGTACTCTTCATTAGGCCGCGTTCTGAACCTTGTAGAGCGAGAGAGAGAGAGAGAGAGAGAGAGAGAGAGGGAGAGGGGGAGGGAGGGAGCGAGCGAGAGAGAAGAGAACGAGCGCGCAGGTGTGTGTGTGTGCGTGTTAATTGATCGAGGATGTTGAAATCCGGTAGTGTGCTGCTGCTGCGGCGTGCCCTGCCTTTGCGTCGTCTACTCAACTCTCGTTTCATCGCAACCACCGTTTCTCCGCGGATCGGCGCCATCGCACACGAGCGCTTGTCGCCATCCCCGACTACCCCCCCTCCTTTTCGCAACGTAAGTTGCGGATCTTGCTTATTTTGTTCAAACACACACACAGTTTTGCAATTTTCAAGTTCATCGTCGTTTGCAAGTCTTGATGAATGGATCAGGATTAAGATTTCTATTTGTTTGCCTTGTTCGAACACATCCATCCTAGTTTTGCGTGCTTAAGCAGAATAGACTCTCGTTGGACGCTTTGAGGTGTTGCATTGGTTCCACATTGTACAATATTGCATCAATATTTTGCTTCCCCTCATTGCATTTACTCACTTATATCATATCATGCCTATCATGTATTCTTTTTCTTAAGATTTCTTTTTTAGCAAAAAGCAAAGCTGGTACTATTTTCGAAAAAGTTTAAAGTTTCAAAAATTTGGGGACGAGTGAGCGTGAAAGTTTATTTGTTTTCTCGGATGAGTATCGACATTAGTTTTCATATTGTTACATTTCTTATTTAGATGATCTAAGGAAATCTGAATAGGGGACACAAAGCCCTTACAGTCTCAGATGAGCTGAAGATAACCCCCTAAAATAGCATGCGAGTCATAGATGAAAGAGGTGTAGGATTTTCGATTTCTTACCTCACGCCTCCTTGTCCATTCTTGCTACTGCTCAATCATCTCCCTCATGCATCCTTGTCTGATTCTTCTATCCTCTACTTGTTCTCTCCCTCATGCCCGCCTTATGATTTTGCTTTGTTTTCAATCCTCTTCCTCGTGCCTTCTTATGCGATTCCTTTGCCTCACGTTCAATCCTCATCCTTGTGCCTTCTTACACAATTTTCTTTGTCTTGTGCTCAATCCTGGTCCTCGAGAATTTGGTATCGATGCTTCGTCATCGTCAATTCCCTCCTTTCTTCTTACCCAACGGTGCTTTCCCCAACTTAATCCCCTCCTATCCTCCCTCCTAGTTCATCCCTTGAATGCTCTTACTTACATGAATCAAACAAAGATTCCGAGTGGAACACATAAATTTTGTTTAGTGTATCCCTATGTGGAAATTTTTTCATCATCCTTTCGTAAGTCATGTACGCTAGTGCGCTATTGTTAGTATATGAAGTATGTCAAAGTTTGTTATACCCTTATGCCAAAAATACAGTTTAATAAAATTACATATGTACTTCCACAATCTGCTGCACAAGTGGCCATAGGGCTGTAATGTATAGACGATTTTGTATTTTCATGATTTCAAGTCAATACAATATCTTGCACCGTTGATGGCATGTTGTTGTAACTTAGTTGACATGCGTTTTGTGTTTTGACAAATTGTTTCACAATTTAGATGCATAGTAATGGCTAGGTATCTTGTTGACTAATGCGTTGGTTTTGTCATAGAAGATTCACGTAGTCAGCAAAATATTGTGTGTTGTTAGGACAAACATCAATCATTCAATAAAAACCATGAGGATGATGAGACCTCATAGATAGATAGTTTTGTTGTTTCATTCATTAACATCAACTAGTAAGGCGATGAATGTGAGGATTTCAAAAGTTTTGTCCATGGAGTGTTGTCAAATTCACATGGTTTGAATGCCTCTATATTTAGGATAGAAGTTTTCAAATATTAAGACATAACATTCAAAAAGCAAATAATTAGAAGGTTTGTTAAGTTAGATAATGATGAAAAGATTTGTGATTTTATATGATTAAGGATTTTTTTCACTATGTCCATGGAGTGTTGTCAAATTCACATTGTTTGAATGCTTCTATATTTAGGATAGAAGTTTTCAAATATTAAGGCATGTGGAAAGAATGAATCGTAGATTGGGATGGGATGACTTAGTTATAGTTGAGAGAGAGAGAGAGAGAGAGAGAGAGAGAGAGAGAGAGAGAGAGAGAGAGAGAGAGAGAGAGAGAGAGAGAGAGAGATTGAAATTGTTCACTTTCTCAGGAGATCAAATTTTTTGCGTCAACTCCTGAACAAGATCACATTGAGGTATCACTATGAAATTTGATCTTTTATTCAAGCATTTTTATTTATGAGATATCAATGTTTAGAAATAGGAACATTATGCTGCACACGACAATTTTGTAGTGTACGATGTGGACACGTAGTTGAACTTTTCTGTACATATTATAAATTACGTTGGATGCATATATTTTGGGTTAAATTTTGTTCAAGTTGGCCGACTCATAAAAAAGGCCCGAATCGGGCCGAATCAGCCAGAATTTTTTTTAGATGTTCGAAACGGCCGATTGAAACCTGACCCAACTTTGAACATGTCGAATCAGCCGATTTGAATCGGTGCATGAAACATTGCTTGTAAACTTAATTCCAATCGGCTTATATGAAATACTAGATGTGTAGTAGACTTGTCTTGAAGATCAAGTTTGTAAGCTAAGTAATTTGAGACAGTCCACATTGCACAATATCTGGTAGACAACTTATAATGCTTCCCGGTACGCATAGTCTTAGAATCTTTTGGAATTCTAAGATATATCCAGTCATTAACTTTAAATGTTTGTAAAAAAATTTTCAGGGTTTTTTGAACGGTGTTCCGGCGTTCCGGAACGCAGCAATGTGGGATCCCGGAACGTCGTTCCGATGCAACCCTGGTTTAGTTCTTCATTCCATTCAATAGGCGGACTAGGTTAACCTCTCTTCCTCATCTTATCAACTCTATCTTTTGTCATATTGTTAAGGGGTGCTGCACTTTTGCATAATCCTCTATAAATCTTTGAAAGAAGACTGTAAAACTGAGAAAATATTTAATTTTAACTGTTTTCGGTATCAGCCACTCAACCATTGCCTTGATCTTTTCTTTGTCTATTTTCAACCCTTTAGGGGTGATCTTATTACCAAGATATACCAGTTCTTGCTTCAAGAATTCACACTTGGATTCTTTAGCATAAAGTTTTTCTCTCCTGAGAATCTGCAAGATAGTCTTGATACAATTCACATTCTCCTTAAGAGTTCTACTGTAGATGAGGATATCACTTAAAAACACAACTACGAATTGACCCAGATATGGATGAAATGTATTGTTCATCATCTATTGAAATGTTGCAGGTGGATTCGTTAATCCAAAAGGAATATTCGAACCTCGTCCCAAAACCAGTCTTTTGCACATCATTTGGATGAATTCTAATTTGATGATATTTCATTCTAAGATCTATTTCTATGAAGTATTTAGCTCCACCTGATCGATCTACCAGATCATCCATCCTGGGCAATGGATATTTATTCTTAGTAGTTACTTCATTTAATCACTTGTAATCCACACACATCTGGAAGCCTTAATCTTTCTTCGCTTTCAAAAGAATAGGAGCACCCCAAGGTGATTTACTGGGTCTTATATGTCCCATCTTAAGATAATTATCAATCTATTTAGTAATCTCTATTTCCTCCTTTTGAGAAAACTGGAACGACTGTCTAGAGATAGGATGACTACCTGGAATTAACTCAATCCCATGATCTGTTGATCTAGAAGGTGGTAAACCATGAGGTAGTTCAATTGGAAACACATCACGAAGTTCACTTACGATCTTATTTTTTTCAATTTTCTCCTGATCTAAATCCACTGTGTTAAAATTTTTTAAAAATTCAAGACTATCCAGATGCATTTCGTAGAAATCCAAAATGGGCACATAATATACTTTACATCTCTGATTCTTGGCTTTAGTTTCCAGGCCGAGCTTCCGCACTTGCGACTTTCTAGCAGATGATGAAAGATCTTCGTCCATATCTGGGAAAGTTTGTCATAGTTTACTTGGATGACATTCTCATCTATAGTAAGACCTCGGAGGAGCATGGGAGCATCTCAAGACTGTCTTAGAGTTAGAAAGAGAAGCTCTTTGCCAAGGAGTCCAAATTTGTTTTCTTTCAAAAGAGATTGGATTATCTCGGTCACGTTATTTCGGAAAATCGAACGTGTTAAAAAATGCATTCTGTTTTGGAACGGGCAACTATGGAAAGGGAGATGCCAATGATGCAAAAATAGAGATGGTAAATTGGTTTGGATTCCTTTCCCCTCTACGAGGTCGGGTGTTCCAAACAAATTAGGACGTTCAAGAGAAAAACATAAAGATAATACCTTGTGTACAAAGGAGGAGAAGCCAAAAAATTGGAATAATGAATGAACACCATGCCTGATACGTGTTTATCTGATTGCAACACAAATCGACCAAGAATGCCAAATAAAGGCATGAAGGCTAAAGAAGGCACTAACATTGTTGTTGCAAATGAGTAGATGCTATGCTAACTTGTTAGTGTTTAGACCAAGAATACCAAAGAAAGAGATGAGTGTAAAGTAGATATGGTGACTATAAAGAAATTTTAAGTCAACTTTGGATAGAACTAGAAATGCCTCATAGTATGAACAATTAAATAGCTCAAAACATGCCAATAGCTCCCAAGCTAGCCATATAAACTGTGCAAGAGCTTAATGAACTAACCAAAGTGTGCAAATAAAGTTGAAGCCATTCTTAAAGAGCTAGCACGTCGTGTACAAGTAATAGTGAATGGCTCAATATGCACGTAGTAGGTTGTGTTGACCATGAATAAGAAGTATATCCTTCAATATCAAAAAATGCAATAATGGAAGTGCAGGAGGATCCATAGTTGTTGAATTGATTGTTTCAAAGTTGTTGTTGGAATGACCATCACTGGAGCAAATAGCGATGATTGAAAAATGGAAGATGGAACAATATACATTGGAACCAGTAAACATATACGATTGGAAACACACCCTATAGTTGTATTTCATGAGCTTGAGAGCTATGAGTTGATATAAGACCCAAGGAGGGTGGTGATGGATTGGGGTAGTGTGAAGGTGGAAGGAATACAGTGATGGTGGGCACATGTGGAGGAGAATTTGCCATATTTATCTTGCCTAAAAACCTCAATCTTCCTCCAAAGAAATTTTTGTTTTGGTAGTTATAATAGTTATGTATTATAGCTTTTTGTTGCCATGGGCATTGCGTCAAAAGTATTTGTTGTTTTGGTATTCTATTCTAGAACAAGTTGTAAACTTTCAACGTGTGGCAGAGTTCCATACGAAAGTTTGAAACTAAGCGTGGGTTTTGCCTCCAAGTAACATATTACCTTGATAAGCATTCAAGCTATGTTTCCGATAGTGGCCCATGTAGTAGCACAAAATTTTGTTAGGCAATATTATGTCATGTTGCAAGGCGATTCTTAGACAAGATTTGCGCCATATGTGTAGTACAAGAGAGTGAGGCTTGGGTCTAGTGGTAGGGAATGCCAGAGACTTAAAGCCAATATTCTTAGCTTGCGCTAATTAGTCACTAGTTTCAACGACAAAAGTGGATCGAGTAGGATCCTACCAAATTCGTAATCTAAATTGTTTGCAATTTAGACCTTAGTGTGTTATGAAAAGATTGTAGAGGATCTAGTAATCTTGGAAAATCGATTGGAGATAAGTGATCAAGGAATTATGGCCTCGAGGAGTATCGAGTACCCAACTAGGATTATTAAAAGAATTAATGTTGGTCGTGGAGGTATGATGTTTTGCTATTGAAGAACAATGGCTTTCTTGAAGAGGGAGTTAGGGCCCAGTAACAACCAAACATAACCCTGGACGAGCTTGGTGCCAAGAGGGTCAATGGGCTACAAATTTGGTATTGAGCGACAAGTGAACCATGCACCGACGAGCTTAGATTAAGTCAAGTGCATTACTAGATGCAACCCAATAAGTTGCAAATTACTATCTAATAAGGGGGATAGGATTCATTGTCGTGCACTAAGCCATTAGCTATGTATTTGCCGGCACAAGGGGCCAGGGTGAACAATCACCAAGGCACATTGGGGTATGGGGATGGCTATCGATGGTCACTAATTTAGCCAAGACATAGAGTAACGATCAATGTCGTAGCCACAACCATTGATAGACTATGTGATCCACAACAGGAAAAGTGGGTAGGGGACTTGAAAGGACAACCTATAGGTGAGAGGAACATTATTCTACTCACTAGTTAGTTGAGTTTCACAAGCTTGAGAGCTAGGGAGTGTAACAATGAGGTTTTGTTATTCAATTTCAAGATTACCTTTATATTAACATGTACTCTAGTATTATTCAGATTGGACCTATTTTACATCTGCAATGCAAAAGATTTAGAAAAAAAATTGCTTTTTAAAATCTTAAATCGATTTCAACTAGTCTAGAAAGAATCAAGGCACGATTCTTGGAATTGTGAGCTGACTAACCAATGTTAGTCAACGTTTTTGTTTATTTGTGCTATAGTGATACTATTTGCGCTAGACTGGAAAAATGGGGGTACGAAGCAATAATCTTCTAGCTCATCATAAATAGGTAGGATATCTGTTGTAGAAATCCTTGTGACAAATGTCTGATAGCTGTTCAGCAAGCTATTCAACGTCAATTACACTGTTTCTTGGTCATTTACTGCTTCAGCTACTACAACTAGTTGGTCTCTGAATGATAGTGGATGTAAAATTGGATGGAGCACAACAATGGGGCTGGATTTTTCTTTAGGACAGTATGTGTCGTCAGAACAATGAATTTATATGTTGAAAGCTAAAGCGTGTTAGATATTGAGTAGGCAGGTTTTTGTATAGCATTAGCAGAACTGGTGATGCGGGAAGACTGTGAAGCAGTTGTTGGCACTCCATTTACTGAGGATTATACCGATAGCCAAGATATGACAAACCTAGTGGTACAATTTGGCTTAATGCATTTGGTATCTCCTCTAAAATGCAAATGTGGAAGTACATGTTTGGTGCTGTCAACTGATAGAAATTGAAAAAGTATCATCTTTGTCAAGAGTGCTAGACAATCTACAGTAGCCTACATGAAGACTATGCAAGCAGGATTCAGCCATGAGCACCCGGACTCCACATCAAGTGTTGAGGACATTAGGAGACTACTGAGCTAGTGTCTTGAAGTTTGACAAAGTAGTCATTATGGGAGGCCGGATGGAGGATGTTGGTGGTGGAGCTTAATGCTTATTCAATCATTTCATGTGTCCATCTCCTCACGTCATCTTTATGTCAAGCATTAATCGTAATGTAGAGGGCCCATGTCATTAATGGTGTCATTTGGGTTGTGGGCCCTTGGTCAAAGTCAAAGATGATGGTCAAAGTCAAACTTGGCTATCAAAGTTAAATTGAGACCACATCATCTAATAATCACTCCCATATGCATGTACCAATGTTCCAAGCTAGGGTAAACATATGCCTTGGCATTTGCAGAGGAGTTGAATCAATTGAATGCATTAACAATCAATGGAGTTGTTGAGAAAGGGTGTTATTCTAGATTTTCTATCATACCTAGGTTCTATGATTGAGTCTAGCACGTGTGGGAGTTGTAGCTAGCCCTTTGGTCAATCAAGGTATGATGTATTTCTACTATGCTTGACTAATAGAGTTTGTATTTATGTGCTCCTCTTTGAACTGTGATTCAGGCCAGTTGCGTCTTGTGTCATGGTGGACCAAGTTTGTGATTGATGTCCCCAAATTGCGCCGCCTTGCCATCAGGATCCGCTCAGAAGACTGCACTGCAGTCGCTTGTGAGAGAAACTAGAGTGTTCATTCCCTAATTCAGACGAAGTCATAAACGATAATTTTAATGTGTAGATACTAGTAGTAGTATGTACGGTTTTAAGTTTTAAATTTTGTAGGCCCTCTAGATTCTATCTTGATTTCAACGGGCATTGTGGCATGTGCGTAGATCAATCCGGATGAGATTGATGTGGCAATGGTTCCAGACTTGCCACCAAGAGACAAGGCAAAGGAGGACGTGTACGCAATCTTCCATGAGGAGGCCATGTAGAGGGCAGGTGAGAAATTATGAGTTAGCTCTTACTACTGGCCCCTGGGTTGACGTTGCATGCTTGTCACTTGAAATACATTTTTGAACTGATTTTTGTAATTTGTGTGTAGTAATACGTTTGTCAATCTTTGTGGGTAGGACCTATCACTCAAAGCGCGCAGGAGGAGGACAGGAGAAGGTACGAGCTCTTGTGCTCACAGCCTTGATGACGAGTCTGACACAGAGGCATCGTTAGGGTCTGTAGGAAATAGAAGCCTTAGGATCCAGGATCTTAACTATTCAATCACACAAAGCATTCTCAAAAGAAAGAGAGAGATGGCTGGTAACCCTCTTGTAGAAACTCGTGGACAGCCAAGGAGAATAGTAATGATGCTTACAAAAGTTAAATACAAAGGAGATGCACACATATATATAGTCTTCCAAAATAACTATCTAACTTCTCCCTTCATGACTATCCAACTTCTATGACTATCCAACTTCATGACTATCTAACTTCTATAGAAAGAATAAGGTACCTCCAAATGTCAAGTTGGGGTCACAATTAGGCCTAGTGGACCCACGAGTCCCTACTAAGTTAAGAACATACTAACATAGCTAACTCTTTAGTAGGCCTAATGGAGATCAATAAACCATGGTTACACAACTCTCGACCTTTTGGGTCAAAGTAACCTATGGTTTTCTAAGCAATTCCACTTACATTCCAACACCCTCCTTAAGTGGAAATGCATGACATAACATGAAGGAACTTCTTGAAAGAGAAAAATGCAACTTGCTGTCCGAACTTCATGTCGCCAGATAAACTTTGCACCAAAGTAGTCGAAATCATCCCCAATCATGTCCAACATATAAAAGGAAAAGAATGCGTAATAAATTTCATCCCCAATCATGTCCAACATATAAAAGGAAAAGAATGCGTAAGAATGAAGCATCAAGTTGAAGCGTGAGGATTTGCATGCTCCATCCGAAGTAGGGAACCAACATAAACTCGGCAATAAGTCGAAACATGGACTTGTAATCGATCATAGGCTCCCACATCATTTAAAAATACTTCTTACCATAAGGACAATAAAAAAGAGTACCAAACTCTTTTGGCATCACATCCTCCCGAACCTTACCATCAATGACTTGCTCGTTCAACACTTTGCTGCCCAAAGTGTTTCCAACATGGACTATGTTGTCCGTAATCTTCCGCAGGCCGTTCCCGAAGCATAATGGACTGACTGCTCATAATGTAAAATGGGCTGTAAATGGCCAAAAGAACATGATTGAACCTGCTGTCCAACGTCTTCATCATAAAAATTTGGCAAACTATCAAGAGATGCACCAACGATGGCGTCATCAAAGCTGTCCCTCGAAGAGGCATGGGATGACATAGAAGATTCTTCAAGTAATGCAAAATTCTCTCCAAACAAATGCTCGCTCTTAACACTTTGAACAAAAGTATTGATTGACACATGTTGACTCCCTCCTCGATTAGTACAAAACGGTTCCAAAGAGTGCTTGAATTTTTTAGCCTTTGCTAAAACATCGAATTGAAAAGGTTTCGCATGAAACTTTTCACTAATGCATCCATCATATGCATCAACTTGCGGCGACTTGAAAACAGAAGATTGCTTCAACATTTGCACAATGTATCGTTGTTGAGAGATGAAGATTCCAGCCCCATGTGAAAGATCAACAAGAACCGGAATGTGGTTCTTCATGAGTGAGTCATACTCCTCTTGCATCGCATCCTCCCAACATTTTACTCCTTTGGCCTGCTCATAAAAAACAGGTTCTACTGCACCATCCTCAATAGAAGTAAGAGCAAAATCAGAGAAATCAGCAAATTCTACTGATTTAGTAGAGGCACGAGTCTTCCCTTCATAGAAATGATCCACTTTGCTGTCCTGCAAAGTCTTCAACAACCATTTAGGGACTGGTTTGGGCTGTCCAACAACCTTACCTTTGTCAACACTTTGCTGTCCAAAGTGTTCCGAACTTGGACCTTGCTGTCTAGAGTCTTCAATAGGCTGCTCTTCACCATAAATAGGTTCTTCTTGATGAACTATGGGCTTCAAACTTGAAGAAGCAGTGGGCTCTCCACGAGAAGTAGATGGCAGTCCCTCCTCTTCATGATTAGATGGTGACACCAAATCTGGAAATACTTCAACATATGCATCATGGGGGCAGTCCCCTTTCATAACATGAGTGGGCGCAGCATCATAGGAGGTCTTTTCATCAAAATGAACATCACGACTCACTATGATCTTATTAGATTCCAAATTGAACAACCTATAGCCCTTGCTTTCACTACTATAGCCAACAAAGATGCACTTAACTCCTTTATCATCAAGTTTGGATCGAAGCTTATCGAGAATGAAATTATAAGCCGTGCAACCAAAGATGCGAAAGTGAGAAACCTTGGGCTTCTTACTATACCAAACTTCATATGGAGTCAATACCTTCAAGGCTGTAGTAGGACACCGATTGCTAATGTATGTCGCCGTTATGACTGCTTTCGCCCAAAACTTATGAGGCAGGCCCTTTGCCTTGAGCATGCATCGAGCCATCTTCATAATAGTGCGATTCTTCCTTTCGGCAACACCATTTTGTTGAGGTGTGTGAGGAGTTGTCATTTGATGTTGGATACCTTTGCTTTGAAGATAAGCACCGAACGTATTCTTGATATATTCCCCTCCTCGATCGGTGCGTAGGATCTTCAAAGAGTGCCCAAGTTGATTTTCTATCATTGCTAGAAAATCCTTAAAAGAGTTGAAATACTTCAGATTTTGTCTTCATAGGATAAATCCATGTAAATCTAGAAAGGTCATCAATAAAAGTAACAAAGTACTTACACTTTCCAATGGGCGATCCAACGAATTCCCCTGCTTTTCACACGCACAAAACAAACCGCTCCAACTATTCATTCAGTTCATGAACAGTTCATGAAGTTCTCAATTACCATTCACCTTTGAAGCTTGCAACCACGGTACCACCAGATTCAGCAGTTTGTCTTTGAGATATGAAATTTGAATAATGAATGTGATTACTGTTAGTGCACCAAAGAACCAGAAACTGCAACAAGCGATCGGATCTTCAAAAAAAAAAATGAACCAACCAAAATCGTGAATTAAATAATTAATAAACCGGACGTGAATTATGATCTCCTCGGTCTCGATCCTGATTCCTTGCCATGCGCACCACAAAGAGCACCAAGACGATCTAGCTTTGAATTGCAACTACACACTCCACCACCTCATCTCATCAATAATCATCATCTTAGTAAAGTTGAAGAAGCCTGTGCAGGCGCAGAGTAGGCAATTGCATTCTGACCACTGATGAAGCGTGATAAGGAAGATTCAAACCACCTTTCCAGCCATCCCCATCCGATTCGATAACCCTAAATAGCGGTGCGATTCAACATAGACCATGACTGGCCCAATGATGAGTACAAGACCAGTCACCAGATCACTGGAGTCTGGATCAGTGATTCAGTGTAACTTGTTTATTGTTAGAATTTACTAGTCTCGACTCTCCACAAATAGAATCCGCCATTATAAAACGAACAAAAAGGTTCGAACCGTTTTTCGATTCGAACCTGGCTACCCGATTCATATTGGAAAGAATCGGGCGATTCGATTCGGCATGTAACCTTGTTGCATAGTGCCCGAGTAGATGCGCATTGGATGTTCAACAACCGCAATCTGCCAACTAGCAAAAAATCTGGAAATTTTTTTGCACTGTCCATGCGACCTATTGCTGGAAAACAGCATATAAGGGAAATTTTTTTTTTGTTGCTTCATGATTGTTCCTGCGAATCACGATTCGCTGCAACCGTGGCATATAGTAATGAAGATTTTGTTGCTGTCATTCACTACAAAAAAATTGAGTATATTACGTTAGCACAAGAGCTTCATTGTTTGCAAATTCCCCTATTGTGTAATGTGCACAGTGCACACATAACAGCATCTGCATTACACAAATGACAGATTTCACGGCTATATAGCTATAGATGTCTGAAAATCTGTAATCAAGTAATGCTAAAAAAAGCTCATTGTCGAATTTTGCGAGTTCAGTATTATTAGCAAGCTTCCATTTCTTGCAGCAATTCATACTGGAGAAAACAATAGTGGTGTATACACAGTACAAGATTATTCTCTTGAAGCTTCTAATGGTTTGACACTATGATAACTGTTCTTTCTATTTTTGGCCGATAACTCTTCCAGAATTAAGAACATTTTCTGTGCTTGTGTGTAGCTTTGTCAGATTTTTTTGATGTTCCAAGTTTTGTACATATTTGACAAAAATCTGTGCGCTTTCTTGCTTTTGATTTATATCAGGTGCCATTGTTCATTCCTGGTGTGGTTGGAAAGTATGCAAAGGCCTTGTTCATAACAGCTGTACGATCTGGTGCACTCGAGACTGTTGAATCTGAGTTGAAGCAGGTTGTTGAAGCTGCACATAACAGCCCAACATTTGCAGATTTTCTGAAGGACCTTTCTGTTCCAAAGGAGGTGCGGGTAAAGGCAGTCCTGGATATCTTTGGGGAGACTGCCTTTTCAGATGTCACTAAAAACTTTCTGGGTACTACCAAGTTCTAGCAGCTCTGTTTACTTATCTGGTTGGCCGATGCTCTGATTTTGCAAAGGCAGCCTTGGTAACATTACAATTTAGCAACGTATATAATGTTTGCACACAGTAAATGTTTTTCACCTAGCCTATACTGCTATTTTATTACTTGTATATATGTATTGTTGACCACAGTATAGCATTTCAAATGTTGTTCTAGCTCTTTTTTTGGTTTTAAGCAATATTTTAAAACTGTTCTGCATTGATCTTTCCCTGAATATTGTGGTCCTAATTGGAGCCTTTTAGTGTTTCAGCTGTTTTAGCAGAAAATGGAAGGCTGCGGTTGTTAGAAAAAATGGTTATGGCTTACTCGGAGATAATAATGGCTTACAAGGGGCAAGTCAAAGCAACAATAACAACTGCTCTTGTAAGTGAGATCTTCACCACATTTTGTTTGGAAATTCTGTACCTATGATACAACTTTTGTAAGTCAACAGCTTTCATCATTTTCAGTTTGGAAACTGGTATAAATATACGTCCTTTAAGCTGAAAGGCCGATCTAGAAAGCTTTCTTGTTTTCAATGTCGATAATTGTCTGCATATAGATCTTTAAAGTTTTTGGGGTGAAGCAAAATGGAATTATTTTCAGAGCTCAAGTAAAGTAATAACTCGACTTGCAGGTCTGGTTCTTGGGTGCTGCTAGCGAAGTTAGGTTCTCATGAATTTCATTGAAAGCATGTTTTTATGTAGATTTACAAGCAAGGCTCAATAATAATACCCAAATGAATGCCGATATTCCTCTGCTCTCATCCACAGTATAAATCAGATCAATTCCGACCTTGCTGTAATTGGAAGTTGACCCTATCCAATATAATGAAAGCCAACTTGAACGTTTCAGTCTTGATATGTGAACACCACCATTGCAGCCTCTGTTGGTAATCAAGAAATTATAGAGTCTACCAAATGTTTTTAAACAGTGCTTAACATAGAAAGCTTTGATTTGAATAGGTTGAGTTCATTCATTAGACAATTTTCTTTGCTCATTCTCAAATTTACATTGCTGTCTTTTTTTCCTTCGATTTTGAACAAGAAGTTGCTAGCTGTAAGCAATTGTTATGTTCCACAGATTCTACTTTTATCTAGATACTGTTTTGCTTTTGTGTTTTCTTGTAGGAGCTTACTCCGCAGGAATTGGAAGGGTTACGGACAGCCTTGAAGGGTTATGTGAAACCTAATCAAAGTTTGGTTGTGAATCAGCAGGTATTCTACTAGAACAGAGACTTATCCTTTTCAAGCTAATAAATATTCTGTGCAAAACTGATCAAATGACAGTTTCAAAGTTTACCAAGCTTTGAGATATTATTGACTCGAGTTTCTGTTTGATTTGGTAGATTATCTAAAATGATTATCTCTTGCTGCAAGTTTCTCAACCTTGTCTTCATTATCGATTACTTGGAAGAACCCGTTAGTGAATTTGGAGAAATAGCATCATTACTGTGTCCATGCACAGACTAGGACTTGGAGACAGTGATTTGGTCTGGATCCCTATTATGTTGTATTTCACTCGTGGCCACAACTACCAAATCCATACCAATGGCCTTTGGCCATTTATTTTCTAGGTCAAGGATCCAGCCCACTTTCTTAGGAAACTGACCTTCTGGTAGGATATAGAGAGTTTACGAGCCCATAAATGTTGTGATGGGTCCTCCATCTGGTAGCTTTGTGATTTAGATCTGGTAAGCTATTTCAATTAAGAACCGTGTGGAGCAAATCCTCATGGGTGCACTAATAAAGCAATTCATTCTATTCTAGAAACCTTTGCTGGAGAATAGGTTGTTTCTATTTTTATAGATGGCCATGTCAATTTGTTTCTAACTTGGTATCAAAGCAATTTCCAGGGTATGTAGTGTTTCTGTCTCTAGTGGTGTGTTTTACCCATCAGCTATGCTTTCTAGTTAGGTTTTGAGCAAGCTAAAGTGACGAATCATTTTGTCCATGAGGAAGTAGGGATATCATTCGATGGGCTTTGCTCTTTTGTGCTAGCTTTCATCATGACCGACTCTGCCCTTTCGTGCACCCTCCTACCATTATTGAATTCTCATTAATGCATATCTTGCTTGCCTTCATTGCTTGTGTGTATAGGTGCTTAGAGGAGGAGTTTTGGAGGAGACCATGCCAAATTAATGCGAGTTTCGTCCATGAAGACCTGACCGCCCTACAGTGGAAAGAACGTAAGCAACTCATCGAGGAAGCGAATTCAAAAGGGAAAAAGGTTATATTCCGTGATGGACGACATTTTTTTGTCACTCCATCCAGAACTGATCACTCAGCGCCACCTCCTGCGTGAGAGCCTTTCATTGACGCTTGTTAGAGATTGTTCAGAGTTCGGTTGAGAGTTAGAGCAATGAAGAGATATTTTTTCTCTTCTTAGTTAGTTTTGGTTTTAGTTATGTTGTTTTGACGGCATTGCTCCCTCTTGGTGCCATCAATTTTGATGTACTTGTTCGTCTTATACGCCTTTTGGCATGGAAAAGACGTTAATAAAACTTCTTCTTCTTCTTCTCTCTCTCTCTCTCTCTCTCTCTCTCTTTTGCAGTTATCGTTTTTATGGATGATTGAGCTTTAAGCTCCTACTTGACATGTACTTTTTCTTAGTCCTATGTACCTTAGGGTATTCAAGGACATTAATAAATTTTTCTTTCTTTCTTTCTTTCTCTCTCTCTCTCTCTCTCTCTCTCTGATTGGTCCTGTATTTGCAATGAGACAGGCTGCTACAACTAGACTTGGGAAGGGACATGCTTCCCTTGTACAACTAGAGAGGTTATGCTTTTAGAGATTTATTTGGGATGCCCCGAGTAAATGTCGGCTTTTTGATACTCTTGTTATCTCGACATATGATACAGGCTAAGCCTTCCGTTCCACATCATATTATTTTCGCCGAGTTTGCAGTTCCACCCATTCAGCTTGATACCATCTTTCGGTTTACCACATATATTCAGAGAGTCAGGATATTCCCATTGAATGAGCAGAGGTATACATAGGCAACACTTACCTCATCTCAACATCTTCATAGTCAAGGCTTCCAGCTATCATGGTTTTCTCGGGCTTCTCGTTTACTTGACACACTTGGCATATCTATCATGGACCTCCCATTGGGTACCCACGACTGCATCAGACAATTCCTATACAGAGCATGTTTGAGTCGAGCGTGGCAGGGACACCTTGGGGTCAAACCCTATCGGACTCACCTTTTGGAGGTGGATACAATAGGGTTCCTAGTTCTACCATGTTATTTGGATTCAGGATTATCGCATGGTTTGAGGTTCATACTGGGTCAGTTTAGAGTCTCATCACATCAGCTTGTGATTGAGACTGGGCGTTTTCAGAGTAGACTACGAGAGGAGCATATTTGACCTATGTGCTCACTATCCGTGATAGACTCTGAGGCACATTTCTTATTCAGATGTCCAACATACTATGAGATCAGAGGGAGATATCACTGTCTTTTTGAGATGCACTAGTCACTCTGCGGTCAACTATAACATACTATGAGATCAGACAGAGATATCACTGTCTTTTTGAGATGCACTAGTCACTCTGCGGTCAACTATATGCACTAGTCACTCTGCGGATCCACGTTGTGTTGCACTCATGATCAGAGAGATGTTACTTCTGCGACAGGATCTATGTCAGCAAGCTTAGTCTAGTCACCCTGACATACAGCTCCAGATCACATCCTTTTTTTCTCGCAGGAGGTCACGGCATGATCCTGACTTAGAGGATAGTGAGATTGATGATGACTCTCGACACAGACGTGAGATGACGTATCACCCCAATTCCTGTTGCTCACAGGATCACTGGCATGAGGAGACACACACTTCACAGACGACCTCCTAGACATTACCTCCAGCTGTAGTCTCCATTACATCTTTCTTCAGTGGCAGCAGGATTTGATTGGATGATTTTTATGATGAGCATATACATGTGTACCATCACCACCATCATAGATACATTTTGTCAGTAACAATAATTAGCAGTTATCAGACATTGGTAGCTATTAGACGGTAGTTGTTTTTAGTAGTTACATTTCATATATGTTTTCTTTAATGTTATTGGAGATGTTTTACGCGCTCCTATTTGCACACCACACTTGATGTGTGCTTTATTGTCTTTTATGCCTTTTGGCATGGAAAAGATGTTAATAAAGCTTTCTTTCTTTCTTCTCTCTCTCATCCTTATTCACCTATCATATACCCACGCTCTACCCTTCTTCTCTCTTTTTCCCCAAATTCTCTCTCTCTCTCTCTCTCTCTCTCTCTCTCTCTCTCTCTCTCTCTCTTTCTCCTGTCCCGCTCCTGCCCCTCGCTGCCCTTGCTGTCCTCGCTGCCTGTCTCTCTGCCCCCCCCGCTGCCTGTCCCTCTTCCCCCTCACCGATCCTGTCCTTCTGCCCTCGCTGCCTGTCCCTCTTTGTCCCCTGACCTTGACTGATGATAATGGAACACAAATAGGAAGCAGTCAGCCCCCCACCCCCTTCTTCTTCCCCCTCGGCCTCGGCCCTCTCCTCTCTCCTTGGTTCTCCTGCCCCCTCTCATTATCCCCTCTCATCCTCTAAGGAAACCTACTCTCCTGCGCAGGCATTTGAATAGTACATTCTTTCTTGTATGGAGCAGAATGCATTGGAATCTAGCCATCTAAGGATTGAAATGGGTCAAATGAAAGCTACCATACAAGCTATGGCAATTGAGAAGTAGACTATGATGGCCTGGATCATCTGTTTGGAAGAGGCCTTGAACAGGAAAGAAGAACCAGCCACCACCAACAATACAAAAATCCAAGAATTAGAGGAACGAATTGAGCAGCATAAAGCGGAAACCAAAACATGGGCCTCTCTATTCAAAGAAGGCGGCAAAGAAAGTACACCTTGTTGAAATAAATGCCTATTTTGCCCCTTAAGGCTTGTATACTTGTAACTTGTAAGTTGTGCATAAGACATGGGGTTAAAACATTCATGTACATAGTACACCCCACTTGTGCTAATTAGGCAAGTAATAACAAGTAGGTTGAGTACCCATGTGGGTTCTAGAGCTAGAATTAGCAAGACACCACCTCTATACAGTACATGCTAAATGTAGCCCTCAAGCACCCCTTACCCCCACAGACAACTAGATTCGATTTTGCAATAGCTCTACAAGTGGACATGTATAGTTCCTTGTTGGTGACAGGAACCTCGTTGTGCATTTTATAGAATGGGTCATAATATAATGATCCTGTTTTAGGTCTCATTAGATTAAGCCTTTGAGCTGGCAAGAAGCATGGTTGGAAATTGAAACCATTAGGCACCTCACCAGAAGAATGGATGGACATGAGGTAAGTAAGATTGGAGGAATGAACAGTTGGGGTAGGCAAGAGGCAGGAGCATTGAGTGGATCAACCAAGCGGCAGAATGGGAGGAGATTCAGCCTACGGAATGCTATAACCAAGGAAAAAAACCTTACTTCGTAGATTCCTACAGCAGTTGTCAACATGAAATCGCCAAACAGAAGATTAAAGATAGACTCATTACCCACATACAAATGTCATTGTGAGAAGCTGTATCCAACATTCTCCCTGCCAGATGAACGAAGTTCAATTGAAAAGGACACACATAGTCGTCCTCTATGCATTTTACTCTTTAGAGCTCCTTCCATAAAAAGGAGATTATGCACAACAATCTTCCACAATGACTTCCCTTAGTAGAAGCATCACCTATTACCAAGTTCTTGCTAGAACTCCTCTTGTTCCTTTCATTGACCGAATGGTTGGCTTTATAGTGTGCCTAGGCCTCTGTGGATAGCCACTTTTAAGCAAAAAGCTATTCACTCATTTTTATCTCAAGTCTCCTTGGACCCCAATGAGACTGACACCCAATTGGCCTTCTTCTGGACCCCCCTAATCTGAAGTCAATAAACTCTGACTGACATAAGACAATGGCCCAAAATTGGTCATTTTACCCTCTTACAGGGAGAGGGCATGAGGCAGAGAAAAGAGGAAGGAGCAGCTGGTGTGCATGCAGGTAGAGGAGGATCGAGCAGGTCCCAAGAGGGAGATGATTATGTGGGAGGAGACGAGCATTAAGTGGATCAAGTAAGATACAGGATGAGAGGAGATTGATGGTAGGAGCAGGAGGTAGGGAGAGGGAGAGAAGATAAAATCAGAGGTTGGAGCAGCTTTCGAGCATGCAAGCCATAGTTTTCAGAAAAGAGAAATTTGGAAATGAGAAAAGAGAAACACCACTTCATCACATAGTAGTGAGAGTTTTCGAAATTTTCGTCACTCAATCGAAACATTCAAATGGTAATAAATTTGCTGCATTCAGTACTTGTAATAAATTTAATAATATGCTGAATCACGTTTTTCATAACTCATTTCATCACTAGAAAGCTTGTTTTCAATGTGCAAAAGTGCTTGAAGTTGTTTAATATGTTTTAGAAATTGTTGTCTCCCAAAATGTTTTCCACATGCGTTTCCCATGATGGGGAAACATGTTTCCCCATCCAAAAACATGGGGAAATGGTTTTTTTTAAACTATGGTAGGAGACATGCAAGGTGGACACATGGAGCAGGAACCAGGAGGAAGGTTTTCGATTCAGCAAGAGGCAAGAAGCCTTCCTGTAGGCAATGAGAGAAGGCAGGAGGTGATGGAGCATAGTGAGAGAGAATGTGGGAACTCCACCGGGCCCCTATAAAACATGCCACCTGTTCCCAGACCTTAGAAGCCCAGGAGTTTCTGTATAATCCAAATGCAATCAAACCAATGCATCAGCCTCAATCTGCTAGATATTTGAAACGGGTTTGTTCCTTAATCTGATTATCTGATTACTACGTTTTTCTGCAGAATCCCAGCAAAATTCGTATATTGACACCTGCCTCGATGCTCAGTCTTAAACTGTGATGACACACACTGATTGCCCGTATTGTCTCTGTCTCTGTATATAGTTGCCCGTTATCTATTAACTCTCAGGATATGGTTTTTTATTTTCTTTGTAAAAAAACGTATTTTTTTTTCGAGTCCCGCGTTCTGTTCCGGAACTCGTTCTGGAACTCGTTCCGTTCCGGAACGGGCAACTAAGTCCCAGACAAGCAATGTCCTCACAGGAGCACTTTTTTGGAAACATGACAACTGTGACTTCATAATGTGCATTCCCTGGCACAGGCACTGTTCCAGGTTGCGGGACATGGGACTGCACACCCCCACTTTTCCTGCACAGAGAATGAGATAAATCTTCCCTTTTTGCACCTTATTTTGATTTGACGTATGCAATATCTAGTTACCCCCATTCACAGTACTTTACATATGATGATTTACCATTTGAGTTTTTTTTTGGTTTATACATGTGTGTTTACAATATTTAATTCGTTTTAGATTTCAGGTTGCCATGCATATACATACATGACTATTATGCACTATGATGATGTGGCATTCATGTTCCTGTTTCCATTTTCTTGGGAACGTTCTTGCTCCTGTTTCAATTCCTGTTCCCTGGTGACTTTGTGGCGGAGGCAGCAGGCAAACAATTTATTATTTTTTGATTAACATGGAAAGAATGTTCAATATTATTGGAACGCCCATGTTCATCGGAGGCATTGCAACTGTCCAGACGTTCAGAATGTGTACCAATGCAACTAAGCTACTTTCTTGTAATATGACTGTCGGTTAGGTAATGGAGGTGTTAAGAGCCTATTAATATTAATGATACATGCTTCATGTGGAGCTTTTCGAGTTACTTCTTCTGAGCTCCTTCATGATAGAACTCAGGTAAACAGAGTTGCATCTGCAAGGAGGTTGGTTATAATCTGTCCTTGATATCTTTGTTGGAGGATATCATCATTTAACAGCTCTGTGGCCTTTAAATTTTTTGTTATTATGATTAGCTTGTGAATGTGTTTGTGACTATAGGTAATCCAAGGAGATTTTGTCATGTTTACATTTGCTCTACTCACGTCAGCTAACATGCTCTGTGCACGTCATTTCTGATTCATGATAAAGTGATTGGAAGAAGTTTTCCGAGTCAAGCAGTGAACGCCAATCGGTTTTCTTATATGAAAACAGGGTTGTCCTTTACAAAATTTGACTTTTTTGGGCCCCTTGAAAACAAAGTGGTAAAAATTGTGAGTCTCGGTTTCTCGGTTTGTCTGTTTTATATGGGCTGATATTTATGAGACGTTCTATGACAGTCAGAGAGCGAGTTAATTATGGACTTCTATTTGCACGTGTCACTTAGATCACGTACCGATGATTTGAGGATGTGGTAGTGTGCGGCACTTCGTATATTGTAATATGCCGTTGCTTCTAAAGTTTTTAGGAACCAAACCTGCACTCTTCCCTTTGAAGCTTGGGAGCTATCTGGATAGGCCCGCAATGCCTTATGTGAAAGATCATATTCTGATCCTTAAGGATAAAGGAGCTCTTCCATTTCTTTTCTGATGTAGTGTGGCTGAGTTAACAATCGGTGCATTTGGATCTACCGTCAGTCTTTTCTGATCACCTTCTGAATACAAGGTTCATTTCCACGAATTTTAGATTGCTTCAAATTATTACCTTTTTTAAATTTAGTCTGTTTTTCCTCGCTTCAGGGTTTGGCACAACAAAGTTTGCTCTGTCATATCAGGTGTGTGCCTGCTTGTAATGGCACTGGCAAAGTTGTTTTTGCATGTAAACCTGAAAGAAAAACTACATGCATGACTCCAAGATGAAGCTTCTGTCCTCCTAAAAAGGGCTTCAGGGACACTGTTGCGAGACATGAGATGCCTTTGTTCTGGCCGTAATCAGTTTCTTTACTTAATTTTACAACCCACAGCAATCTTTTATGTAAGCTTTATTTATGAAGTTTTGTTTGAACTTTGTCCTCACTGAATCTTCAATTTCAAGAGGTGTTTACGAAGGCTTTTTATCGGTATGCTAGTTCTCACAAAGAGATTTGTTATTTTTGTGCAGGTTGATCGAAGTATTATTGGTGGGTTGGTGATTGATGTTGAAGATAAGCATATTGACCTGTCAGTTGAGAATAGGATAAGGCAGATAGAACAAGTCATCAAGGAAGCCTTTGGGGAGATTTAAGTAGTCTTGTATTCAAACAGTTTGCAGAGTTCCGTGTGTTTGGAACATTTGTCTTATCAATAATGTAATATTGACCAGTGTCATGATTTCTTTCAGTAACTGAAACCTGTCTATCCACCCTAATAACTTGAAGACCTTCATTGCTATGAATCTGAAGGATGTAAACCATGTCATATTTTCAACAATGTGCCTGTGGGCCGCAGTTATTTTTGCAATGATGTGTTGTGCCTAAACTGAGGGCTATTGATAAGTGCTTATTTTCAACCTGTAAAAGGTTGTATTTGTACCCACAGGTTTGTTGGACTCTTCTTTCCTGGATTTATGCATTTTATATCCATTCTACTTTCTATCATTTGCTCTTGAAAGCTCTACGATTATTGTTTTAGGGGTGTAAGCATGCGTGATGAAGTTATTGCATTTAGAAGATTTAAAGAAATATTACACAAGGCTACAACTCGAGACACAGACGTATACCAAGATATGTTGTTATGATAGTTTTTGGCATTACGATTTGATAAGTTGAAAGTAGTTAAGTTCAAAACAATGAATAAAGGATTATATTAGATCTTTGATTGTCCATTACTTTGTCCATCTCATCAAATCTAACAACAATGATCGACAGCAACTAAATTGAAAATCAAGTCGAGTTCAGATGGAGAGTCGTGGCCGGATAAATAAGTAACCCCATGTTTGTGAAAATTGTGCTCAACTCATTACCATGTGTAGACCAAGGCTTGTGGTGGTCGTGGGTCATGCGGTGGGTGTATTATAAACTTAATTTGCAGAAGGTTAAAACAAAGTCAAATTAGTCAGTGCATTATTAGCAAGGCTGCCACTTATTTCATTGGGAGGTTGAATATAATGATTTATAACATCTTTGTTATTCATTTGTAATGTTTTACCTTACAAAACAATGTGACAATAAAAAAAACGTTCTCAACTAGCGGTGTGCCCGCCGATGGTGGGCAGCCGATGGTGTGCGTGCGAGTGCATGCTGTGGAAAGAGAGAGAGAGAGAGAGAGAGAGGAGGGAGGGCACATGCGCCCTCCCTACGCCCCCTCGCACACCTCCCTGTGCCCTCTGCGTGTGCTTGCCCTTGCGCCCCTTCCCTATGCCCTCCCTGTGCCTCTGAGTGAGAGAGAGAGAGAGAGAGAGAGAGAGAGAGGGAGAGAGGTGTGACATGGGGGGAGTAGGCGTGACATAGGGAGGGAAAGGAGTGGTGAGTGAGGGAGAGTGTAGGTGTGACATGGGGGGGAGTAGGCGTGGCATAGGTTTGATCACACACTCTTTCTAAAATAGTTTTAACTATATAGATGTAGGATGAATCAAAATTACTCAATGAATGGTATTCGAGAGAGAACTCTATTTGTCTTTGAAAAGGTACAAAGGTTCTAAGAATCAGTTGGGGCTTGAAGGCTCTCGCATTTGTAGTTTCTTGAAGATTTACGAGTCATTATTTAATAGCCTAGTAATGCACAACTAAAAGAATCAGTTGTGTATTTCATCTGGAGTTAAAATGTATGTAAAATGAACACCCATTAGTCTGTGATCATCCTTGTATTTTATGTAGATAACATTATTTTTTGTGGGAACAATGTCAAGTTCATTGATGAAGCTAAATTAGCATTAGGAAAAGAGTTTAAAATGCAAGATCTTCGATCTTTGCACTATATGTTACGTCTTGAGGTAGTTTGAACATCTACTTTTAGCAATCCAAGTATGATACTTTAGTTCTTAAAAGATATAATATGGATAAGTGCAAAGGCATTGACACTCCTATGGAGCATCATGTAAGAGATCCAATAGATGGTGGTGAAAGATCCTTTGAGGACATCACCCTCTATAGGAGTCTCATAGGCTCCTTGATTTGGCTCATCATTACTAGACCCAGTCTAAGCTTTTGTGTCAATAGGTTGAGTCAATTTATGCAGTCTCCTTTGATCCATTAGTGGAAGTTGGCCAAGAGAGTGCTTAGGTATCTTTCATGCACTCTACATTTTGGTATCTTATATTGAGGATATAACCTTTGTTTGATTGGCTTTCAGATTCAGATTTTGCTAGTGATAAGATTGATATGAAGTCCACAAGTGTATTTGCAATATTTCTTGGAGATGTGTATAGATTGGACGCCTTGTGTTAAGATGCCATTTAGTGTCTTGTCCCCAGTAGTTTCAATCGATTGACTTGATTGCTAGTAGAGATGCGTTGGAGCAGAATGGGCAGATGACCCTCCTATGGCAACTATGGCGACCGGATAAGATGGAGTTGGTGGCCTCATTTTCCATATTATTCCTTTGGAGACCTTTGCTAGGATTTGAATGGCCTCGAGTTAATTGCATGAATGGCAAATCCAAATCTGCAAGCGAGCTTTGAGGCTTTGAGGCGCTGCAACGTTACACTCCGAGTTCTTCTGTCAATCCAATCTGTTCAGTTCTTTCTTTATTTTTACAGATTGTAGATTATTATTAATCTAATCTACACAATAAGCAGGGAATTAATCTGATTCTACTCCTACTGAAATCACAGAATAATCAACACAACTTCTAACTAAGCAAATGGGAATCCTACAAAGTGCTTGCTACAACTGTCACTCAACACTTGTAACAAAAACTCCTCAGGGAGCCGAAACTAGGAAACATCATAACTCAGTGGAATGGTGGATCAATTTCCAAGTCCTGCACATCTACCTGATGCTAACCCCAAACCAATCCTTAAGAGCATATTCATACATTAGTACCCAACTAAATGCATGAAGATGGAACATGGAAGGAAATGGATGTAGAATGAACTTAAATTCAGAAAGCAACAACATTTTAGTACATACACATGCTTCGAAACTCGTGGAGGAGGCCTCTATTTATACCGTTGTTCAGAGGTATAAACGACTTTGCACAGTGGTCATGCTTTTGGAGGAAGATTTGAGAAATGAACGTCGGAAATTGCAGCATCAAGTCAGTCGTCAAATGTATGCAGATTTTGCAAGAATGTTGTTGAGAATGTTATTATCACAATCAAAAGCCAAAATTTTCTTCAATTTTGTGTTAAGACCATAGCGTTTGCTGCCGGCATGGGATTAGGTTCTGCCTACACTAATAGTTCTCACATCCTTCAAGGACCAATTTCAAACCTAACGGATGCTTCCAAAACCTCGGCTTCATCCTAGGATCGGGTGTAAATATACAAAGGTGGCGCAACATCTTGATAAAAGCCTGCAAAGCTGATCAAGGAAACTTGTTGACTGAGACTGGCACTGTAGCTGCGTACGTCTACAAAGTTCTTTTTCTGTTTGGCTGCTGGTGTTTTCTCAAAGCGTCTGGCACTTTGGTGCGTCGAGTGATGCAGCTCACGTTTTTCTTAGCCTGCTGATGTGGTTGTCTTTCCAACATCCGTGATTGTACCTAGTTCAAGGATCTTACAATCTAATACCAGAGGAGTCATTTCAAGGAGGAAAAAAAGAAGAAAAAAAAGGGACATGTTCATATAAATGGTTATGCTGTTCTTTTTGATGACGAAGGGAATATGCGGATGATGGTAATGTTGTGGTTGAGACAAGACATAGACAAACTCGTTCTAGGAAGCAATCTTATGAGGTAGGTGACAGGGCACGGGCAGTGATCGCTTAATAGGTAGACATGGTTGGGAAATCAGCAAGTTACTGTGCTCCATAGTTTCAGCATGTTTTTCCAACCAGCGACTGCCATCAGTTTCATCTATTTCTTGCTGTAGAAGCTATTTTTCCTCTTTTCGGGTATAGTTTGAGGATAGTCCTCTTGGTTTTAGAAAACAAAGCCTGTCTTCCTATCTGTGCTTTCCATTTTGCCTTCTGCCTATGCATTCCTCGTGTTGTTTTAAAGTTGAGATCATCTTTACTTGTCAATATGGTTCCTCAAGAATTTTCTCATTCTTTGCAACTCCCAGATTTCAATCCTCTTGCTTGGCGTGGAGAGTGGAGAAAAGAGGCATGCTTCACCTTAGAAGACCATCCTTCCAGTGCTTCCCCTTCATGCGCACATCGTGAAGCCCACCATGATGTTGCGAATTCCTTGCTTGTTTCCTCTGGCCAGGTGGCGCCATATTGGCCGCCCCATCTTTGCCAACACTTTTCTTTCTCTCTTTCAGTTTCTCATCTTTCTCCTTCTTCCTCTTCTCGCCCCCATGTTCCATGTGCGGGCTGTGGTTGCCTTTATGTCAAGGTGCCGGTCTTTTTTGCCATCAAAACACTTGCTCTGCTTTTCATCAGCAGCTCGCATTAACCAATGTCGACCTTGCACCTCATCCTGCTCCCACTTCGCCACCTGACTCGTCGGCTTGGACCTGGATTCGCTCCCTTGATATTTTGACTGCTTTTCACTTGGGTTTTCCTCGTCCTCGTCTTTATGCACACATACCCTTTGCCTTGCGCTTATACGTCCAGAGAGCTTTGTCCTTACCTTTGTCTCATCTGGCTTCCAACCCTTCTGATACCGCAGCTTGGCATTTTTCTCTCTAGTGTTTGCCCCTACCTCCTCGGGGTGATGATGCTGGTCACAGGGAATCTCGCAACAAGATTCGTCGCCTTATGTCAGGAGATTGGGAAAATCTGCAAGAAGAGCATTTTCTTCGATGTCATGCACTTGCTGCTCAGCGGGATTCTGCTTCGGATGGTGTTTTTATACCCCCTGTTCATCGTCGGTTGCGTCGTTGTGTTTTACTTGGGCAAGTGGGTGAGTATTCTCGTGCAGATCATACTCTTGCTCTTACAAGTCCAGTGACTCCTCCTACTGCCACCCTTCAGGCTTTGGAGCTTCTTCATCCACCGGCAAATGATTGTCTTCTCTTTTTTGTTGAGAACTTTGAACCTGATTTCAATCTGCAGCTCTCAGAATCTCATTATCTTAATGCTTTTCTACGCAGCCCTCATCTATCAATTGGGGGTCCTTCTGGTATGGTTTTCGAGCATCTTCAAGGACGTGGTGCCTCACCTTTATCTATCATTACGACTTATTATCGTCAACGAGTTTCTATCACTTTACAACGCACTCATGCACTTGCAATACTTCGACGTGCCGTAGTTGCAGGAACGGCTGCTTCATAGCTTCTTGCACTACCTAAACTTCCAACTGTCTTAACTAGCGACTTACATCAAGCAGTAGGCTTTATGTAGATACTTTGTGAGATTGTTGCTTTGTTATAGTTGATGTACAATATCTCAATTCGCCTTATGGCCTTTACACTTTCTACATGCATTCCTCCTAAGAGATTCCCCATATTTTATTAATAAAAATAGGAAGTTTCTTCTTGGAGATGGAATCATATATTGGCTCTCGAAGAAGCATGACACTATCTTAGTTTCCTCCACTAAAGCCGAGTATAAAGCACTCACTACTACAATCAAGGAAATCCATTGCATGAAGTGCCTTTTGGTGAAGCTCAAGTGCATCAATATGAGCATATTCCCAACATTATATGTGACAACATCTAAGCTCAAGGGCTTGCAACAATTCCAATCTTTCATGCAAGGAGCAAGCACATTGAAGCTGCACATCACTTTGTGAGAGAGAAAGTTCAAGCAAAGGACATCATCTTGGAGCATGTGGATACATCATGTTGTGTGGCCGATCTTCTTACTAAGCCTTTGCTTAATGCACCTTTTATCAAGCTTAGATCAACGCTAGGAGTTGTTACTAGATCATGTTGCATAATGTCACATAACTAGCCATCTTTTAAGGAATAGTGTGAAAATAGATAAAAACTAGCCAGTTAATTTCCATGCTAGATGTCATCATGAGGTTGGACCTCAACCACCACTCATTTGTACATATCTTGAGGATGATTTGGCATAAGCTTGTTTCTCTTTATCTTAGGCTCCATAAAGGGTGAACACATGTCCTATTTTGTAGGGATGCAAAAGTGAAAGTGATGCACTTCATCCTATCACTCTCAGTTTGACGGATCATGGGATCCGCTCACATTTTGAGGTTCATAATGAGAGTTGCAATAATGTTCTAAGGTCCACCATGTGCTAATTGTAGTAGGAACTCGAGCTCACGCTATATGCTTGATGGTATAGCACTAATAACTTTGACTTGCCATAACTTCGAAGTCGCTAGATCAAAAGGCTAGCCACGCACGAAATCACTATAGATTTAGATTTTATGTGCGAAAGCGTAAAGCGTCTAGGTGATTAGAACAATGAATTCGACTTATGCTATTAGTCACATGAATGCTTTTAATCTAGAATAGTTTATATGCAGGATTGAGTCTATCTGAACATGAATGAAATAAGCATTCAACCAAAACATACAGGACTCGAATTATGGAACGAAGATTAATTAGTCACGAATTATAATAGTCTAAATGCAAACAGAGTCGCATTCTTTCTAAGACAATACTATGTAGTAACAGAGAGAAAGAACAGAACAATTGCACTCTGGATGTTCAACGATTCGATTCGAAATTCTAATCTCACAACTGATAAGTTGATGGGTATTTGTACAAATGGCTAGCTAATTAAAAGAATGGTTAATCTGTACATTGCAAATTAGATTAATCCACTACGTGCTATTGTCAGTCGCTTTCGGACAGTATCTGAGTTTGCTGGAGATCTTGCCCGGTCGTGACAATGGTATGGTGGAGCCGCTTTTTGATCGACACGACTTGAGAGTGATAGATGACCAGTTATTAGCTCGAAAAACATGATGACATTTGTTTTGGGACTTTGACCTGAAAAAGAGCAATCTTGTGTTTTTTTAATGTCCTAGTTCTAGGCCAAAATCATGGACTTTTTTAATAAATCTCTAAATTTTGTTTTAAAAAAAAGCCAAAAAATGCATATTTTGAATAAAGAACTACAAGTTTTTTGTTGCAAACTTCATAAAACCATCATAATTACAAATGAGATAATAATTCAAGAGGACAAATGATTTTTGAAACTCGAAATCCCATTGAAATACAAAACAACTTAAATTATATTCGCACATTCTCTTTTTTAAAGTACATTTTCTAAGGAATTTTCACTGATGCCTCTCAATTCAGAACTTGACATATTCTCAACACTCATTTTCAGCTGATGAAGTGGAAGACCCGTCTTCTTCATCAGAGTCAACTGGCATATCTTCCTCAGAATCCACATCTAATGTTGACAAAAAACCTTGTAAATCAACTTTTCCCTGTTGATGATGAGTGGAGGATGATGGTTTTTTTCCAGTATTCCAAGTCGTTCTTTCAATATTAATATAGTTGACTTTCGTAGATGATTGGTCATTGTTAATTCAAAATTAAATGCCAAAACATCTACATCTTGTAGATTCAAATCGTCGACTCTTGGTTGATTTTTTGGCAATCTCTTTCTCTTGCCCTTTGGATCTACTTGCAACATTTCAAGTTCGTACCTTCCCAAAAAAGCATTCGTTGAAGTGGTGCGCAACCAATGGACACGTAGTACTTTTGTTTGATTGCTATTTTGAATAAACCAAGTACTTTGGCAATCCAAAATGGATGTCCTTCATTGTTTTCTGAAGCTAGAAGTGCAACAAGGCTTCCAATTTGGATTTCATTCAAATCACCGCGCCATTTCATTTTTCCAGCTTTTACACTTTGCCTATTCTTCTTTGAGCCCACATATATTTCATGTTCCTCACCTCGCACAAGCTGCAAGAAATCATTATCTCGAGGAACATCTGAAGGTTCGACAATTGTAGTTGATGTTTCTCATTTATGAGGCCAATGAAATTCTTCAATTGTTGATGTATGTTCGAGATAAAGCAAACTGATTTTTTGTTCCAATGCTAATCAAACTCATCAAAAAAATGATAAGCTGCTTGAATACTTGAGTCCAAAAAATTTAATGAGGCAAATGGATCAATCTCACGATGTTCTCTTTGGGCCATTTGTTCTTCTGGCAAGGACTTCAAGGGAGACAACACAACAAGCTTAATTTGAGTCGATGGAATGTTAAGCAAAAATTGAACTCCTTCAAGAGGTAGCCATGAAACTGAAGTTGAAAATAGTTTGCCCCATAATAATATAATGCATGATTTGTTACATTTGATTTTAAACTGATGTTGAAAGCTAATATCATTAATATTAGCTACGCATCGCTCTGTTTCATTGGACGCCTTAACATAATCACGAAAATCATATGTGTATCTGATCAATGACACGTTTGGTTTTGGCACATACGATTCCTCGACAATGCTTTGAGGCACTGGTAAAGAAAATGCTTTCTTGTGTCTCAACCTCTTAGAAAAGCAACTAAACATTTGATCAATTTGATCGTGGGTATGTCCTACCAACAAAAATCCAATTATTACTTTTTTGAAATTTTTTTTCTCTACTAGCATGGACAAGTATGCCAAAATAGTTTGGTTTTTATTTTCCCTAGCAGTGTTGTAAGCTGCAAATAAAGTATTTCCGGAAGGTTTTTACCAAATTCGCAAATTATCTTATGTACAATGGTGATCGTCAAATTTGGATCGTTGTGAGCATTGGGATAATTGAAAATGACCTTGGACTCTAAAGTGCCATTGAACACAAGTGCTCCAACGAGATGAACCTGAATAAAATCTGCCTAGTTCAAATTTTTGAAAACTCTGACAAAATGAGGCAACATTGTTTTCTTCTGATCTATGTCGTCAATAACAAGGCCCAAATAATTTTGTGGACATTCCAAACATCTCTTTCGATGCTTGGCCAACTTTTGTCTTTCAACTGTTTGTTGATCTCTGTGCACTTGAAGAGCTTTTGCAGCATCCACTGAAAATACAATGATTCATTTATTTAATAGAATAAAGATCATATCATAATGATATTAAAAAAGATTGCAACTTAAATTTTTTCAAAACAAAAAGTATTCAATGACAAATTTGATTAATATTTATCTTTTTCATCATTGGTCTTTGCAAGTTGTTTTGCAGACTTTAACAACTCGCAAGTGGAACATACTGTCATTTGTGATTTTTTGGGAATCTTTACTTGTCCAAAATCTCTTTTCCAAATTCTAAGAAAATATGAGTAACTCAAATAGGGAACATGTTTGTTTTGGAAAACTCTTTATACATCAAAAATATTTCTAATTTTGTAAAATTATTCGGCAAGTGAAAATATAAGAAATTAGGCAATTTCTCTCCATGCACATCTATGAAATGCTTTAGCCAAGCAGTTGCATTTAAAGCATCTGGAGAAACAATTCGACCCTGTAAGGATCCCCGTAATGTTGGGTCTTTCTGAAATCGTGCATGCATTCGTTGAAGCCGTGAGTTTTCAATTGCGTGAACAACTTTGTAAGCTTTGCGACAAACATCCAAAGCATTTAAAAAATACGAATAGGAGTTTTTGTCCGGCCTCACTGTTGCACACAAATAGCAATTTCTCTCATCCTTACTTCGTGAAAAGAAGTTTGATCTTAATTCTTCAATTTCTTTGATACTCAATTTTTGCAAACAACATGATGAGCAGCACATAATATTCCATACCTTTCGAATCTCAGATTTTGTAATCAACTATTTTTGACGATTCGTTAAAACATGTGAAGATCTCAAGTCTCTCTTGTATTTTCCTTTTTGTTTGGAGTCTGATCTATAAATTGAACCTGTGACACTAGTAGGTGCTTAAACTGGTTGAGAAGGTATTAAATTTTTATGATTCGAAATTCTGGCTCCAATTTCAGGATGTTCTGGATCCTCATAAGGCTCTAAATTTTCAATAAATATAGCCCTTTTAGATTTAACATGATGAACATCACTTTGAGAAGGTCTCCTACGAACATGAGAAAAGCTTGAACGTCGCGGATCAACAGACTTACACGGATCTGTTGATTTACTAGAATCAATAACCAAGTGAATTGAAGCTTTTGAGTCATCACTAAGTGATTCAACTTGTTCAAAAGAACAATGTTCTAATTGTGTAGAGCCTGTATCTAAATAGGAGGACGATGTCGAAAGATTTGACACAAGTTGAGTTACAGGTGTCATTTCTTGAAAAGTACTTGCACGAGGAATTTCAGAAGATGAACGGGTAAATGATGATGATGCCACATCATCTATGGAAAAATGCTGAGAATCAGGAGTGGCTTTATAAAAAAAACTTTCATTGGAAATATCAGATGAAGATGATGCACTTGTTGCAACATATTAGGTTATAACTATTGGAATAGATGAGGTAGAACTACTTGACATTGTAACCATAAAAAAAAATCCTAACTACAGACATATGCTAAGCATAGACCCATTAAAATAGTTGACACATAAAACTAAATGTGCTTTACAAACTTAACTGCATCTTATGTTGGTCATAGAACAAATAAAAAGCTATGTGAACCTCAATAGACGTAAACAAGAAAAATAGCTAAATGCAAATAAGCAACAACCTAGCAAGTATCTGATCAATTGAAATTTCCAGCGGCTACCATGTCTTAAATATTGTTTGACAACATCTTTAGGGTTAGGGTTGACCCAATAGTAGGTTTAGGATTAGGTTTAGGTTTGGACGGTCCCGGCGCAAACTCGAGGTCGGTGTGAGGTGAGGTGAGTCGCAACAACTCGGTCCTGGCACATGCTACAGGTCGGTGTGAGACGAGACTCTCGGGATTTAAAATATTTAAGGACCATAGTCCAAGCATAACTCACCTCATTTGCAAATTCAGAAGCACACATGCTGCTAGAGCTCTCGCTGCGACAATGTCACGGGTTTCTATAGTATTTTGCATACGTTCTCGCTCACACATTTCTTGACGGTAAGATTTCTGTCATTTTTTAACTTTGTTCTATGCTTAGCATGGGTACTAAAGTATTTCATTACTAAATATTCATGTTTTAGCTAGTGTTCATCTTCTTAACACTTGGGTGACCTATGCTTAGCATAGGTAACCGCATGATTTCTCTCTACTAACCTATGTTGAGCATAGGTTGTGTTCAGATCATGAGTAACAACATATGCTCAGCATAGGAAGCAGCATGCGAAGACATCTTATGATGAGCTGAGCATAGGTGGGACTAGAGGACGCGAGTGACGACCTATGTTGAGCATAGGTTAGAAGAGGACCAGAGATGCAACCTATGCTCACAATAGGTCGATAGGTGGTAAGAGGAAAATATCACGATGACTTCCTATGCTGAGCATAGGTTGTTACTCAGGGACTTGAACACAACCTATGCTCAGCATATGTTGATAGGTGTTGGAGGGTTTGCGGATCCCAAGGCAATCCTAACCCTAGTTAATAAGTGAGAGGGATTTGGCACCCTGCGTGTGTAAGTCCAACCCAATGATCACATAGTTATTTGATTAGTTACAAGTCAATAAAAGGACTTTAGGCATTTTTGCGGGACTTTTAATGTCGCAGGGCCTAAATGTCAAGTTAGTGAATAAAGTTGGATTTCCCTCCAATTTGGATGGTTCCCACTCTTTTTTAAATTTGAATAATTAGAGAGGCAGAAATGGACCAATAGGATTTAGAGCCCAGGGTCCTCCTCTCTACTACAAAAAAGGACCAACTCAAGTTCCTACACATGTTCATTTTCTCATTTCAATAAAGCAGACTGGTTCTCTTCAGAAATAGATTGATGAATGTCCTTGCTCTCTATCACTTTTCCTCCATCTCTCATGCTTTATTTTGATTTTGCTAATTGTTGGATTTGATTGTTATTGGGATTGCATGTTATTATACTTTTTATGAGAGAAAGGGAGAGAGAGAAAGAGTAAGCTATCTTTGTTGTGGATGTGTAGTGTTAATGGATCGTAGGGTTAATGAATGTTAGAGTTAGATGTGAATCCTCCATTCATGTTGAAATCTGAACTATACTATCGCTCTCTTGGGAACGAACCTATGCATGACAACTAACTTCGTCTCTTTGATGCTAGATTGACTAGATCGTGGTTTGAGGTTAGTCAAGGAAAGAAACCCACTACAATTTTGGCACCATTGCCGGGGAGCTATGCCAATTTTTCAGTTTGTAGCATGTTTGTTGGATGGTTAGCTTGCATTAGACATCTTGTCATTGCATGAATAGTGTTAGATCTGCATTTAGGGTTAGTTTGGGAGTGATTTTGCTTGATTTGCATGGATTTGCTTGTTTGAAATCTAATCTAATTGTAAAACAGGGAAAGCTAGTCAGATCACCAATCTTCAGATCCATTTGGATTTGAGATATCAGAAAAAACAACAAAAATCGGTCAAATATGTCAAATTTTAGTCAAAAAGAGAAAAAAATCATCATCAGAGCTGATAACATTTTTCCCTCTTTCAGGAAACCTTCGCCGAGTTGCAGACACCTTTGGTTTTGATCACAGAACCTTCAGTTTGAAGGGCGAAGATTAATTCCCAGCAGATTTCTAGAAACATCAGAAAAATAGTAAAAAAAACACCAAAAAATCACCAAAACCCTAAAAATACAGAAAAAGAACCTTCACCCGATTCATTGTGCATAGTTGTGATTCAAATCTATCTACTGCTAGGTCGGAAAAAAACAATACCAAAAATAAAAGAGTTTTTAGAAGATCAGTTGTCATATTGTCATATTTTTTGTCAAAAAAGTCACTTTTTTGCAAAAATACCAGTTTTACTTTTGATCCTTTGCCAAAACCTTCGTCGAGTTTTCAAAACATTCTATTTATAGTAAAATAATATTTTTGAGTTCGACGAAGATTCTTCTTGTCCAAATCATAGAAAATCTTGATTTTTACCCTCGCCAAACTACAAAAACTATATTCTTGTGTCAGAAACCTTCGCCGGGTTTACCCTAGTTTTATGTGTGTCAAATCTTGCATCTGAGAGTTTGATGAAGGTTATTTTCCTAGAAATTGTCAAAAAAGTTGATCAAAGAGTTTTTTTTTTCTTTTCAATATAGCACTGTTGAACCTTCGCCGAGCCAACCTTCGCCTAGGGAACCTTCGCCAGTACTATTTTCAGGTTTTGATTTTCCAAATCAAGTCTCTGTCAAAATGTGGATCAAATTTGATATATTCTAATTTGGATTCTGAGAAATTTTTTATTTTTTGAGAAGTATCGATTGATTGAATTTCAAAATCTTTTTTACGATATAGAATCAGACTTTTGAAAAGTGGAATAGATCTAGCAGATCTGATCTGAGATAGTTTTTGATTGAAAAATCTAGATCCAATCTCATTGTCTGCTTGATTTGAATATGTTAAGATGGCTGCCCTTGGAGCTGTTCCGGGAGGTGCTCCTCAAGAAGTCAATCCAATTATTGTTAGAAGAGCACCCCGTTTGGATCTGTCCAAATACAATGGATTAACAGATCCAATTAGATTTCTTCGCTGAATCCTGTGAAGTCTATGGCAAAATTTTCCCTCAAGATAAACTTAAGCTGTTTCCTATGGCCTTAACAGACGCAACACAAGATTGGTACTATAATCAAGATGAAATTGAGCGTACAAATTGGGAGGTTGTTAAAAGAGCCCTTATCACACGATTCAAACCGTGAAAGTTTATGGAAGACCCTTTCCTACTTCTAAGTAAAATTAAAATGGGAAAGCGAAAAATGGTTCGAGATTACATTGAACGGGTGAAACGCCTTAGATCTGAGTGCGAACTTGAGCTGATTAACGAAAATGCCATGATTATGTGGTTTTTGTCAGGTTTACCTAAACGAATCAGACGTGAGCTCAAATGCCATAATGAGTATGCACTCTTGCAAAATGCTATGGACAATGCAATTCGGGAGGAGGATGAAGATTCGGATGATGAGCCGAATATCAGTATATTGCCTTATACAGCAGGGTAGACTACTACGACATCCACCACTATTGCATCCACGAATGTCAACGCTACTGTAGAAATGATGCTCAACGAGATCGAGAAACTCGGGAAGAACCAGCAGAAACAGATGGAAAAGTTGTAGTCATAATTTGATGAGAAGATCAAAGCATTGGAAGATTTCCATGGAAAAACGAACAAGGAACCTGAGAAGTTTGCAAAGACTTTTCCTACCGAAAAAATGTCTGGTGTTCTATTTGTACAAAAAATCACACAGTGAATGAGTGTCCTCAATTGAAAAAATTGAATGAAAATCAATGTATGCCATTTGTGTAATTTGGCTGATCATGAGACTGCTTTTTGCAACTTCAATCCTCGGATAATTCAGCAACGATATGCCCAAATGGAATATCGAGAACTACAGTATGGAGGAAATCCGACAGCTAGACCTCGACAATCTGCTCTTGGATACCCAGAACGTTTAGCCTTACCTGCCCCACTAAAGCATTTCGCTCCTCCTGCCAATTTGATGGAACCAGAACCGTACAGAAGTGCTGAGCAATGGAACTATGGTAATGATCAAGAAGGTGGATCTTCAGAACAATATGCTATTTATGCTTCCGCGCAACAACAAGCCTCTAGAAACTGGACCAGAGCACCGCTTGGATGCTTTGCCTGTGGAGAAAATCACAGAGTTGCAGAATGTCTAAATAAAGGATAACTTGTACCATTATGTCGTGATTGTGGTTATGGGCATTGCTATAAAGACTGTCCAGAATAAATTTGATAGCAATCAAGCAAAGACCAGTAGCTCAAAATAAATCAAGTGTACCCTTGATGGTGGTCACCAGGACATAGAAGCAGAAAGAACAGTAAAGAAGCAGAAAGAACCAGTAACGGATCCAGTACTTACTAATTCTATACCATTGAATGATATACCAACAGCATCTAGAGTCTATCCCAATCTTCATGTAGAAAAATGAAGATATCAGGATATGAGGCAGCGGATTAAACATCTGCAAGAAGAAGAGGAACTGGAAGCTGCTAAAGCAACAGCCGAAGTTTGTTTTTCACCATTACAGCCACCAAGAAATTCACGTACAAATATGAATGATCAATTGCATCATTATGAAGAACCCTTTAAGATGACTGAACTGGAAGCGCCGCAAACAGAATTGCTCATGAATATTTTATCTAATAGGATTAATATTTTATTGGGAGAGTTCTTGAAGTTGGTGCCAAAAGCAAAAGAAGTCTTAGCGCAAAAGTTAGCTCATGCAGAACCAGAAGTCCACCAGGAGCCACTTTTTTGTGCTGGATTTGAAGAATCCATTGAAGTACTCCATGTCGGAGCCGCTTGGAAAGGTGAACTTGATGTAGCTGCAACGTATTCGGATTATGTGGAGGACAACGAAATGCATTTCTGCTTTCTACTGTTCCATGAAATGGGTCCTCTTGCAAGGAAACAAATATGTCATGATGTGGATTTTCTGGTATCCACATCTCCTGCCCAATCTGGATCTGAATATGTAACAAGTGTGAGTGCAGCTTCTGTATTACCGTCATAGCTCAAAGCATAGTGCTTTGTAGCTTGAATGCACTTCAGTACTCTTTGCAGAGCCTTCCAATGTTGTAAGCTTGGATTGGACATGTATCGAGACGGTGTGCTTACCACATATGCTAGATCAGGTCGTGTGCAGATCATAGAATACATTATAGATCTTATGACAGACTGATAAGGATACCTGCACATTTCTTGCTGATCTGCTTGACATCTAGGACACATGTCTTTGGACAGCTTCGATCCTAGATCCATGGGTGTGTCTATCGGTTTATAGTCCTCCATGCCATATCTACAAAGTACATTGGTTAGATAGGGCCTTTGGCTTATAGTAATCATTATGCTCGCGCGATCTCTATTGATCTCCATATCGAGTAGGTAATGAATTGGGCCTAAATCAGTCATCTCAAATTCTAATGAAATCAAAGATTTGGTTTCATGTAGCAACTAATTTGAATTTCTGATAATTAATGAATCATCAACATATAATGCTATTATAACATAGCTTGACCCTTTACGCTTGAGATATACATTTGAGTCTGCGGAGCAAGTAGTGAAATTATGTTGCGACAAGAAGTGGTTGATTCTTTCATACTAGGCTCGAGGAGCTTGCTCGAGGCCATATAGTGCCTTGTGCAATTTACATACCAAATGCTCGTGGCCTTGAAGGACGTAACCTTCTGGTTGATAAATGAATATGTCTTCTTGTATATATCCGTGAAGGAACGCTGTTTGGACGTCCATATGGTGAATGTCTAGATCTTCTGTAGCTGCTATAGCCAACAAAGTGCGAATAGATTGATGTTTTACCACTGGACTGAAGGTGTCAGTGTAATCTATTCCATAGACTTGCTCGGATCCTTTAACCACCAATCGAGCTTTCCATTTGGATATTAATCCATCTGGCTTAAGCTTTAGCTTGAAGATCCACTTAGAGTCAATCGGTTTTATACCTGCAGGAGGATTAACAAGACTCCAGGTCTTGTTCTTTATCAGAGAATTGTACTCAGCATTCACGACAACTTTCCATTCATCTGCATCTATCATTGACAGTGCTTCTGCAACAGTGGCAGGTTCATCATGACTGATGGATGTTTGAGGGATGAAACAATCAGGTTGTTGTTGTTGACGTGTAGATCTTCAGACTACAGGTGCTTGAGTTGATATTTCTCCTGGGTGAATGACTGGGATAGCTTCATCTTGTGGTTGATCAATCGTGGGTCTAAGCCCATTGATGGTGAATGGAGCTGTTGGGACAAACTTCTACATTTGAACATTTGTAGGTCAGTGCCTATCGATGGAGAATGAAGTTGTTGTGACAGATTCCTGCATTTGTTGCTTCTGTTTAAAATCATGAAACTTGTCTTCAAGGAAGGCAACATCATGGTTGACTGAGATTTGACCTGTGTCAATATTATAGATACGATATGCCTTGTGTGACGTTGAATAGCAGATAAAGATATACTTACAACTTATTGGGTCTAACTTCTTTCTCAGATCAGAAGAAATTTGAGCACAACAGAGACATCCGAATATACGTAGATTTTCAGACTTGGTTTGTAGCCGTGGTAGGCTTCAAAGGGTGTCTTGGAGTCGATTGCCTTCATGCTAGAATAATTTTGCAGATAGCAGGTTGTAGAGGTTGCTTCAACCCAAAAGTTATGGGGTAATTGAGCGTTGACAATCATGGATCGTGCAGCTTCCAACAATGTACGATTCTTTCGCTCAGTTATGCCATTCTATTGTGGAGTGTAGCTGGCTGTGAATTGATGGTGCATGCCGCATGATGATAGGTAGTCCACCATTTCATTTGATAAGTACTCTCCCCCTGAATCAGATCGAATGGTCTTGATTCTCTGACCAGTTTGGTTCTCAGTGAATTGCCTGAACTCCTTGAAGCAATTGAATGCTTCTGACTTGTTCCTTATGAACATAATTCTGGTGAATCAGGAGTAGTCATCAATGAATGTGATAAAGTATAGAGCTTGACCCAAAGAGGGTACGCTCATGGGACCACATAAGTCACTATGAATCAGTGACAGAATGGACTTCGCTCTCCTGACTTGTCCGCTTGGAAATTTTGTTCTAGATTGTTTCCCAAGATAATCGAAGAAGTCAAGACACCTCTTCGACTTCATTATCTCATGCTCCATATGTCAACAAAGGCTCTAAGCGATAGAAGAAGAAAAGCTCTAAGCAGTCTGCATCGAATCAGAAGCCGACACAGAGTCAAAGGCAATTATCAAGTCCATAGTCGAAGAAGAAGATGTTTTGTAAATATTGCAAACACACTAATCATGAGATTCAAGATTGCAGGATTCTAAAACGCCAATAAGCCACCAGATCAACAGGCGAATGCAGTCGCAGTATCATCTCAATCTCCTACAATCGACGTGGACGAATGAGCGTTTATGGTCAAAGACTAAAAGCTACAAGTTGATGATTCTTGTTTTCTGGATTATGGAGCTACTCAACATATGACCATTTATCGTGAATATTTTCACTCCTATACGCCTTACAGTGCAAAAAAATTTGTTTATCTTAGTACACACACTATCAAAGGTGAAGGCACTGTAAGATTGAAGTTTTAGCATGATCAATTCAAGCTACTATTGAATGTTTTGTATGTACCTAAACTCTCTACGAAACTATTATCAGTAAGTAGAATTACTGATTTAGGTCATAGGGTAGAGTTTGAGTCAAATTATCGATAGGACAAGCCAGATCCTCACACTCGGCAAGAGGCATGGATATTTATATAGACCGACTCATTGTTATTATGACACAAGTGCCTTGAACACCTTTGTTCTTGTCAATAAACCATTACTTTGGCATTATAAATTAGAACGCTTGAATCATACATCTATGTTGAACATGTCCAGACAATCCCTAGCACTCGATCTCGACTATCCAACCAACAAAGTCGACCTCCCTGCCTGTCATAGCTGCATTCTTGGAAAGCGGACTAGGATTTCTTTTAGATCAAAAAAGATGTTCTAGATGTTGTTCATCCATATATATGTGGTTCAATGCAAACTCTGTCGTTGCTTGTACCTTCATTGACGAATATTTCAGAAGAACAACTGTTTATTTTACTAAGCAGAAATCGAAGGCTTTCAAAATTTTTCGACAATTTAAGGAGCGTGCATAAATGGAAACTGGTAAGAAAATTAAAGCACTGAGGTCCGACAATAGGGGAGAGTACATCTCTACCGAATTCAAGGAGTATTGCCTTAACAACGACATTCAGCAACAGTTCAGGCAACAAATCATTAGCTCCTATTCACCTCAGTCGAATGGACTTGCTAAGAGAAAATAAACATTAGTCGAATAGGCCAAGTGTATGCTTGCTCATGTGACACTTCTCCTCTGGGCTGAAGCTGTTTCCACTGTAGCTTATATCCAGAATAGATATTCGACTAAATGTCTCTCAGACAAAACACAAATGAAATTTGGACAGGCTCCAAACCATCATTATCACCTATACATTTTTGGATGTATCGCTTATGCGTAGATACCGCAAGATATCAGGAAGAAGTTCGACTTCCACAATATCAAATCTATTTTCATTAGCTACACTACTTCAAATAAAGCTTATAAGTTGTATGATCCCGTCGAGTCGTAGATATTCACCAGTCGTGATATCGTCTTCATCGAAGATCAGTTCATTGACTTCAAAGGTAAGGAAAAAGCTCATATAGTCAAACTATCGAATATTCCCGAACTATCGAACATTAGTGTTCCCAAGTCGACTAATCCTATTGAAGGTCCTAGCTCGTCTACTTCAGACGAACAACTTATTAACAGTGAATCCGAAGAAGATAATGTTGCAGATCAACAACTACAGCATAATGGAAATAATCAACTTCGCTCATCTCCTAGAAGATCGACAAGAGATCACAGACCACCAGAAGATATATCGACAAATCGGCAACCTATCTTGTTCAAGAGCCGACTATTGTTGAAGAGACACTCAGTCAGCTCGATTTCGATCTCTGGAAAGAAGCTATCGATAGAGAGTATTTATCTCATCAAGAACCAGACTTGGACTATTGTCGAATTGCCTGTCAACAAAAATGTAGTTGATTGCAAATGGATTTTCAAAATCAAATACAATGCGGCTGGAAGTATTGATAAAAAAAAAGTCCAATATTTCTCAAGAGGATTTTCGCAGATACATAATGTCGACTACACGAAGACTTTCAGTTCAATAGTTAAACATTCGTCAATCAGACTTCTATTGTTGTTTGCTGCTGCTGCTAATCTAGAGAAACATCAGATGGATGTACAGACAAATATCTCAATGGAGTCATCAAAGAAGATACTTACATGACGAAGGTTATAATATCGAAGGAAAACAGAATCATGTATGTAAATTCCACAGAGCACTTTATGGCTTGAAGCAATCTACTAGAGCATGGTTTCAAAGGATCAACAATGTTCTTATTGATCACAACTATAAACCAAGCACTTTAGATTCCAATGTCTACTTCAAGACTGTGCAACATTCTTTTATTATTATCACTTTGTATGTGGACGACACATTGCTTTTCAGCAACAATATCGATCTAATAAAAGATGCTAAATCAACGTCGTCATCGTAATTCGGCATGACAGATCTGGGCGAAGCTCATTACTATCTAGGTATTCAAATCCAAAGAGACAAAAAGCAGAAGTTGATCTACACTACTCATCAAAGATACATTCACAATATGTTAATCAGATATAATCTGATGAATTGCAAGCTAGCTCAATCAGCAATAGATCCAAGACTCAAATTGTCGAAGGACCAATGTCCTCAGACAGTTGAAGAGAAGGAACAGATGTGTGAGTTCCTTATAACTCGATAATAGGATCTCTTATGTACACAATGATCAATTTTTGTAGTCAATTTCTTATACCAGTTTATGACTAATCTTGGCCTTACACATTGGAAAGCTCTTATCAGAGTTATGAGATACATTCGAGCTACTATGGACTTATGCATTTGTTATGGAGTAGTCGACAACAACGACAAACTCAATATTCTCAGTGGTTATTCAGATGCAAGTTGGCCAAGAGATGTAGACACTCATAAATCCACATCTGGATTTACGTTCTTCCTCAACAACGGTTGTCTTTCATGGAACAGTCGCAAGCAAACTTTGATAGCTCTATGTTCTACTGAATCAGAGTATATCATAGCCTCTCAAGCTATAAAATAAGTAATATGGTTGAGAAACTTACTTTCAGATGTTTATTTGAAACAATATGTTCCGACAATTTGATTTTGTGATAATCAAAGTGCTATTACTTTATCAGCCAACCCTAGATTTCATTCTAGGAGTAAGGACATTAAAATTAAGTATCACTATGTCTGAAGAAAAGTTCTCGACAAAGAGGTGTACTACTATCGAACGCAAGACATGACAACTAATATTTTTACTAAGGCACTAAGCTTGGATGCACACAAAAGATTTTGTGCAGATTTAAGTTTGAAAGTCAAGGCATTCATGGATTCAGATTAAGGGGGAGTGTTGGATTATTCTACTATGAAGAGTGATTCATCCGAATAATTGATCTGTAATTTACATCCATCTCATTTATTCAGTTCTGCAGTTTTATACGTCTTTCTACATAGTCTGCAAAAATACTCAGAAATCGCTCAACAGGTGGCACCGACATATTGGAGCAACTTCGACGACATCGACATATCAGAACAATTTAGACGACTTATCGAAGACGTTGAAGTCGGACAGTTACTGTTTCCACTTGTTATGTTGCAAGAAAATTTTCGAAAAGGCCTTACTGGATGGATGACCGCGCATTATGGCTAGCTGTCAATTGCGACCTATGACCTACGACCTACGACCTACGATCTAATTAAGCTGACCTAATTGGATAAGCTTAAAATGCTTTAGTATAAATAGTTGATCATTATAGAAGAACAAATATACAAAGCAGAGTAAATCAGAGAAGGACTCATAGAGTTCTATTAAGTGTTTTGTTTTGAGTATTACTAGCGCTTACTGCTTATCAGCGAAAGTGCATCAAACAGAATTATTAGTTGCTCAAAGATAATTTAGAGTACGCGATTTCATCCACTATTGTTTTGTGCTCATTATCAACTGACTTTGTACATGCTACTTATTGAATCAATCCATCTTCTTATGGTGTTTAGTATTATGTCAGAATATATGCATGCTTCCCTATAGTTATCAGTAACTGATAAATCTCTTATCATTTTGTTTGTTGCTGTAATATTCTTCACTCTGTAATTGTTTGGCTATGAAATCACTTTAGCGCTAATGAGTTCAAAGTTAGTTGCTAAAAAATTTAACGTGACGATTGTCATAATAGTTGCAGTTTGATAGGCATAGGCATGCATTGGTAAAAAGATCATTCTGCTGCGCTTGATAGTTCGTCTTTCATTTTTTGACTTAATCACTATCGATTCTTATTTCTTTCTTCCAACATGGCTGAGCTTATGTTCAGCTTTTCATCGATACATATGGAGTTCTAGGATCTTATTTTGGCCTGTCCTCAACAATCATAGCACCATATTATTCCATTTATTGGGTATCCCATGCTACAAATCCAAGAAATCAGCCTAAGTATAGAAAAAGAGGACAACAGACAGGCCAATAACAAGATATAATTTAGCTCATTGCATAGATATCAATTGCACCAGGATGTTATGCGGTTTGTATACAAGATAAGAATGGGGGATAGACATAATCATTGATCGACTAAGAAAACAGTATTTTCTCTGTTATCAATGCCATTCAAAAGCCTAACACCTGAAAGAGGAACCAGGTAGTGCACCACGTCATTAATCAGAATAAGAGATCATTTGACCCATTATTATCAGCTACCTGAAAGCTCATTCCCTCAAGAAAATGTTTGGAAACTATCAAAGGACAACCATGTACCTCAAGGATTAATAACCAAAAATGTTACCTCCCAAGGAAATTTTAACTCAAAGTCTCGACTGAGAGAGCAGGGAAAGGGTCCACAATAGAAGAGGCGATCAAATTAGCATAAACGATAACACTGAAAAAAGAAGATAAGTTTCAATAACGACCAATTAAGAGAAATTTGTCATCCTCCAACACCTGAACATCCTGATCCCCAACAAAGTGCTCCCGACCAATGTTTCTTACAATCTCAACAAACACCTGCCTCTTCTCAAGTCCAAGAGGGACATACGGCAAGCGGAAGACCGGTCGAATATACCCAAGCTGTGCTAAAGCTGTGTTGAGCCCAATAGGGTTGGGCTCCGTAAAAAGCCATTCAAATAAAGGAAGCAGTATTTTATTAAGGTGCTGATTTTTCCCTTTGAAGAGCAGTTTATGCATCAAATGAGGAACCAAATTACTGGTCACAGAAATGACTCCCTGAGCTCCATGATCCCATCTTGCATCATGGCATTCATCATCGTTCCCACTCCAAACAGAAATACCTTGGCCAGTATATTCTTTGACACGCTCATTTCCCATGCATTCTTTCACACCAACAAAATTCGGACTCTCAACAAGCTTCTCTATAACATGTGGGGGAATATCTTGACCTGTTCGTCCTGGCACATTGTAAACAATTGTAGGCCCCATTGAAAGAACACTTTTCAGATGCACGAGAAGACCATCGAAGGAAGTTTTCCCATAGTAAGGATTTATATGAAGGGCAGCATGCATGCCAACAGCAAAACCCTGCTCAGTAGCGTGAATTGCTTCCCTTGTTGAGTTACTTCCAGTATTTCCAATCACTTTAATTCTGTCACCAAAGCAGTTCACTGTGTGTGCAATAAGCATGATGTGCTCATCCCAGCTCATGAGCTGTCCCTCTCCAGTTGTACCTCCAACAATCAGCCCTTCAACACCTCCCTCAATCTGCAAATGAACCAGTGAATCATAGGCTTCCAAGTCAAAACGACCATCTGGAAGGTACGGTGTTTTAATGGCTGTAACCAACCTCAGCTTTTTTATTTCATCAGCAGGGATCCTGCAGATTAGACAGGTTCAAATTGGATTAGCTGCCGCTATCATCACAAGCAGGCAAGTGATAGCTGAAATGCAAATGGAAGCACACTAAACAGCTAAAGAACAGAAACTCTCAAAGAAATTTTATTCGAGCTCATTGACTCCTGAAATGGCCACATGCTTTTCATCATTGAGACACAACAGATTTTCTCTCGTTGCATCCTTCGGTAATTAAACTTAGATTCTTGCAACATGACTGGTTGAGAACATGTGTGAAATACATTGTAATTACATTTGAACGTTTAGAATCTAGATTACTACAATAGTACATAATGGTGCGAGAATATTTACCAAATAGCATCATGACTTCTGATGGTACAATTGGCCACGACATTGATACTGCACATGTGAATGACAACACAATGAACTTTCAACCCTGTATTATTCTGACATACAAGTGACTCTCAAAGAGACATGCAGCTTCACATGCTCTTTTAGTGTTCTACTATAGATCAAGATATGATCTAGAAAAACTACGACAGACTTTCCTAAAAAAGGGCAAAAAAGATCATTCATCAGTTGTTGGAAAGTAGCTGGAGCATCAGTCAAACCAAAAGGTAAGACTAAGAACTCATTATGGCCAAACTGTGTTCTGAAAACGATCTTGGAATTGTCATCTGGATGTATTCGTATCTAATAATATCATGTTTGAAGATCAATTTTTGTGAGTAATTTCGCTCACTTAACTGATCTATGAGATCATCCATTTTACGAAGCGAGTACTTATTTTTAATGGTAAACTTATTTAGACCTTTGTTATCCCATGTTTCTTATTCTTAAGTAGAACGGGTGCTCCCCATGGTAATTCACCTGGCCTAATCCCCCTTCTTCCTTCTGACTAAAGCTATATGGTTGTCGGAGAATGGGGGGGCCTACTGAGCATTTATTCTATCTTATGATCCACAAACAAAGCGCGTAGTAAACCGTAAGGAAGTTGCTTATGAAAAACATTAATAAATTCTTGTTATTAATCTTGCATAATTTGTTTGCTCTTGATGGGAATTTTCGGTGTTACAATCATAAAACACATTCACATCAAATTCATTAGCAAAATCATAAGAATCAAGATTTTAAAACAAGATGAAACAATCCAAACGGGGGGGGGCCATTCTTGATTTATGGTTAAAATTATGATTTTCATTTAACAAAGTCAGCCGCTACACTTGTTTTTATGAGCATAACTTAAAAGAAATTAAACTATGTGGTTTAACCAAACTGTGAAAAATATTTGGTTTCTTTTTCTTTTTTTCAAATTTCGGAAGTTATTAGACCATGTGAAATACAGTACTGAAATTTGTTAAAACATCGTCTTGATTAGATTGTACTAATAAATTTTGCTTTCGTCTAATAAACTGTAGGAATGTGCACATGATAGACAAATAGCCCTAGTTGAATTACTAAGTTCCTTTTAACTGTGAAAGGTGTTTATGGATATAAACCCAAGTGGTATTCTGTCGAAACACGATTAACTAGAGAGCCATGTGTGTTTCGAGTGAAGAATGGGTGTCCACAGAGGTGTACCGGCGTTTCAGGAATGGTAGTTTGGGCATCCTAGGACTAGAGACACATGTTTCAAAATTCATGGAACTCTTGAATTAGAAGCTATTTTTGATTAAAAGTCACCTGATGGCAACCCATTGGTGGGTTTGTTGGCGACTACCAAAAATATGGTTAGAGTACACGTGAATGTTATTATCTATTTGCTAAGAGATTTGCTACTACCATAAAACCCCTTAAAGGTCAAACGGCCCTGATTAAAAACTGTGCATGGAAAAAAGAAACAAAGAAAAGCTTTTGTATTCTTGGCAAGGTAGAGACTAAGCAACACTTCATTTGCAGATGCCCTATATACGACAAGATTAGTGGAAGGTAACATCGCCTCTTCAAAGAACCACCACCAATTACCTCATGTTCACTTCATGCACATTTGGATCCACAATGTGTTGCTCTTATGCTATGAGAGATGCTTCTACTATGGAGAGGCCTATGTCAGGCTTATCAGTAGAATCATCTCTTTCTTGTCAAAGAAAAAATGTCGAGCAGACTCAAAGTCAAATGATCATGTCAATACTCGAGATCAACATAGGGACCAAAGATAGTGCGTATGCAACGTCACACGACAGCCAATGTGACTTGACATACTGTCATGTGCTGCATGTAATTAGCCCATGAGCTTACTAATGAATTGCCAAATATGGCCATGGAGCTAAAGTAGACTAGAGTTAGTAATAAGGTGGCTTTTCAACCTCGTTATATTTGTGAATAGCGCACTTGTAATAATGGTTGTAAGGCCCAAATTAGCCAAATAAGGTCCCAAAAGTTCACTACGAGCCAATGGACCAATTCTATGATCTTGATGAACTCAAAAGACGACATCACCACGGTGCAGAACAACATTTCGATCATAATGTTGATTATGAGGCCTATGAAGATGCCTATGAAAGTGAAGAAATTGACAAAAATGAAGGATGTTCTCTCTATGCCATTACATGTATGATTGGTCCTTCTCTGATGGGTACATCATTTGCTGACACAAATGATTGTAAGGAGGGAAGGAATATTACTGCGACAAGTGGAGCGACAATTTCCGGTCCCTATGTAAATTTTGTGGGAAGTCTAACGCCATCTATCTTTCACAGAGACAAATCAATATCAGCAAAGCACCAATGGACAAGTGGATGAAGACCAATTTAAAAATCTAGATCAAGTCTTGTCCAACAACTGTAATGATCAGGACCAAGATCAAAATAAGGAGGTATACTATGAGCCGAGCAAACTTCTACAACTGCAGTTAAATCATGGAGTTCAATCCGATTGCCGAGAATTATGCTCTACTCCACAAATCAGTGGTTATGACCATATTATTGATAATGATCTATATGGAATGATTCCTGAACATGGATCAAGCGAGTGGTATAACACTGACGCAAAATTCAAATACCAATACAACAATGAGCTTTTTGATGATGAAATTGGTATTAACATTGCTTCAATGAAGTCAATAATGAGAGATCCATCCGAAGATCTGAAGCAAATTTGCACCGAGCTATTGTAGGAAATAGAAGCCTAAGGATCCAGGATCTTAACTATTCAATCACACAAAGCATTCTCAAAAGAAAGAGAGAGATGGCTAGAAACCCTCTTGTAGAAACTCGTGGACAGCCAAGGAGAATAGTCAGTATTGCTTACAAAAGTGTCTCATACAAATGGGATGCACACATATATATAGTCCAAAAAGAATGCGTAATAATGAAGCATCAAGTTGAAGGGTGAGGATTTGCATGCTCCATCCGAAGTAGGGAACCAACATAAACTCGGCAATAAGTCGAAACATGGACTTGTAATCCATCATAGGCTCCCACATCATTCGAAAATACTTCTTACCATAAGGACAATAAAAAAGAGTACCAAACTCTTTTGGCATCACATTCTCCCGAACCTTACCATCAATGACTTGCTCACATAGAATAGGCAATGTACCAACATCATGATGAAGAGTAAGTGTAGAACCAAAAAAATCAGCAAGAGGTACTGATTTTAAAGAGGCACATATGTGCCTTCCTTTCGTAGTAAAATATTTCTTTGCTGTCCTGCAAAGTCTCCAATAGCCGACAAAGAACTGTTATGGGCTGTTCAACACTTTGCTGCCCAAAGTGTTCCCAACATGGACCATGTTGTCCATAATCTTCCGCAGACTGTTCCTGAAGCATAATGGACTGCTCATGATGTACAATGGGCTGTAAATGACCAAAAGAAGATGACTGAACTTGCTGTCCAACATCTTCATCATAAAAATTTAGCAAACTATCAAGAGATGCATCAACGATGGCGTCATCAAAGTTGTCCCTCGAAGAGGCATGGGACGACATAGAAGATTTTTCAAATAATGAAAAATTCTCTCCAAACAAATGCTCACTCTTAACACTTTGAACAAAAGTACTAATTGACACATGTTTACTCCCTCCTCGATTAGTACAAAAAGGTTCCAAAGAGTGCTTGAATTTTTTAGCCTTTGCTAAAACATCGAATTGAAAAGGTTTTGCATGAAACTTTTCACTAATGCATCCATGATATGCATTAACTTGCGGTGACTTGAAAAAAGAAAATTGTTTCAACATCTACTCAATGTATCGTTGTTGAGAGATGAAGATTCCAGCCCCATGTGGAAGATCAACAAGAACCCAAGTGTGGTTCTTCATGAGTGAGTTGTACTCCTCTTGCATCGCATCCTCCCAACATTTTACTCCTCTGGTCTGCTCATGAAAAACAGGTTCTACTGCACCATCCTCAATAGAAATAAGAGCAAAATCAGAAAAATCAGCAAATTCTACTGATTTAGTAGAGGCATGAGTCTTCCCTTCATAGAAATTATCCACTTTGCTGTCCTGCAAAGTCTGCAACAACCATTTAGAGACTGGTTTGGGCTGTCCAACAGCCTTACCTTTGTCAACACTTTGCTGTCCAAAGTGTTCCGAACTTGGACCTTGTTGTCCAATGTTTTCCGAACTTGAACCTTGCTGTCCAATGTCTTCAACAGGCTGCTGTTCACCATAAATAGGTTCTTCTTGATGAACTATGGGCTGCAAAATTGAAGAAGTAGTGGGCTGTCCACTAGAAGTAGATGGCAGGCCCTTCTCTTCATGATTAGATGGCAAAACCAAATCTGGAAATATTTCAAGATATGCATCATGGGGGAAGTCCCCTTTCATGACATGAGTGGGCGCAACATCATAGGAGGTCTTTTCATCAAAATGAACATCACGACTTACTATGATTTTATTAGTATCCATATTAAACAACCTATAGCCCTTGCTTTCGCTACTATAGCCAACAAATATGCATTTAACTCCTTCATCATCAAGCTTGATTCTTAGCTTATCGGGAATGAAAGCATAAGCCGTGCAACCAAAGATGCGTAAGTGAGAAACAGTAGGCTTCTTACCATACCAAACTTCATAAGGAGTTAATACCTTCAAGGCTTTAGTAGGACACCAATAACTAATATAAGCCGCCGCCCAAAACTTGTGAGGTAGGCCCTTTGCCTTGAGCATGCATCGAGCCATCTCCATAATAGTGCGATTCTTTCTTTCGGCAACACCATTTTGTTGAGGTGTGTAAGGGGTTGTCATTTGATGATGGATACCTTTGCTTTGAAGATAAGTACCAAACGTATTCTTTATATATTCCCCTCCTCGGTCGGTACGTAAGATCTTCAAAGAGTGCCCAAATTGTTTTTCTATCATTGCTAGAAAATCCTTAAAGCGTTGAAAAACTTCAGATTTTGCCTACATAGGATAAATCCATGTAAATCTTGAAAAGTCATCAATAAAAGTAACAAAGTACTTACACCTTCCAATGGATTCGGTCCTCATTGGACCACATACATCACTATGAACCAAATCAAATTTGCCATCAACTCTAATAGTTCCATCAATTGGAAAAGCTTGCCTTTAAAATTTTCCAAGTATGCATCCTTCGCATACATGTCCTTCGGGATGCTCAATATTAGGAATGTCTTCAACCATATTGAATCTCTTCAACATCTTCAAGCTAGCAAAGTTGAGATGTCCAAACCTAGCATGCCATAATTCAGCCAACTCCAAAGAATGTGAACTTGATGCAACAAGATAAAAAGATGATGAAGCTCTTCGCTCATAGGTATCCATAAGGAACAATCCACCACGTAATGTTCCCGAAGCAATGATCATAAGAGATCTCTTTGGGTCTTTGATAAGACATTTGTCTTCTTTGAATTCCACAACCAATCCTTGGTTCATAATTGTAGACACCGAAATGAGATTCTTTTTTATTTTTGGAACATAAAGTACATTACGAATGTACTCTCCTCACCATTGGGTAAGATAATGGGGATCACTCCAATACCTTTGATAGGATAAGAGGTGTTATCAACACCTTGAACTTTGCTTTCATCATGCACTTTCACAAGCTTTGTGAAGACCTCTTTGTGATAAGTCATATGACGTGTGGCACCGCTATCAATCACCCAATCAATAGATGAAAAAACAGCAACTTGTAAAGCTGAAGATGAGCTGTTTTCTGTTGAAAAACTAGCAAGATTTGAAGTGGCAAAAATTTCGTCTTGAGGAGAGATGAGATTATTAGTGACAAAAGCATAATCATTATTGAAAAGATTATCCTCCTTTCCAAATTGTTGTTCCAAAGTAATGATTGCGGTACTTGTATCGTTACCTTTCTCTTTTTCCCTCTTCCTACATTCTTTGATGTGATGCCCAAACTTTTTGCAATAGTGGCACTTACCCTTCTTCTTGGAGCCTTGATCTTGAGCTTCCTTAGATTTTTGATCATCTTTGGAAGTTTTGAAAGAAGGCTTCCCTTTCCACTTGCCTTTGCCTTTGCCTTTTGCAAAGAAAGCTTGATCTTCTTGTTCACCAAAGTTGATCCTTGTTTGCTCTTCTTGAAGAAGTAAGCCAACAAGTTCGTCGAAGGAGATTTGCTGTGTAAGAATTAGAGAGTTGAGAGTAATAGATACAAATTGTGAGTTCTCAATCACCTCATCAATACTAAGAAGCTCCTCTCGAAGATCCTTGATCTTCGTCAAGTGGTTTGTAAGCAAATCACCTTCTTGCATCTTTAAGATAGAAAGTTGATTTCGAAGATATACCACTTTTGCCGCATTCTTTACTTGAAACATCTTGGCAAGAGTCTCCCAAGCACTTTTGGAAGTCTTGCATGATCTAATATGCGGAAGGATAGATCTCTTCACTGATAATGCAATGACGGAATGTGCTTGTGCATCTTGTCGATCCCACTTCTTTTGCTCATCGGAAGACACCTCCGTTGATAATGAAGTAGTTGTTCTAGATGGTGTAATAGGTGCCAAGGTAGGCAGCCTCTCTTCGTCACCATTAACTACTTCCCACAAACCTTTAGCAATTAGAAGGTTCTTTATCATGTAACACCACAAGGAATAGTTTGTGCCATCCAGCCTATCTTCATTAAATAAAGAATCAATAGACTTCGATTCTTTAGCCATAACAGAAAAATCAGCTTATAGTAGATAGGAAATAGACTACTCAAAGGGCAGCAACCTCAAAGCTGAAATTATGAGCACAATAGATTGCAATACTCCACATGCAATTTGCTCAACAAGTAATGAAATAGGTGGCTGATTTCTGCACAAAAAACAGAATGCTCACAAATAGGTAGACTTCGAATGAAGCCAAAACCAAAACCAGAAATTTGTGGCTAAAAAGAGTGCACACTATGTGCATATAGAGCTGATGGTAGCGCCCTACTCCAAGCTCACCAACAGGGAAATTTCAGCAAGAAATGTGTCCAAAACACAGAAGTAAATCTGAAATTTTCAGCATGTAATTGAGTCAAGATCACATGCAATTGGTTTGAACATGGGCGCCCTACTGCTAGCTCTCAAATAGGTGAAGGTGCCTTGCAATTTCTTGCAAAAAAGCTATAAGAAGATGAACAGATTCTTCTCCTGCAAAAATCAACAGCTTGATGATTTTCTGCAACCTACACTGCATGGGATTTGATGAATCCGAATGTGGGATGCATGGCTCTAATAACTGCTCTGGAGCTAGAAATGGATACCACTACCCTACATCAAGGAGCGATGCATAAGGCTATAGCACCAGATGCAGGGACAAAAAAAAACGCATCAGAAATTGGATAGCCCATCCAATCAAGGAAGATACTGAGGAAGAAGACTTTCGAATGTCTGTTGCTTGGATTCTGTCAACCCATGCACGACTAATGCAACTTGAGGCTTTCCTGTGTTTCATCAATCTCTTCTTCAGTGATCTTATCAAATCTATGGGATCAGTTGTAGATCAAAGGTTCTTTATGAAGAATTCTCGTTGCAACCTTGTTCTACGCTAATAAGCTGAGGCAGCAAAATCTGATGGTAGATGGCTATTGACAAGAATAATACAAGAAAAGATGTTTCTTACTCAAGCTGGCCAAATATTCTTCGACTACCACCAAAGGATTCATGAAGCATGGCACTCAACAAAAGAGCTACATGGTCTTCATTTTTGAGGGCAAAAATGCTTAAAGTAGGGGGAGTGTCATGTGCTGCATGTAATTAGCCCATGAGCTTACTAATGAATTGCCAAATATGGCCATGAAGCTAAAGTAGACTAGAGTTAATCATTAGGACAGTTAATAAGGTGGCTCGAACAACCTTGCAATATTTGTGAATAGCGGACTTGTAATAATGGTTGTAAGGCCCAAATTAGCCAAATAAGGCCCCAAACTTATAGTAGAGGCACAAATGACCACTATAAATAGCTGAGGTCGTGCTAAATTTGGAGGCTATTCTTCATTTTGTAATTTTGAGTTTTAAGAGATCTTGGAGCTTCTCTTGGAGAGCTTTCTTGATCTAGAAAGTGGTTCACGTGCCTACAATCACATGAGAGCTATGATCATGCTCTTCAATCAGGCCCCTATCTTGTGAATGAACAATAATCATGAATAATGATACTTACTTTGCCTATTTTGATGAAGTTTTGCTACTTTTAGCTACTTTCTTGATTTTTGACTAGTTTTCTTGATTTCTTGCATTTCCATTGTAATTTGATGCTAATGAATGGATTAGATGTTTGAATGCTAAGGTTGGCACATGACACATACCTTGCTCCCATGTGATGCTACCCCCCTGTGTTGGTCTCCCATTGGCCCCTCGGTCTGCTCACCCGCAGTGCCCATGTGCCACTGCACCAGTCCCCTGCATCAGTACTGTACCCTCTTTTTTTACACCCTGAACCCCTTTTTTTTACTTTTTTTTGTCCTTTTTTGGTAGTTAATATGCAAAAAAAAAATATTAAAAATGGTACCGCCCTGGTACCGCGGGTCTGCGAGCGGTACCGTACCGGCGGTACCACTGATATGGTACCGACGGTACCATACCAGCGGTACCACGGGGTACTATGATATATATATATGGTTATTTTTCATGCATGTGTTAGGGTGGGAAAAAAAACAACAATTAAAGGCTGAAACAAGGCAATTTGCTGTGAACTACGAATCCATATTATATCAGACTAGTAACTATCGGGATTCTGGAACTCCAAAAAATTAGAAAAACGTAACAAACTATCATGATCCATCCACAATCGACATAGAGGCTAGCATCTAAAGAATTCTAAACTTTAATAAAACGATATCAGATATGTATTATGAGGCAATGGTGCATACTAAACAACTAGAACAAAGCATACACAAACTTCTCAAAGCATTTAGGCTTTAGCATACCAGACTTGAAACTTGAAAGCAATTACAAATCAAGTGTATATGATACAAAAACATGGAAAATGATCCACATTCCACAAATTCCTGATGAGAATGAAATATGTGATAAATGGTAAACCGTCTAATATATATCAAGGAGTGGGCCAATGGCCAAGTACATGAGTGTGATAGATGGACAATGGACTCATAGAGTCACGTGACATGAAATAAAACCCTAAATTCCTATGACTTGGAGGCATATGGATTAGATGAGGATTCCTCCTCATCACTATCATTGGTAGACGAGAAGGAAAATAGGGAGTCCTTCTCGAGGCACAATCTCCAAGTGAATGATTAGCATGAACCTAGGAAACAATGGTGGATGCTCACAAGCTTGGAACCAGAAATTCTGATCAGAGAACTAGTATCTTCAATCTCTAAGAGCAAATCACATTAACCAAAACTAATAACCAAGCACACAGAGTGTAACATGTTTGGCTATCCAACGTCTTGGTTTTTGCTTTGAATGTGAACCAGCAATGCAAGATACTAACTCCACACTTAAAGGTTTGCATGTGCTTCATAAATTTTATCATTTGCCAAAAATGTTTTACGACTTGCATACACCATTTGAGTTTATTATAGTTAGAGGCTCAACATAATGTTACCCTCGCTTGGACTTAAGCTCATGGAACCAAACTAGCCGATGTGTAGAAATAAGGCTCCATCCCACAACAGCCTATGTTGTTTGTCGCTATGGGGTCGTTAATATATTTTGTCACACATCAAACCCTAAGTTTCATAAAGTCTTACAAATTCAATTAGAGCAATTTGGCAACAAGCATACTAGCCATAAGGAAGCTCTTCTTCAAACATAGCAACTAGTAAAGTTGGAGGTAAGAGACTTATTTAGTTGTGAGACATTTAAAAATTTAAGTAGAGGGTACTTTTATACAACTTGCAATATTTCAAAACGATTTTGTAAATTTGTACATAAGTCAAGATTCCCAATATCAATGAATCTATATTACTATTGCATGAATGTTGTAAGTTGGAAGGTGTACATTATAGCAGATTGAAATTCAAGATGCAAAACATCTTTTTGGATAAAGATTTGTGGGATGTTGTCATAGGAGAACAAACTAGATATATATTGAGAAAAAGGCTAAAGATTTTGACAAAAAATGACTAAAAGCTCATTATGTTATTGACATGTATGCAACAAATAATCTAATCCCACATCGAAGAGGCAAAGGTCTTACAAAAGCTTTATATATTTGAGAGTAAATGGATGCGTGCCTGCTCAGCCCATAGCCAGCTTGTTCCAACTTGCATACTAGCCAATCTTCCTCTTTAGAACCTTTCAGTTGTGTGACAAATACTTCCTCAACTCTCTCTTCAATTTTGAAGTGCAAACATCCATTTGCAACAATTCCAAATCATAAAACAGAAGAGGTTTGCAAGACTATCCTCAAAGATAGATTCTATTCAACCTATTGAGGCAAAAGTCTTTTCATGATCCAATTCCTCTAGTACTCTACCTATGGTACACCTTTACCACAAGTTGCGAGTTGAATTTCTTGACCTTTTCCTCTGTGTCCTACTATACCTAAAATTGTACACCCATTTACTCCTAGTTGTTTGTCCTTTACCACCTACTTTATGTTATTTCTTGATAGCTTGCAATTCATCTTCCGTACCTCTCCTCCCCTTTTTCCAATAAGAACAGCTTCTTCAAATCCTTCAATTGAGATGATACTCATTCCATCAAAGTGAGATGGCAACTTTCTTGCACGTTCCAATCTCCTGAGAGTTAAAAGTGACCCTTTGTCCATCTTGGTGATCTTGTGCTTCACCGTCACGCAATTGCCTTTCGGTATGCTGATTCTTCTTCTCAAACTTCACTTGCACTTTTGCTGTCTTTGTTCCTGACCTCCTTTATGTTATGTCTTCCCCTCTGTTTTGACTAGCCATCCTGTCATATTCATCCACAATTGTCCCCTCTATCCTGTCCTGCATACGAAAGAGATCAAAATCCTGGGACCTATACTATTGCCCCCAGTACTGCTCCTTAATCTCATCAATATATATCAAATTTGAGTTGAGTGAACTTCTTTAATAGTTTAATTTTTTAGTACCTCACTCTCCTACCATGAGCTCACGTGATAAAGTACCATCATGCATCCCCAATTTTGTTGTCCTTAAAAAGTCCACCATTCCTGAGCATATACTGGTTCCATCTTTGTTTACTTCAAAACATTTTTCTTAAACTTCACTACCATATTACAATCGGCCATTGCAGTAACCACCGACAGGTTTTTGTGGATTCTGGAACATACAAGAATCTGAGGGCAACAAATTGCTTGCCTTAGTTCAATGAAAGGAGCATCCCCTGCTACCGCATGGCCTTTATTTATCGATTGTTACCAACAAGGACATACCAGCATGGGATCTAGCGTAGTGGTGATTGTTATGCATCATATGACTTACCAGCTTGTATCCACACACCTTTTGCAATCAACCTTGTCCGTTGCAGCGTCATCTCCTGCATTCAAGGCTATCGTAACTGGTCATCCTTTTCAGCTTGGACAGCTCCCATTTGAGAAGTGTTTGCAACATACCTTACATTCATAGCAAGTTGTTCCCTTCATTGAGACTTCCCATTAAATCAACATTTCTTGGCCTCCGCTCTCCAGCACTCTCAATACCATATCTTAAAATCTACATGACTAAACTAGCCATGCAACAATGGTGAAGAGCTTACCTCATCTATGAATGGATACATCAACTATCAAGAAATAAATCAGACAGTGTTACCATTCTGCTTCCGTAAGCCCCATATGCACCCATACAATTCTTTGAAGTATGCCAAAGTTTGTCAGGCACGTGCGCTACAATATATACAATCTGAAGAGATATAAACCATCTTCTCCTAATAGTGTTTCCAGCCCAAACTTCAAAGGGAAGATGGAATTTCAAGCCTGATACAATTGGATTTTTCAAAATTTTGCACACGTGCATTGCAACTATTGAAAATTACCCACGTAGCAGTTTTTAAGGCGTGGTTAACACTTAAGCAGTTGGGCGTAGAATTTATTGTCACTTTAAGGGCGGTGTTTCTGGTTGCTACTATTTTAGAGGCTGTAAAAACACAAGAGTATTCTTAGAGCAACGGCAAATGCCAAACAATAACACATAGGATTAAATCATGGCTCTCAGAAGATAAATACTGAACCAATTCTCTGTTTTATTAAAATTCCTCTTCTTTCTTGCTCTCCCTCTGCAACAACCTTACTCTATAATTTACCAGTTTGTCTGGCTAATACGAAGCCTACATGAAAACAATATACATCCTTGACATGAAGTCAGCTGAGGAACTAGTAGGGTTGGCTATAAGCAAGCATGCCCACCTGTTTTGGACTTGGGTGCTTCGCATAGGGAGAGGGGCAGCCTGCAATACAGCAGCCACGCACCTGTTCTTCCTTCCATAACTCACACTTATTCCCTCACCTTCATCCTTGCTCATCCATCCACAGCAAATACTAAGTTTTGAATGAATGATCGCCCTCGTCCCCGTGAGCCCATTTACCATGCCCATCTCCCCAATCCCTTCACCACCTCTTATGCCAACCAAATCAAAAAAACTCTCTCTCTCTCTCTCTCTCTCTCTCTCTCTCTCTCTCTCTCTCTCTCTCTCTCACACACACACACACATGTCTGTGCGTGTGTATTTCAAGAGGAGAGGACAAGAAAGAAGGTGATTTTGAGAAACTTTGTTCAAACTCTTGATCTCTTAAAAAAAACCAAAGATTGAGTCTTTTGAATCAAAGTTAACAACTTCATTTTGAATGATGAATATACTCGAACAAATAGTCAAAATGCGTTGTCAATATCGCGACAAAGTTAAACATCACAAAAACTCACAAATGATTAGATTAGCAAAAGTAATAATAACAAGCAGCTGTTTTTGTGAAAAATCCCTTTTTTCCTTGGCTAAAATAATGTTCTTTTCTATTTTAGACCAACTCCCAATCCTATGGGGTTCTTTTTTCCTAGAGCAGGGATGTTACCGTTATGTTTTAGGCTTAAACTAGATAGGGTGGACCTCTCGGTGGGCTTTTGCTTTGGCTCATTCGTGCAATTTTTACAATAGCGGTAGATTTTTTCACATGTTTGTTTCCTTCCACTGTTGATAATACACATATCGTGGAACCAACAATTGATATTGTCTCCCCATTTTTCTACATTTCTCATAACAACTATATTCTCTTGGAGTAATCGTGGGAATATAGCTCAAATGTGTGGCTTGGAGTCCTCATGATGTACTAAAGAATATTTCACTAAGTGTGGTTTCAAACTATATTGTCTGACAAGTCCCTCTTTCAAGATGGGAGTTCTCACATTGGCCCAAGAGAAAAAATTGGTCCCGCCCTCTTTCAAAGTTGCATTGGATTGCCACCATACGCCATTTTTTGGACCTTGGAAAATTGTCTGGCATGTTAAGTTGTCAAGCACAACTTTACAAAAACGGATATTAATCATTATACATCATTTAGGGCTTCCTCCTTATTATTAATACCCTCTATAACTATGCTCAGACTCATCCCAAATGAATATTATCAACTATCGTCCATGGGCCAATGTCTCCTATCCATCATACAAAACTCCCTAGAATGAGCAAAGTATTTGTTATTGTGGCAGAATTGGGATAATCCAGAGAATTGTGTACAAAGGGGAGGCAAATAAGTTGGGCGCCCTTTGGATGTAAGTAGGATGCTTGTCGTATTAATCAAACCCTTATTATTTAGACATGCAAGCTAGAACAACACAACATGACACACTTTCTTTGAGGCCATAATTTCGAAATGTGTCATAGGCTTCACGTGGCCTTAAAGAGGCATCAAAAACACTCTATGAATGTTACTACAAATCAGTAATGCCTTCCATCAAGTGAATGAATAGATCATGATAATGTTTTTGTAGGCCTTGTACTACTTCAAATAACCAATAAAAGCAGTTTAGCTAGATCAAGCTTTTTCCAAAGTTTTCCAAGAATTTGTGAATAATTAACACATTCAAACACTTTGAGGTGTTTGACATAAGGGCTTTGTACCTGATCAATCCTCCTCTAGTATCATGTCATTGACAATTGTGGTACAACAATTATCTTGGACATAATTTGCAATTGTTATTACCTCTATCCGAAACTTCTTGGGAAGACTAGAATTCAAGATAATGAATCATGAAGGCTCTACAATGATTCTTGCAGTGAGTCATTCTATAAAGGACTATAGCTGGTCATGAACTATCTTTCTATGTTCCTTGCATCAATAAAAGTGCTCGTTCATGTGGAGATAAATTTTCACCCTCCATGCCTTTACTTTTCATTCATTGGTTCTTAGCCAAGAGCTTGAACTGTTGGAAGCACGAGACTGCTCATGATATACTTTTGGATGAATAAAATGTTAGTTCTTAAAAAATCATTAGTGATGGTGATAAAATCTTGAATTGCTCCCCTAAGTAGGGTATGCATAGGATAGATAGATCACAATGTACAAGATCCATAATAGCCTTCAATATGGTGGCTTGACCTTTTGGACACTTCGTGACATGTTTGCCATAATTTCTTCCAAAAAAATTCATGGAGAAGAATTGATGTGACTTTTTGTAAGCTTATTCTAGATTGCATTGCAACAAGCATGACTAGATGGTCATAAGGTGGAAGTAGGCTTCATAAAGATTCATGAGAATATTGTTGTCAAAGGTAGAGGGTCCAACTGCGACCAATTGATTTAGTAAAAATACATAGTGATTAACGCAAACACTATAGGTAGTATTGTATAATTACTTTTTTGAAGATACAATCTTTTTATTACATCTTAGGTCCCATACAAACCAATGATAGCATCCCAAGCTTTTTTTGAAATATTGTAGACATCAGAGATCTGTCAATGCATGAGATTCAAGGAGATCATAACTATAGCTTTGTCATTTCTCAATTTCCATTTGGAAATGAGATCAGGATCTTGTGGAGTGGCATATGTGCCATCTACCACCATTTGCCATTACCTATTCAAATCATTTTGATATGTGACATGTGCATAGTTTAATATCAGTTATTTTGTGTTCACTATATAGTTCATTATTCGCTAGAATGCTATTTGATTTTGCTTTTCAATATAAGTTGTAACTCTTAAATTTCGTCAACCATTTATCTTATCCAATGTACTTGATTAAGTACTATTATGTACAGGTTAGTTACTACCTACTGATGTGTGATTATGTATCATGTTTGGTCACTTCACTCATGTTTGGTCACTTCACTCTTTGATCGACGATGTTGTATCATGCCACACAGATATATCATATACTACAATATTCATTGTTAAGTGAAAGTTGGAAGTTGGATCATGGAATGCGACTAACAAGTTTGAATTGTGTCCATTGTCCATTGTCCATTCAACACTGTCATGTGCGTTGTGAATCATAATTTCTATTTCTATGAACAATAATTTAGTTTCAACTTTCAAGCTTCAACCTTTTACAAGCGACAACGAACTTTCAAATGCATGTATTCAATAGCTATCTAGTATTTATAAGATTTTTGAGACATTGTAGACATTATAGATATTACTTGACATGTTTTCTAGCAATACATTAAAAAAATGCAAAAAATAAAAATGCCGATTCTTTCGAGAGGGGTGCAATTTGGATGATGGTAGACGATGCTATTGTGGGCATGGAATATCTGCAGGTGTAGGTTCTCTAGATGGCTCAAGGATGTTGTTGCCCTTGCTAATTTGTGTTTGCTACTAGAGGGCAACTTTCCAACTCCAAAGGTCCTAGAGTGCCAAGATGTTAACTATATGCTAATAGAGGGGCCCTACTCTTTGTCTTTTACCATGAGCTTTCTCTTGTTCTTTTTCTTCTTTGACTGTTTGTATGCTTCCTCTTCCAGCTCGTCGAAAAACTGCTTCTTCCGCTTGTTGGTTTTTTCCAGTTTGGGCTTCGTAGCCATTTGGTCGTGCGCGCTTTTTCGTGAGGCTACAACGGTGCTATCATAGGCCTTAGCCACACGGATAGCATCTTCCTAATTTAATGGATGATATTTTGTTTGCACTCATTTTGATAGTCAGCTGGCAGTCCAGCGATGAACTGCCACTGTGGATCAAATAGTGGCACGTTGGACAAAGAATCCAAGAACTCTTGGACATACCAGTTCTCGGTTGCCCATTTTGCAGTTGATAAAACGAATATACAGCTCGGAATCGTCTATCGTGACAAAAGCTTTCTGGAATTCCATTAGGAATCCAGCCCAAGTCACCAGTTTCGTGGAAAGTCTTGCCTTTCAGAAACAATAGAACTGAGGATATTTGCTTATCCTCTGGGACATTGTGCAAGATAAAATAGCTTGTCCAACGCTTCACCCAGTCCTCAACAACTTCCGGACGCTTAAATTTTTTATCGCCGAAAAAAACCTCCGGTTGGTAGCCTAAGTTAGTTGAGGTGATGGCTTGTAGTTGGTTAAATAGGTTCTGCATTTGGTTATCACGTTGCTTATTACTCTAATGAAGTTCCAGTACTGCCTTGCCTAGAGTATGCAATAATTTACTAGAATCGAGGGCCTCATCATTGTCTGGTGATGCCGGTTGGATTTCCGTGTCATCACTGGCCGGTAATGCCGGACGAATTTCCGTGTTCTTCGTCACTGGAACATCTTCTTTGTCCATTGCAGTGTAACTGAAAAAACTAAAAAAAAATTCACTCAGTTCTTAAATCCATTACGGGTATAATACTCGTTAATAATACAATGTCTTAAAAAAAACAGAGGTGTCTTAAATAGACCAATGTGTTATTAAATTATACCAATGGATATTTGCAATGCCGACAATTAAACAACGAAAAAAATAAAATATAACCTCATTAATGCCTTAAGAACCAATTAACAACATTCAGACAAGCCATTTACTTTTACTGCATTCCAAATAACATAGTCCAATATGATTGAGAAAAAGCCACAGGGAAAAAAAAATCACAAGTTTTTTTTTTTTAAACTCCTAATGAAACCAAACTTTCAGCACCCCATCACTACTAATATCCCAACAGTGATTCTTCCAGACAACACAATATGGCTACGACAACCAAGGGTTTGGACCCGGTGCCCTCCAGCAGCTGACGTGTGTCAGCCGCTGAGTGCCCGTAAAAAATTAGGGTACGCTTGATTTTCGTGGGCGGCGCCAGCGTCGGGCACCTGCAGGTGGCGCCGGGCAGGGCGAGTGGCATCAGGCAGCCGCGGGCGGCGCCCGTGGCACAGGGCAGCCGCCAGCAGGGCGCCGGGCAGGGCACTAGCAGGGGGCAGGTGGCGTCGGTCAGGGCAGGTGGCGCCCAGCAGCCGCACAAGGCGTCGGGCACCCCAGCACCCAGGCACACACACACACACACACACATGAAAGGAAAAGGAAAGTTTCTATATATATCCCCTCCTGAAAAAATGTTGATAATGCTTATGGGATAGAAATTGGCTGCCTGGACACATGGCGTCCAGGCAGCCAATTCTAAAAAATAAGAATAAAAACAAAATTGTGTGGCTGAGAGCCCACCGAGGCCAAACGGCCATCCGTGCGGGCCGTGCTCGCAAGATGCGAACAGCCCCCCCTTCTTGTTTCCTCCTAATTCCCTTCTCCTCGAGCCAGCCAGAATCGGGCTCCTTCTCGCGCCCTTTCAACCCAAGAGAGAAAATGCAAGGGGGAGAGATGAGGATTCCGAGAGAGAAAGGAGAGATGTCAGCTAGGTGAAGCGCCCCTCCGTCACCTTTCTCTCAATGATTTCATGCAAGTAAGAGGGCACACATGAGGGCTGATTCCAAAGCGGATTTTTGCTCAAGATTTTGAGTTTTTTCTTACAGTTTATCAACCATATAACTGTAGGAAGACTTAAGGCAAACCATCTGCTGTTTTTTGCAGATTACCACTGTCTTACCAACGATTTTAAGTTTACTTTGCTTTACTTTAGTTACTATCAAGCATAACCAAAGATCAGATTATAGTTTTGCAAGGTTTACACTCATTATGTCTGAGAAACAAGGGATATGCTGCCCAAATTTTCTCAGAAACTGATTCTTGTAGGTTACATTATCTATTACACTGAATAGCACTTGTTCTGAATCAAACCACTTCCAAATCATTCGACATACTACAAAGTCTATATCCCAAAGACAAACACAGTGAAGACAGTTAGAGATGTCGAATTTGATAAGAGCAGAACGATGGCCAATGATAATCCTGTCAGTTATGAAGTCCTTGGTAGACAATACTATGATCTACCAACTGTGACAGAGGGAGCAGAGGACGAACACTCAGACGAAGATGTTCGAGTCGCACCTCATTCGAGTGACGAATCAGACGAAGAAAGATTCGCAAGCCAGCAGGACAATACATCTGCAATACATCTGACAAAGGATCATGTGTTTCATTCAAGGACGAAACACATCGCAATCAAGTATCACTTGATAAGGGATCTGATTGGGAAGAAGATGCTGAAGACTATCTTCATTGGAACAAAAGAGATGGTGGTTGACATTTTCACAAAGGCCTTAGACAAAGGTCTATTCGAGAAATAAAGGTGCAGTCTTGGAGTCATCAAGCTACCAGCTTTGAGAGGGAGCTGAAGAAACAAAACATTTCTATTACCAAAGCTTTGCTAGCTTTCAGCCCTCAGTTTGACGAAAAGACATGAAGCGAAAATGTTCGCGAACACTTTGACGAAGAGACACGAATGGACATGAAAAATTTCGCGACACTTTTCAACCTTCACGCTCCAAATGATCAGGAAGATCATGCAAGCACCAAGAAGTACAAAACCCCTGATCTAATATGATGACGTCAGCGGAAGAGTGTTAAGACGTGCCTAACCCACCTTTCTTGTAATCCGTGATTAGTTATAGATTGTTTAGTCTATCTAATCTGGTGTGCTACTTTGAATCTATAAGATACATACAGTAGGAGATAGATATACACAATATACAGACTACAGAAAAGAAGTCCGGCCTGCGACCGAGACAAGATTTTGTAAGCAGGATCCACAGAGATCCAAGAAGTCCGCTAGTAAGCGAGACATTACTCGTGAGAGAGCACCACTTCTCTCACACCAACGCGCTGTGTGGGTCTGTCATACAACGCACGAAAAACAAGAGGATCAATAGATGATATTGTAGCTATTACGCACATATCACTCTTATTTCAGTCTGATCTTGAATGAATTATTTGTTGGTGTATGATGTGAAATGCTTGGTCTATGATTGATTACGATTGCAGTAGACGTGATGGAAGCATAATACGAGAGGCGATTACGACGTAAAACGATGTCTCTACCAACAGTAAGAAAATAATGAACACAGTAGTAACTGTGATTTCAGGAACGTGGATTGACTAGGAAACAAAATCAAAAGCTTGTTATCCCTTTGGGTTATCAGAGTAAGAGTCTGAGATTGCCGTAAACAGTAAGATTTCAGGGATGCGTGTGACCTTCTCAGACAAAGCATGCAACGTTGTTGATGCGAGTACCAGTACGCTCATCACTCAAGGAAGAAGAAAAGGCAACCTGTATCACTTAAAGGTACGCCAACCTGCAGATCAAGTGCATCAGACTCATGATGATTCGCCAGATACTCTATGGCACAGGAGACTATGCCATATGAATTCAATGGCACTATATCAAGCAAGCCATCATAGAGCAATCACAGGGGTGAGCATCTCGAATGCAACCAGTTCGATGACCTATGATGCATGTCTGAAGGGTAAGATGTCACGTACTCCTTTTGTCAAAGACTCCTACAGAACTACAAAGATTCTGGAGCTTGTACATTCTGACATCTGTGGACCTTTCAACGTGATCTCAGTAGGAGGCTCAAAGTATTATATAACCTTTATTGATGATTACAGTAAATTTGCCAAAGTCTACTTTATTCACAATAAATCAGAAACATTTGACAAATTCACAGAGTATGTGAATTGGGCAAAAAGATGCACTGGTAATAAAGTGAAACAGATCAGAACAGATCAAGGTGAAAAATACATCTCAAATCGATTCATTGACTTCTGTAGTGATTGTGGTATCATTCACAGAAGAACTGCATCTTACACACCGCAGCACAACGGTGTTGCAGAAAGAAAGAACAGGACTCTAATGGAAGCTACTAGGCGCATGATGGCCTATTCAAAGGCTCCAAGAGTGTTGTGGGCTGAAGCAGTAGCTACAACTGCTTACATTCAGAACATGACAGGAAAGTCAGGTGTTCTTCACACGACACCACATGAATTATGGTGGGGTAGGAAACCCAATTTGACTCACATCCGTATCTTTGGCTATGCAGCTTATGCACATGTTCCTGATAAGCTTCAAAAGAAGCTTGGTGAGAAAGCAGATAAGGGATATCTTGTAGGATATGACAATCATTCGTCATACTACAGAGTCTATATGCCAGAGACAAACACAGTGAAGACAGTCAGAGATGTCAAATTTGATGAGAGCAGAACGATGGCCAACGATGATTCTGTCAGTTATAAAGTCTTTGGTAGACAATACTATGATCTATCAACTGTGACAGAGGGAGGAGAGGACGAACACTCAGATGAAGATGTTCGAGTCACACCTCATTCGAATGACGAATCAGACGAAGAAAGATTAGCAAGCCAGTCTACTGCTACAGTACTTGTAAACTGAAATGGTTTTGGACCTAGCAGAGCTGATAAAGGCAAGAGCATTGTAATCCCAGAAGGATCTCCTAGAAGATCGACAAGAAAACGAAGAGCGCCAACAAGATTTGTGCCAGACAGCTCAGCTTCTACATCAGAAGAGTTTTGTGGATTCAGTGGAGAACCACAAACATTCGAGGAAGCGATTGAATGTCCGGAGAATGACAAATGGATCCAAGCCATGAACGAGGAGATGGAATCCATGTGGAAGAATCAGGTATGGACGTTGCAGCCATTACCAAATAAACGAAAGACTGTAAAATGCAAGTGGGTATATAAGCTGAAGTATGGACCGAATGGAGATATTTCTAAGTATAAAGCAAGACTTGTAGCGAAGGGGTTTTCTCAGAGATATGGTATTGATTATGTTGAGACCTTCTCTCTTGTCGTGAAACATTCGTCCCTACGTTTACTGTTTGCATATGCAGTTGCTTATAATCTCAGGATTCACATTGTGGACAAGAAGACAGCCTTCTTGCATGGCGAGCTAGACGAAGAAGTCTACATGGATCAACCTCCAGGCTACGTTTCGGACTCACTTCCTACTTATGCATGCAGAATGCATAGGAGTATCTACGGTCTGAAGCAGTCAGCGCGACAATGGTATAAGAAGAAAGATCAAGCTCTCAAGTCTTTAGGATTCAAGCCACTAGTTGTTGATTCTAATGTTTATGTAAGAATTACAGATGGTAGTTGTATATGTGGACGACACTTTGATACTCTGCAAAAGTGAAAAGCTTATTGCTGAGATGAAGTATGACATCTCGAAACATTTCGAGATTGCAGACCTGAGAGAAGCCAAATGTTATCTTGACTTACAGATTGACAAGGACTATGAGGGAGGTAAGTTGTACCTTCATCAGTCCAGATATACCCAAAAAATCCTAGAAGATTTTGAGATGCTGAGTTGCAAAGGAGCAAATACTCCAATGCTTGCAGGAACAGTCTTGACGAATGAAGACTGTTCGAAGACTGAGGAAGAGAGAATTGATGCAGCTTACACCATACAAGAAGCTGATCGGATCGCTGATATACCTTGCAGATAACACACGTTCTGACATTGCTTATGCCGTGTTCAGAATGAGCCAATTCTGTACAAATCCAAGCTCAACTCATTGGAAGATTGTGAAACGGATTTTGCAATACCTTCAGTTAACGAAAGATTTTGGTTTGTGTTATTCTCGTGATGCAAAGTTCCAGATGCTTTCCTATAGTGATGCTAGCTGGGCATCTCTCAAGGACGATTGCAAAAGTATCTCAGAAGGATGCTTCATCACGTCAGGAGCAGCAATTCTCTGGGTTAGCAAGAAGTATACCATTGTAGCTCAGTCATCCTGCGAAGGAAAGTACATTGCAACAACAAAGATGGCTAATGAAATCATTTGGCTCAAACAGTTCCTTGACGAATTGGACGAAATAGGGAATGAGTCTCTGATTTTGCAAATGGACAATACATCTGCAATACATCTGACAAAGGATCCTATGTTTCACTCAAGGACGAAACACATCGCAATCAAATATCACTTGATAAGGGATCAAATCGGGAAGAAGATGCTGCAGACTATCTAAAGGAGATGGTGGCTGACAATTCCACAAAGGCCTTAGACAAAGGTCTGTTCGAGAAACAGAGGAGCAGTCTTGGAGTCATCAAACTACCACGCTTTGAGAGGGAGCTGAAGAAACAAAACGTTTCTATTACCAAAGCTTTGCTAGCTTTCAGCCCTCAGTATGATGAAAAGACACGAAGTGAAAATGTTCGCGAACATCATGAAAAGACACGAAGCGAAAATGTTCGCGAACACCTTGACGAAGAGACACGAACGCGAAAAGTTCGCGAAAGAAAAAATTTCGTGATACAGCAGGAAAAAGTCAGACGATGCGAAAGTCAAACGGCTCGAAACGACACAAAAATCTTCGCGATACTTTTCGACCTTCATGCTCCAAAGGATTAGGAAGATCATGCAAGTACCATGAAGTACAAAAACCCTTATCTGATATGATGACGTCAGCGGAAGAGTGTTAGGACGTGCCTAACCCACCTCTCTTGTAATCCGTGATTAGTTATAGATTGTTTAGTCCATCTAATCTGGTGTGCTACTCTAAATGTATAAGATACATATAGTAGCAGATAGAAATATATAGACTATAGAATAGAGGTCCGTCTGCGAGCGAGACAAGTTTTGTAAGCAAGATCTACAGAGATCCAAAAAGTCTGCTAGTAAACGAGACATTACTCGTGGGAGAGCACCACTTCTCTAACGCCAATGCGCTGTGTGGGTCTATCATATAGCGCTCAAAATCAAGAGGATCAATAGATGATACTGTAGCCATTACGCACATATCTCTCTTAATTTTGTCTGATTTTGGATAAACTACTGTCTGCCATCGTTTGTGTATCTCATTCACTTATTTTATCAATTCCGCACACTGGTTCAGTTTCGTTGAATGTTGTATTAATTTAAAACGTAGATCAGCAGTGTCTGTCTACATTCTGGAGGATTGTAAATATAGTTGACAGTGACCAACAATCATATCTGAAATCCATCCGAATTGTTTTTTGTTCGCGATTAATTTGATTTCGCTTCATCAATATCAATATCAGAGCTTGTTCAAGTTTCATTTCACTTCGCTTCGTTTCATGCAATTTCGTTTCGTTTCGTTTCAAAGCCTAATTGATATTTGCAATTTGCGTTCCACATTTTTCGCATCATGATTCTATCTAGATGTTCATGATGTGTATCTATAACACCTATATCTAAACTAAGATAGTGTTTATATCTTAGATATACATGTAAATATTAAAAAAAACAACATTTAAAATTATATTATCGATCTGTTGTATCTATTTTTGCTAGATATTTAAATATAAATAAAGGTATTTATTCAAGTTCTTATTTTGATATGTACTTAGTAATGTAAAACTTGATCTAGATACGTTCTTAGGTATATTATTTCATTCTTCGTTCATATATAACATATTTCAATATAAATAGATCTAAGTAAAAATTCATATATGTAGAAATCCTAGATATAAAAAATGACTAGTTCATAATATGTTGAAAGCCTAAAGACCAAACTAATATTTCCTTACATGTAGAAAGAAAGAAATGCATTCTTAGAACACTCGTTTCCAATATGTTCATTTCATGTGCATTTAGAAATCGAATGTGACTACGGTACAATCTTATCTAGGAAAAGCACAATCTTAGAAACACGCTAGTAGGGTTTCCAAGTTCTTTTTGATTGCATAACTTGGAATCTCATGTTCTCATATAAGAATTGACAAAAGCATACCATTAGCACACCACACAAAAATATGACGGTAGATTCTTATTCGAGGCACACAACATTAGAGCACAAAATAATTATTCTATATCTTAGTTGCCTCAATATAGCAACCGTTCCACATCCCATCTCTCAGAATGCTGTGAAAATCAAATTTTCTTTCAACAAGAGGGCCCAAACTGCTATTTGGCCTGAGTTTTTTTCCTTTAAAGCATAAATGAAGGGAGAGTGTTAATGGCAAGCTAACAGGAAGCCAAATTTATTGTATCAGCACTCAATATTTTTTTCTTTTCAAAGTTAGGGTCTTAGACTAACATACATGAGCTATATGTAAAACACTGTATTATAGATGGATTAAAAGCTTATGTAGAATTTAAAATTTCCTTGTTTTCAATTCTTATTTAGCTTCCTTCCAGATAATTATTTTTCAAGCTTTCCTTTGAGCACACTACTGATGTCATACTTGCACCACAGTGATGGCACTTCTTGCATGTTTATGTATTGAAGCCCTTAAGTTTGGGTACAGATCCCAAGCATTTCATCATAAGGACTCTTTTTAATCAAGCACATATGTACTAGGAAAGCATGCGCATTGGATGTTTGGTGCTTGCAGTCCCTATATGGTGCAATTTTTAACCATCATAGACATTGCTTATGGTCACTGCTCCCAACTAAATAATTCTATATAAGAATTGTACTTAATCATTCATACAGATTACTTATAAAAACAAGGTATTGGAAGGTATGAAGACCAGTACACATAGTGGTGGTCCCTAGAGATACAGTGGCTGGGGTCTGACTTAGTGGCCATTGACAACAAAGGACAGTGGCAGAAAAGTCTCCAACTTCTGGGCAGCTGTTAAGTGCTAAGATGTCTAAGATGCTTCATAAAGGGCACACGAGATATGTGTGCCCGTATCTGAAATCTCGGCAACGTGGTATGAAATCTCTATTGGTCATGCATACCCATGTTTAGTAGTAGCCACTAGTAGATATTGTCTGATACAATCTAAAATGCAATTGTATCTTGATAAAAGTTGAAGTAAATGTATATATTTTCAAGTTTCCAGCAACATGCAAGTGGCTTTTCAACCGTTTTTTAAAAACAGTTATACTCACAAAGATGATATCTCAAATCCAGATAATTTGGTACTTTCACACACAAAAACCAGCTTGAACAAGCATCAAGTAATAATTCAGTTTTCCAAATTTTAACAAAGAGTCGCTGAGCACTCACCATATTGAAGTGAAATAACCTCTGCAAGCAAAAGTACAACTTAGGTCATCGAAATTTTGTAGCGGCACTTTTTGCAAAAAATAGCCTAGTAAATTATTGTGTCCAAATTCCTTTTTTTAAGTGAGTTGTTCGGTTTCTAAACTTATAGCACGAAGGACAATCAATCGTCTCATTTTCTACAGAACTAGAGTCAAAAGGTTTTGGAAACTAAAGCAAGATGCAAAAAACAATATAATTGAGGAAGATCTCAAAAGGGTAAAATTTTGCAGGTTTATCCATATAAAAATTGTTTATACAATTTTTCTGAAGTAAACTTCCAGTTTTCAGAAAAACTTGGGTGTGATAGATACCCCCGAATGATACATTTCTGTAAAACTTATGGCTTAGTGGAGCTTCCACTCTCCAGTTTTAAATCAAAAAGCATATCAGCCACACTCAATTTCCTAACTGAGAGTCTAGATGACACTGGAACGCTCCCGATTAGTGTCCTTGAAAGAGATGATTGTCCGAGAGTAGATTTCTTTGGAGTTGATGATGACGCTGAACTCTCATGTTTATAATCACTTTGAGGCCTTTGTGTATTTGCAACAGGCTCACATACAAATCTATAATAGATATCAAGATTTAGCAAAGAACTATTAGGTATGCACAGTTCAGTTAGAATTTTTTTGAAAATTAACCATGCAGATAGATATTGCTTTCAGATTACCACAGATTACAAAAATAGTACGAGTGTAAGGCATGCTGGTACATTGATTCTACCTTGGATCAGCAAAGAACATCTTGATTCTTTCATCCGAAAGCAACCAGTGGTCTTTCTCCTCTAGAACTTGAAGCATACAAAGTTTAAGAGCATACTGCAGAAGCCAGATGTAAATAATTGTCAAATGGAGCATGTTACCTTACATATTTTCAACATTCTTGGTTCCAAAGGAGAAAGAATGTTATTATTAGAAGATCAGCAAAAACAAAAGTTCAACATGTCAACACCCAATGTGTGACATAACTTTCTTAACAATTAGAATCTAAGTGCATCATTTTGCAGAGGAAAGAAACATTTCACTTCAATGATCTTTATCTTTCTTGTTCTCTGCTTAAACCTTTCTACATTAATAACCATTTATCCGTAATGCAAGATCATAACAAGCAAAAGCTATACGTATGCCAGCTACCATGGTGTTGAGCAAGGTAGCAATCAAACATATGAAATGTTTGACTTTCAAACAAAAAAAGTTTGAAATGCTTCAAATATGACCTGATTTTTTGGGGCTTTTCTAGTTGACCCATAGACATGTTAAATCAAGTAACAGGGGATCATATATATCAAGAACTTCGAAATGAGCATGTGAAAGCAAAAATAGTATCAATCTAAATTTCAGAGTAACAGAAGCCATCATCTTTCATGCAAAAAAGCCCGCAAATTCATTATGATCCATATATCATCAACATTGCTACAAACCTAGAAAAGAACTATAAATGAGCATCATCAAACCTAGATAGAACTGCCACACTTCCTATGCAAACAAAAACATAATGGTTTCTTTTACTGTTTGGACCTAAGGAAGCGGGACCCGGACGCGAACGCGCGTCCGTGCCACACTTCCTATGCAAACAAAAACATAATGGTTTCTTTTACTGTTTGGACCTGAGGAAGCGGGACCCGGACGCGAACGCGCGTCCGTTTGCGTCCGGACGCATCCGGTTTTCTTCTTTTTTTTTTCTTTTTTTTTTCAATTAGACTTAAAAAAAAATATAAAAAAATATGGCGTGCGGACCCCCTGACGCGTCCGTTTTTTTTTTTTTTTAGCTTCTAGTTTAAAAAAAAAAAAAAATTGGACACGTCCGACCCTGCCTCCAAGGGTCGGAAGCGTCCGGGTCCAGACGCCGGACGCGGACGCGGGCATTCTGGCCCGGACCCTCATGTCTGGAACTTTGGACCATAGGTCCCGCGATACTGGGTACCGCGGATCCCGGTACCGTGGGACCATACTGGTACCACGGTACCATGTTGGTACTGTACCACAATATAGTAATTTATTTATTATTTAATATTTTTAAAAAAAAAATTTAGCCTAAACTACTCGCCTTGCTCGCTTCTTCTCTCCCAGTATTTTTCCAGCCCATCGTTGCCCTGCCATCGCTTCTGGTTTTGCTGCCCTGCCTTCGCTCGCCCCTCTTCTGATTTGCGTCGCCCTTCGCCCACAGACCGCCCTGCCTTGCATCTGTTTTGCCTCTCCCTGCCTTCGCCCATTCTCAGCGTCTCTCTAACAGTGAACCCTGCTGTTTTTTTTCCAACAATCCATCCTTCTAGCTTTAGCTTCATCTGCATTTTTTCCCTAGTTTTCTCCATCGCAATGGTGCAATCCGACCTTTCCGGTCTATGGGACGAGGTAGACATTGTCAGGCGGGTTGCCGACAAGACCAACAAGAACGGTCAGAAGATCGTGCGTTGCCGATATTGCCTCGTCGAATTTGCTGCGTCCCTCACTCGCCTTAAAGGCCATCTGCTCGGTGCACGCGCCAAAACTGGTGCCACCTTAAATGCTGCCCCTTGTGGCAGCATGTCCGTCCCCGACAAGCAGCGACTACTGAACACCTACGGGCCGCAGCTCGTGGTGGGGGAGAACACCATTTCGGAGGGTGTTCTCCGGTTTTGCACCGCTCCTTATGTGGCTGACCCAGAGTTGCTGCCTGCTTGGCTGGCACGCACAAGGAGAGGGAGTCCATCCTCATCCCGTACCATTGCCCCTCATCCCCCTCAGACAGTTCCGCCACACGCACCCCCATCTACACCCGTTCCGGTGGATCCCGTCCCATCACGTCCGCCAGTTGCCACTGTGGTTCCACCACCACGTCCTGTTGCTCACACGCCCCCAGTTTACGATTTTCTCATGGATTCTCCGCCACCCGAGCAGGGCCCAGGCCCAGGATGCTACTAACGAGGCCTTCGAGGATGTGGATGAGATCCCTTCTTCCTTCCCTTCCCATCCAGATGACCTCCCTAGCCAGCAGTTTTCGTATCCCATGCCAGATCTTGCCCCTCCACCAGTGCACCCCACTTATGCTGCTGCACCCATCCCTGCCAGTGCATCCCACTCTCCCCATTCCACGTCTACAGCCAATGCATCCACTAGTGCCCAGCCTGTCGCGTCATCGTCCATTCCTGTCACAGTTGGTGCACCATGCTGGAGGTCCAACACCCGTCGCCCACCAGGTAGAGCCCTTGTGCAGCAGACCATTCGCGGCGCGCATCAGCCGCACATGGACAGAGAGGCCACAGATGTCGTGGCCAGTTTGATTTACGAGCTGAACCTACCTTTTGCCATCACCGATTCTAAGCCCTTCAGAAGGGCCTTCCGCCTTGCACAGTCTGTCAGCCCTAGCTGGAGAGTCCCTGGTTCAGAGGGTGTCTGTACACACATGCTGAGAGATAGGGTCGAGTCCTTGTCTAGAGAGATGGAGCCTCTGCGCCGCCACTGGGCCACATATGGATGCAGCATCATGTCCGATGGCTGGACTGATGTCAGGAGGAGGCCGATCCTCAACATCTTGGTCTCCAGCTGCATGGGTACACAGTTTTTGAGAGCCGTGGATTGCAGTAGAGTGGGGAGAGTCATATCTGCAGATTTCATGTACGACGTCATTAGGTCTTCCATCCTGTCCATAGGCTCCCAGCATGTCGTTACGGTGGTGACGGACAATGCCACCAACTGTGTTCAGATGGGTGTCCTGCTAGAGGCCGAGTTCCCTCACATCGTCCATACCCCCTGTGCGGCGCACGGCATAGACCTTCTCATGGGGGACATAGGTGCACTGCCCTGGGTTAGAGCCATCGCCCGCGAGGCCCTCTTCCTGGTGACTTTTGTCACCAAGAAGAGGCGTGTTCTTGCCATGTTCCGGGTGTTCAGCCATTTGGACCTCCGTAAGCCAACCCTCACACGCTTTGCATTCGACCTGGTGGTCATCGACCGTCTGATCAGGTGCAGGGCACAGCTTCTACAGATGGTTGCCAGTGATCTTTGGCGTGCCAGTACGTTTCAGCACACGGAGGATGGGGAGCACTTTTCTTAAACGATGAGGGGAGACCAGTTCTGGGGGGATGCACAGACATTGTCAGGACTGCTTCGACCACTCTATATTGTGCTCCGCATGGCTGACAGCGAGGGGTCCACACTTGGACTGGTGTATGAGCTCATGGACCAGATCGGACAGTTCCTGCAGCTGCCCATCTTGCAGCCAGAGAGGTAAGCGGTACAGTGTTGTAATTGTTCTTTATCTTTTCAATGTTTGCTACTTTGTTTTTTTGTCGATGTTACGTTTTTTCCAAAATTTGCTTCGACTTCGTGCAGGATGACGGAGCTGAGGTTCATCTGGGAGACCCGGTGGAACTACTTTCACAGGAGTATCCACAGCGTTGCACACATCTTGCATCCCCTCTTCCTCTCTCCGACACAGATATCAGACAGGGAGCTCGAGTTGGATTGGCTTGAGTACATCTATAGGGTGGGTCCACACATTGGCTTGTATCCTATCAGACTCATGGAGGAGCTAGTTGCATTTCATTTCGGGATGGACACGTTCAGTCACCCGGCTGCTCAGGATCTAGAGAGGAGGCAGCTCTCCATTACCTGGTGGACCATGTTCGGTAGCACCTATCCCTCCATACAACGTCTTGCACTGCGGGTCCTTTCACAGGTATGCATCTAATCTCATCCTCTCTTGTTGTGTTTCGTTGACATTCCACCCATGCACATGTGCTGAACCATTTCATTGCACGTACCACAGGATTGCGCTACCTCCGTGTGTGAGCGTAATTGGAGCACATGGGCCCTCGTTCACACGAAGAGAAGACAGGCTGTCAGTGAGTCAGCTAGAGCGGTTGGTGTTCTGCAACACCAACGCACGTCTCGCCAGGAGACTGCCGACCATTACGAGCGCATTGCAAGTGATGGGCTATTCTCCCATAGCATGTTGCTTGAAGTCTCACTAAAATGTAGGTTTCAATTTTTGATCAAGTTGTTGTCCTAACACGCTCAATTTTGACCTTGCAGACGAAGATATCTTATTTGGAGCGCCAAGTTGACTTGCCTACGGACAGCGTCCACCCCATGCCTGCAGATGACTTGGGCACACAGTTGATGGCAGAGAGAGAGAGAGGGAGCTTGCTGAGATGAGAGAGAGAGAGAGAGAGCTTGGGCTTGAGCACAAAGAGCCTCCATTGTATGAGGCAGATGAGCCAGTGTCGAGGATGAGCATGATGAGGATGAGCCCATTCAGGTTGTGTTTGCCAGATCAGAGAGGGATGAGGCAGATGATACAGGTGCAGGGCACACGCCACGGGCAGGGGTCACAGGTGCATCACGTGGCAGAGGTAGGGCACATGGCACAGGTTATACCGGGAGACAAGCAGGGCACACAGGGGGGGCCAGTGGCATACCTACCTATGTCGACATGATGGAGGAGGCTCTTGATAGAGGGCAGAGTGATTTAGATGTCGGTCTCGCAGCTGCTTAGAAGTGCAGTACAGAGTCATGGCCATTACTACGACAACACACCAGAGGAGGCACCAGATGACTTTGATTGCACAGATTGGGAGGCTATGTAGGGTCTACAAGGTGCGCATGATGAGGCACGGGTTGATTCAGAGGATGATGCAGAGGATGATTCAGGGGTTGGTGCACAGGATGAGGCCCAGAGCCCAAAGCATTTGTATTCAGATGCCCAGCTGGACGACTTGATTGCCACATTGGATTCAGAGGCTCAGCAGATGCCGAGTGTCAGGGCACCCCCTTCATCTCTTGCCAACATGCCATACACAGAGTCCCAGCCAGCGCAGCCGCATGCCTACAGTTCCTCCAGCTCCTCAGAGGGTGTATGTGCGTCGCACAGCTCCTCCAGTGCCACCGATGCCATTTAGGCCTGCAGCCCCTCCATCGTCGTCCACTTCTGCAGCACCAGGTCTCCATGGCAGGCCACCATCTGTGCCCAGGTTTTCTCTTGTAGCACCCACATCCACAGTCGCTCCTCCAGTGGCAGCACCCACGTCACATCCTCCTCCTTTGGCAGCACCCAGGATGTACCAGTACTGGCCACCACAGCGCCCCTTTCAGTACATATCGCCACTGTACTCGCCTCCTGCACAGCCAGTTCCTCCACCTGCAGCAGCCCCACGGGCACACACTCCACGAGCTCATCCTCCTCGCTCAGTTGCACAGGGAGTTCCCTCTTTTGCTTCCCTATCCCAGCCGGCCTCAGCTTGGGCCCAGCCTAGCCAGCCAGGTGATTTGCATGGGGGTGACGAGGCATTGACAGCTCCTCTTGTCCGCAAGAGACCAGGCAGGCCCAAGGGTGCAGTTCCTCCAGTTCCTCAGAGAGTATATGTGCGCTGCACAGCTCCTCCAGTGCCACCGATGCCATTCAGGCCTGCAGCCCCTCCATCGTCGTCCACTTCTGTAGCACCAGGTTTCCATGGCAGGCCACCATCTATGCCCAGGTTTTCTCTTGCAGCGCCCACATCCACAGTGGCTCCTCCAATAGCTCCTCCAGTGGCAACACCCACTTCACATCCTCCTCCTTTGGCAACACCCACTCCACTGGCTCGCCCTTTGGCAACACCCAGGATGTACCAGTACCGGCCACCGCAGCGCCCCTTTCACTACATATCGCCGTTGTACTTGCCTCCTGCACAGCCAGTTCCTCCACCAGCAGCAGCCCCACGGGCACACACTCCACGAGCTCATCCTCCTCGCTCAGCTGCACAAGGAGTTTGCTCCTTTGCTTCCCTATCCCAGCCGGCCTCAGCTTGGGCCTAGCCTAGCCAGCCAGGTGATTTGCATGGGGGTGATGAGACATTGACAGCTCCTCTTGTCCGCAAGAGACCAGGAAGGCCCAAAGGTGCACCGAACAAGAAAGGCAAGGCACAAAAACTGCCAAGGAAGAGAGGACGACCACGCAGGGCTCCAGGTACAGCTAGAGGTGCAACATTACAGCCAGCTGGAGCAGGTGTTGTTGGTTTGGCTTCCTTGGGGGCTGATGCGGAGGTAGATTGGGATGATGCTAGTGACGAGTCCTCCTCCTCGGATACACAGCCCATGCCAGTTCCAGACAGGCATAGATATCGGCTGCGAGAGTCAGCTCGGGGCCCGGAGTTGTCTCCAGAGCATTCGTCTGAGTCAGAGCCAGAGCATTGATTGTGGCTCTGTTATTTTAGTTTCAGTAGTTTGTCTCTAGCAGACGGTCTACCATTGTACTCAGATCATTTTTCACACTATATACAGTGTTCGGCGTACTTTATTTGTTGCACATTGTGCGTATGTCGCTCTATACATGTGATGCTGTATTTTCAATTTTATGTCAAATTCTATGTGCGTGTGTGAATCAAATTTTCAACTAATTTCGATTGAAGTGAATGGTAGCTTCACATAAATGCACCTACATCATGAGCACAGCAATTACCCCTACACCCCAAACGGCATTTCATAAACACATGTAATACATTTGCATTTAAAAAAATTACACAGATTGCATTTCACATGACCAGGCTCGCGTTGCACAAAAAACAACTATATATTGATTCAACCGTTGTATCAAAAAAACATTACATATCCCGTCTTTTTTTTAAGCAGCCATCTAGTTATTTGCCGCACCCTTAACTGCCGAAAACTACATAGCAACAGTTCGCCACATACGGCTGGACCTTATCTATTCTAAACATTCCTACTGATCCTCCACCGACTCCTCACCCTCGTCATGTGCATTGTTTTGTCGCTCTTGCTCTGCCTCCCGGTTAGCCCGAGCTGCCTCCTAGTTAGCCCGACGTCTGGCCGCCCTTTCCGTAACCATGATGAGCTGTCGCCGTGTGAAGTTCATTGCAATCTGCTCATCCAAATCCAGCTCAACAGCGGGGGCGGGTGGTTCCGGTTCCGGATTTCTCTGCCGAGTCTGTCGCAGCATCTCTGCAATGTCTGCCTCTTGCTTCCGATGTCTTTCGTTGTGCCTTCGGATATCTTCCTCGAGCTTCCTCCTGGCTTCGCCCTTGGGCTTCGGTGGTATGCGCTCTGCCATCTCGATTGACTTTCTCCTCACAGCACCCTTGGTCCTCGAACAGCCTCTCACAGCACCCTAGCTCTCAAACAGCCTCTCACAGCCTGTCACTGGCGCTCTCACTGGCTCTCTCACAGCCTCTGAAAATGCCTCTCACAATGGCATTGTGAGTGCTTATTTATCCCCACAGCCTGATCGGCCATGTGGATCCCCATCATCCCTCCATGTGCCTCTGTACCTGCCCCCATGTGATGCTCCCCCCCTGTGTTGCTATCCCATTGGCCCCATGGTCTGCTCATCCACAGTGCCCATGTGTTGTTGCACCAGTCCCATGCACCATATACTGTATCCTCTTTTCTTACACCCAGAACCCTTTTTTTTTTCCATTTTTTTAACCTATTTTGGTAGGTAAAAGGCAATGATTAAATATTAAAAATATTAAAAATGGTACCGCCCTGGTACCGCGGATCCCAGGGCGGTACCGTACCAGCGGTACCACTGTTATAGTACCGGCGGTACCATACCAGTGGTACCAGAGGACACTATGCTTTGGACTAACAAAAATATGGAGAAGAGCCTCTTGGATATTCGATGGAGGATAAGAGGAGGGAACAGCAAAGCCTGCATAGAAGAGTAAGCTGGAAAGAATAGAAGAGAGCTCTTTTTAAAAATAAGGGCCATCTGACCACTTTTTTGGGGTCAAAGGGGGCACCAAAATTGTGAAATATGGACATTTGAAATGCATTTGAATGTTTGAAATGAGTTTCAAAACAACAAATCACATTTCATTGCTACTATTGTGTGAAGGCCTTCATAAAGGGAAGCCTCTTCACTTTTCTACAAGCACACTTTAGATGTTGAGCAAGACGTCATACAGCTGTTTAAATTTTAAAAGCCTTACTGAAAGAAAATAATTTCCATGCTCAAAGATTTTTAGAATTGGACCATGAGTTATGCTGTTTTGTTCAAAGATTTTCATCATCCGAGCATAAAAAGGTAGTTCAACAAATAACCTAGAAAATCTGTTAAGAGTCCATTTCAAAAGAAGTTGACTTACCTCAAGCAATCTCAAGCTCTGCAGATGCTTACAATTCTCTAGGTCAAGTTCCTAATGTTTCAAGGTAAAGGAAATCTCAAATGACTTAAGAGGACTCAAAATGAACCCCCAAAATGGTATAAGCCCATTTTTTGTTATCCCACTTTTGACCAATACCCACTACATCACTCGTAAACAATGTCTGCTTTTTATACAAGTGATGCCATGCTGATTAGTTTGTTGTATGATAAGGCCTTGTCTAAAACTTCCCAACTCAATGAGATACTCCAGTTCCATCACCTCAATTCAAAAGAAAGGCCACCTCTGACAGTCTGATGTATCCTTAGCTACTGCATTAATATTTACAAAGTAGCCACCAAATTTCCTTCAAGCATTTCCTCCAAAGTATTATCAAGATTCCAGGTATTCAAAATAAGTCTTAATCTTGTTTCTGAATCTGTCCTCTATCACATGAACCTCAATTGTGGACAATAACAATGTCTGTTTTTTAACAATGTGAAACGATGCTGACCAGTTTGTTACATAAAAAGACCTCATCAAAAAATATACACAGGCTCTTCGTATTCCAGCTGACGGTTCAGGACTTCCATTTCACAACAATAGATGCTCTTTCTCGGTCCGTTCTTTTGAAGGAACTTTGTAAGAAGTCCCTTTTGAAAAACGTTGAGCCACCTCGAGCAATCTCAAGCTCTGAAGGTACTTAGGACTCTAGGTCAAGTTCCTGATGTTTCAAGGTAACGGAAATCTCAAACGACTAAAGAGTGCTCAAAATATGACAGGAGCTATCAAAACAGTAAAATCCCACTTTTGACCAATATCCACTGACCACTGCTTCTATTTCTCAATGTTATACTCCAGTTCCATAACCTCAATCAGAAAGGAATGCCACCTCTGACAGTCTGACGTATCCTTACCTACCACATTGATATTTACAAAGTAGCCACCAATTTTCCTCCAAGCACCATCTCACCAAAGGAGAATCAAGATTCCACGTATTCAGAATAAGTCTTGACCTCATTTCTGAAACTGTCGTATATCACATGAACTCAAACGTGGACACCAACCATGTGTGCTTTTTAAACAATGTGAAACCATGCTGACTGGTTTGTTGCATAAGAAGACCTCATCTAAAAATGCACAAACCCTTCTAGTAATCAAGCTAACTGTTCAGGACTTCATTTGACAACAATAGATGTTTACTCTCGGTTCTTGAAGTAACCTCTCCCTTGTCTTCTATCTGGATATCATCTATACCTATGCACTAAAGGACACAATGTGGTAATTAACTTGATAAAATACCTCGAAACACTGAAAAAGGGTGTCCATCACTTTCTGATCTAATGTCTACATAGTTGCCAGCAAACTTCAACAATTGAAGGCCGGCCAAATTTGCCCAGAAAACCCTGATTTTTTTATGTTTTTTGTTAGTAACACAAAAGTTATATGGGAATATGAAGGACCAAAATACTTGAAATGTGCTTCAAAATTGACAATTCCAAACATCACACTAACAAATTCACATTTTCAAAATTCAGAACAAACGCGTTTGCAAATATGTGCAAGTGCATTTGCTGGTAGCCATGCATTTCTACTTCCCTCTTCTCCTACTTGCTGCACTGCAAATAATTTTCATTGCAACACAAACTTGCTCTTTAAAATATAAACTACAAGATGTTCTCTCAAGGAATCGTCAGCAGAAACAAACATCACAGAAATACATGATAGCTTGCAGCTGACCTCTAAGATACCAAGTTTTGAGATTCTAGAAGCAAAGACCATGTTTGCATTGGTGTCATCATTGTGGCTTCCACTAGTACTGTGTTCCCAACCTCCATCCTCGCAAACCCGAGACTCTTGTTGTGTCATTACATAAGGACAGTTTTCCTCTTTGGTAGCACTGTCAAAGTACTGAAACATGTGTATTGCTCACTAACATAAACAAATAAATTCTAGCTTACATAACAAATGACTTCTGGCTTTATTGTAAACAACAATGAGACATGAATGATAATGCTCTACTCATTTATCTTTCTATGTCGATTTGAGGCTGAGTTGTCAAGGTGACGAAAGGGTTTGTTCTCAACCAATATAGCACTCCTATCAGGAGGAGAATGTTAAGGACGGTTGGAAATCATTATAGCGCACTCTAGGGCTCACTTACTGCCTAATGACATCCGTAACTCTTGAGTTGACTATCCTTACTATTCTAAAGATTGATAGTTCTAACTTGGTTCACCTGTAAAGCGTAATGTACCAACTTGTCAGAAGTCTCCTGCCAGTAGATTCATTGCAAGTCAGGATCAAAATAAAAAGGACTACATAACAACTATCTTGCCGAAATCTTCCTTGCAACAAGCTATGTGAATAGCAAGCAGCAATAAGAGTGTCCCATAAGAATGATTCAAGAAGAAAAATGAATGAGAAACTAGTTCACAAAAAGAGCAAATTGGAGGTTTTTACCTTCACGGGTGTGCTGGGTAGATTATCAGAGGTCGAATCTGTTTTAGAAGAATTTAAACAAGGAATGCTCTCAATAAACTTAACTTTTGTATTGATGTCACAATTTTGGTGATCCTACCTCTTCATCTCACCCTTAACCCTTCATCATATAAAATCTGGAACCAAGAGAAAGGAATTCTACAATTGGCTGGTGCATAAGGTCGTTATGTAGACAACATAGTTGCCCGTTCCGGAACATGGCCAGAAAAATATATAAAAAAATTCGTATTTTTTTAACAAAGGAAACTTTTTATATTCATGCAAAAAGAAAAATTTGGACGTGAAAAAAAACCACGTTCCAACCCAGTACGATCCAGAACGTACTATACATTCCGACCAAAGGGGTCGGAACGGGTTTCTAAGGTAGACAAGCAGGTACCTCGGACTTTTTTAGGTTTTCTATTTTCCATTTTGTCAATATAAGTATCCAAACAGCTGGTACCGTGCATGAAGTGATGGAAAATTCTCAACTTTTCATTTTGATTTGAATTCAGCTTTTACCTGCAGTGGGTAGTGCTACATCTAGAAGCAGCACTGGCTCCAATTCGTGCTCACCGAGGCCCAACACATGCAAAGTTGAGGAGCCTGTCTCCAGAGAATTGAAAAAAAGCATGACACGTCAATAATACACTTACATGCATCAACTGTACAACAGAAGTGAGTGAAAAGCTTGAGAATATGAGGCTTAAAACTATGCTTGACTATTAAATATTAGATTCAAGCTCACCCAATGCACAGATGTTTGTGATGGGCACAGATATGCATGTTTGTACATCACCGTTGTCCTCTTCCTGCAAGTGATAACAAATGTTGTAAATATTGTTGAGATAAGAAATTTGTAAACATTTCAAGAAAATTTTAGACTCATAGTTATGAGCACAATATCACAGATATGGCATCACAACATAAACAATAGACCTTAATGACAACAAATGAGGCGCTCTACGTGAGAACATAATGTACATATCACAACTAGCAATAGTGGGAGAGATCTCCAAAATAGTGAGTGAGGAGCCTTGTTGGCTATTTATACTCTAAATTGCGTCGGAATGGTGGTCTAGAAGCATAGCATTCCAGAATGCCGGAAAATAAATAAATAAAAACCTTAATTTGCTTTTTACAGCCATTGGAACCCGAGTAGGAGCATGATAACTTACAGCCATTGGAACCAAGCTGAATGTGCTTTAAGCATGATGAAGGTCATAGGATTACCAAATTCCTGTTGGGTTGAGCTTATCCAAACGGGGGTTTATGGTAGCAAAGCAAGTGTTTCTGACTTGAGGACCTTCAGTTGTGATGCTTTTGCATGATTACTTTATTCATTTTATTGGCTATGCCTGAGGGGGATGAGGGGCAATGGGACGGGACAAGGATGCGCTCCCTCTCCTCGTGCGTGCCAGCCAAGTAGGCAACAACTCGGGGTCAGCCACATAAGGAGCGGTGCAAAACCGGAGAACACCCTCCAAAATGGTGTTCTCCCCCGCCACAAGACGTGGCCCGTAAGTGTCCAGTAGTAGCTTCCTGACGGGGACGGATATGCTGCCACAAGGGGTAGCATTTATGGTGCCACCATTTTTGGCGCATGCACCGAGCAGGTGGCCTTTAAGGCGAGTGAGGGACGCAGCAAATTCGACTAGGCAATACCGGCAACGCACGAGCTTCTGACCGGTCTCGTTGGTCTTGTCGGCAACCCGCCTAACAACGTCCACCTCGTCCCACAGATCGGAAAGGTCGGACTGCACCATTGTGATGGAGAAAACTAGGGAAAAAATGCAGATGACACTACAACTGGAAGAGTGGAAAGCTGGAAAAAAAACAGTAGGGTTCAATGTTGGAGAGACGCTGAAAATGGGTGAAGGCAGCGAAGGCAGGGCGAAGGCAAGGCGAGGCAAATCATATGCAAGGTTGCGTGGGCAAAGGGCGACGCAAATCAGACGCAAGGCAGCGAAGGCAGGCAGGCAAAAACAGTAGCGAAGGCAAGGCAGCGAGGGCGCATAAAAATTTGGGAGAGAAAGTGAGGGGGGTGGGTAGATTTAGGTTAAATTTTTTTTCTTTTTAAATATTATATATTATGGTACCGCGGTACCATTATGGTCCCGCGGTACCGGGATCCGTAATACCCAGTACCGCGGGACCTATGATATGTATATCTATATATATATATGAATATATGAATTAGTAAATAAATTTATTTAAGCGGATTTTGTGCTGCCAGTTCCAGCGGATCTCTGCTACATTTGTCGGCAGTTCTAGCGGCTATTTTGGTAGCAGTTCCAACATATTTTAGCCTCCTATTTGGGATAGTTTTTGCATATCTTTGCAGATTTCCAATCACATTTTGCAGCAGTTTTGGCCTACCTTTACAGATTTCCCAGCCTCATTTGGCAGCAGTTTCCCACGGTTTGGTGGTTGTTTTTTCTACATTTTCGTGGCTCCTTGGACGATTTTCCAGCACCCATTTTTGCATATTTTAGCGCCCTACATGATGACCCTTTCATATGGCATTCTTGGGCTATTAGAGTGCCTTTGAGCGAGTTCCAACATCGGCTTGCTAGCCGGTTGCTCCTACATCTTGCTCCTCCTACATCTTGCTCCTGATGGATGGGGCTTATTTTTTGATTGGGGGAGTGTTCTGGACATATATGTCCATATGATGGCCGTTACATGCATCACCGCTACATTATAATAGTGTTAGTCCAAGAGTTGGCTTGGTTGGCTAGCTTGGCATCCAAAGTTTCTTTGGTCCCACGTTCAAGTCCCACTTGCAAACCAAGATGCATTATAATAGTGACGTCATTTACTTTTATATTACTTTTGGTATTAGCATATTATTTGATATCGTTATTAGTGGACATGCACTTTTATTTCTATTTCACATGCCTTGGACCTATATTTCACACGGTTCCTATTATGGGGCCCTAATATTTGAATTTCCATATTTCCCTGTAGTTGTTGAAGAGAGGTACTCTTGATTAAGTATAAACATAGATGCATTGCATTCTGGAATGTAGAATTCCAATCATGTTCTAGAACGCTCGTTCAAGAACGTTCTGGAACTTCTTTTGACTCTTATTTATTTATTTATTTATTGGGTTTCCTTTGTAGATTTATTTAGGTGTCTTAGATAAAAGAAAAAAGCCTAGAAAGTTCAAAAACCAATGAAACATATTAAGTATTAAAATACTAAATAAACCTATTCTCGCATTCTTCTTGTTCTCTTGGTTCCTTCATATTATTTTGTATTTCATATTTGTTTGGCTTTTATGATCAGTGCAATCAGTGGTATTTTCTTCCGATTTTGTGGCAAACAGTTCCACCACACGCACCCCCATCTGCACCCATTCCGGTGGAGCCCGTCCCCTCGCGTCCGCCAGTTGCCACTGCGGTTCCACCACCACGTCCTGTCGCTCGCCCGCCCCCAGTTTACGATTTTCTCATGGACTCTCTGCCACCCGAGCAAGCCCAGGATGCTAGTGACGAGGCCTTCGAGGATGTTGAGGAGATCCCTTCCTCCCTCCCTTCCCATCCGGATGACGTCCCTGGCCAGCAGTTTTCGTATCCCATGCCAGATGTTGCCCCTCCAGTGCACCCCACTTATGCTGCTGCACCCTTCCCTGCTAGTGCATCCTCCCCATTCCACGTCTACAGCCGATGCATCCACTAGTGCCCAGCCTGTTGCGTCATCATCCATTCCCGTCACGGTTGGTGCACCATGCTAGAGGTCCACTACCCGTCGCCCAGCAGGGAGACCCCTTGTGCAGCAGACCATTCGCGGCGCGCATCAGCGCACATGGACAGAGAGGCCACACAAGCCATGGCCAGTTTGATTTATGAGCTGAACCTTCCAACTCTGAGCCCTTCAAAAGGGCATTCCGCCTTGCACAGTCAATCAGCCCTAGCTGGAGAGTCCCTAGTTCAGAGGTTGTCCGCACACATTGTCGCGGAAGCTTTTTCTTGTTTCGTGTTCGTCCTCTCTTCTGATTCGCGAACAATTTTCTGTCTTTGAATTTTCTTTTCGTGCGGAAGCTCTTACGGGATCCCAGACACTCGACTACGCATCACAGAACATGTTTTATTCTAGCAATCAAGAGACACAGCACAAGGCCAAGAGATACACGAAATAGAGCGACTATATTGTCAGTTTGGTTTTAGAGCGAGATCGTCAGTGTCTCACTCGTTGGCGGAATGACTCTCTGCTCTTTCGCTGTGTTCTGCTCGTTGGCAGACTTTCATCTACAGCTATGGTATTTTTGCGTTCTTACTCTATTCGCTACGTTTCTCTCTATTTCTTACAGATCTCTGTATTCACTATCTCTCTTCTTGTTATGATCCAGAGAGGATCGTTTATACCTCCACTGTGTGGAGTTTTACAAGATAGCTAAACGTAGAATCACAAGACTAGTTAACGCTAATCAACTAGTTAGTTAGTCTCCGTCGTTGCTATTCGTTTCAGCTGGCCATGAAGCCCGTTGAGTTGCCAGCAGGCAGCGCGTAAGATTTCTCTTCGTGTGTTTTCGTTCTTTTCGTTTCTTTTCGTAATTTTCGTTTTGCCTCCATTTTGTGCTTTGCGGTTCTGGAGGTGTGTTTACAATTCGCGATTGATTCGCGAATCATTCGTGCTTCGAGTCAAAGACACGTTGACTGTCACGAATTGTTCTCGTTCGACCTTCGTGTCTTGTTCGTGCTGCGACAAAGTTGCAGGAGTTCACCATTTCTGACACTCCCTCTTGAACCTTGCAGCCTTGTTCGTTCAATCCAATTGCCTCTATTTCCTTGGTAAAGAGTGGCTTGTTGAGCAGTTTCGTGAGGAGATCTGCAATCATACTTTTTGATTTTATGAACTGGACCTGGAGCTCTCCTTTCGAGATCAAATCTCGAAAGTGATGGTACTTCAGAGGAATGTGCTTCGTCTTTGAATGGAAGACAGGATCCTGGGACAGATAGATGGCACTCTGGGAGTCCATCATCATCGTGCTTGGCCCCTCTTGTGGTATCCCGATTGCCTCCAACATCATCCGCAGCCACACTACCTCATTCGCCACTTTCGAGGCTGCGACATACTCAGCTTCGCAAGAGGATTGAGCTACCAGGGTTTGCTTTTTGCATATCCAGCTGATTGCAGCTCCGCACGCTATTGTACATCCTCCAGTAATGGACTTGCTGTCATCCTTGCAGCTCGCCCACTGTAGTGATGCAGCTCGAATCCTTTCTCCTCGTTTCTAGCTTTGTAGGTTAATCCAATATTCTGGGTACCCTTCAGATACTGTAGGATTCGTTTTGCCATTTGCCAATGTGCTAGACCAGGATTGGAACAGAACTGGCTCAATGCGTAAACAGAGAAGGCCAGATCCGGTCTGGTACAAATTGTCAAGTACATCAGACTCCTGATTAAGCCTGCCATCTTCTGTTCTTCCTCTTCTGTTTTCGGGCAATCTTGTTTCGTGAGCTTGGCTCCAACTATCATTGGTGTGGCTTTTTCTTTGCAGTCCATCATGTGGTACTGCTTCAGCACTTTTCTGGCGTATTCTGACTGAGTCAAGTGCATTTCGCCATTTGTTCGATCTCTTCTGATCTCCAGCCCTAGGCATTTTGTTGCTTCTCCAAGATCTATGATTTTGTAGCTTTCAGAAATCTGACTCTTCGTGTCTTTGATCAGCATCAAGGAATTTCCTATCATCACGAATCATCCACGAAAATGGTCAGTATCACAAAATCCTTTCCTACTCTTTTGATGTAGACATTACAGTCTGGTTGAGTAGGGCTGAAGTCTAGAGACTTCAGAAGACCATCAAGCTTTTTGTACCAGGCCCGTGATGCCTGTTTTAGACCGTGGATGCATCTCTGCAATCGACAGACATATTGTCTGTTGTCGGGGTCTTCATATCCTCCAGGTTGCTTCATGAAGATTTCCTCCTCTAGATCTCCATGGAGAAAGGCTGTTTTCACGTCAATCTGGTGAATTTCCAGATTGTACTGTGTGGCGTATGCAAGGAGTAGCCTTATGCTTGTCATCTTCACCATGGGCGAATATGTGTCAAAATAGTCGACACCATATCTTTGCGTGTAGCCCTTTGCGACAAGCCTTGCCTTGTAGCGGCCAATAGTGTCATCTGATTTTAGCTTTTTCTTGTACACCCACTTGTAGTCGACTATTTTTCTGTTTTCTGGCAGTGGCTCTAATGTCCATGCCTCATTTTGCCTCATCGACTCGATCTCCTCTGACATTGCCTGCTTCCAGAATTCTCCTTCTGGACTCTGGATAGCTTCTTGGTATGTTGCTGGCTCTTCTGTGAAGCTGCAGTACTCGAACTGCATGTCTTCGCTCCATTGAAGATTGTCAGAATAGCGGTTTGGAGCTCTTCTTTGTCTTGTTGACCTTCGAGGTTCCTTTCGTCGCTGCTCGAACATTTCTTGTTCGTGGGGTCGATCCTCTGCTTCATGCTGCTCTGGAATCTGGGGCTCTGCATTCTGATTTGATGTATGTCCTCGATCTCCCTCTTGAATAGGCAGCAGTGTGAAGATCTCATGGCCTCTTTCGTCTTTCAGTCCAAGGAATGTGGACTCGTCGAACTTCACATCTCTGCTCGAAACAACCTTCTTCATGGTTGGATCGTAGAGTCTGTACACATGCTTTCCGTTCGAGTAGCCGACCATGATTGTTTGCTCGGATTTGTGATCGAGCTTGCTTCTCTTTTCCTTTGGAATGTGCTTGTATGCTGCACATCCAAACACTCGTACGTATGACAGATCAGGCTTTCTGCCTGTCCACATTTCGTATGGTGTTTTGTTCTCCAACGCTGTCATTGTAGATCTGTCTGCAGGTGTACAGCTGCAGCTATTGCCTCGGCCCAGAATTGCCCAAGCAATTGAGCCTGTGTCATCATGCATCTGGCTCCTTCGACTAGCGTTCTGTTTTTTCTTTCTGCCACACCGTTGTATTCTTGTGTGTATGCAGGAGTGAACTGGTGTTCGATCCCCTGTTCTTCGCAGAATCTTGAGAACTCTGTGCTTTTGTATTCACCTCCATTGTCAGATCTAAGGATCTGTATCTTTTTCGAGGTGTGTCGCTCTGTGAATGCCACGAACTTCTTGAAAGAATCAAATACTTCGGATTTCTTCTTCAAGTAGTAGATCGTGGTCATTCGGTTGTAATCATCTATGAACGTTAGAAAATATCTCGAACCTGAGAGCGAATCTGTTTTCATCGGTCCACACACATCAGAGTGGACGAGCTCAAGAACTTCTTTGGCTCTTCTTCCCTCATGTGTGAATGGATTCCGATGCTTGCCTTTCTGACAAGCTTCGCAGAACTCAGCCTCTGGCCTTGAAATCTTGAGACCTGTGACAATGTCCTTTCTGCTCATGTCATACAGGCTCCGCATGTTCAGATGATACATTCTTCTATGCCAGAGCTGATCTTCGTTTTCTGAAGCATTTAATATGCTTTCAGAGTTGCTGATTATTTTGGCCTGGTAGAGATTTCCTTCTCTGCATCCGACCGTCAGCAACTTGTTTGTCGTCTTCTCGATCATACGGCAAGTGTTGACGTCGAACAAAACTCGAATGCCTAGATTTGCCATCTTGGAGACAGATAGCAGATCCTTTTTGAGTGAGGGCACATAGAGTGCTCCTGGCAGCTCTGCTTGGCCTGACAATGTTCGTAGCTGTAGAGAGCCGATGCCTTTGACATCGTGTCTGCTTCCATCGCCTAGAATCATTGCTCTGTCGTTTTCGAGTTCGCGAAAGTTGATCAAGATCTTCTTGTTGCAGGTTATGTGAGATGTTGCTCCTGAATTGATGACTACATCATAGTCGTGTTCAGAGTAGCTTGTCGAAGCTTCGTCGAGCATCGTGAAAGCTTCGTCACCTCTTTCAGCATCCTTTGATGACTCTGCAACGTTTGCCTTTTCAGCTTTGTTTTTCCTTTTTGGGTTGAATCTGCAGTCGTATGCAGAATGCCCTTTCTTCTTGCAGTGCATGCAAGGTATTGCTGGATTGAACCAACATTTGTTGGTCGTATGGCCTGGTTTGTGGCAGTGATCGCAGGAAGAAGATTGTTGATTTGAGGACTTCGTCTTCTCGAATCTTGGCTTGTTTTTGTTCTTCTTCTTTCCTTTCGTGAAGAGAGCCTTCTCTTGATCACTGCTTCCCTCTCCTTCGTCTCTCATCAGTCTCTCATCAGCGACAAGACTGACTGCTTTGTCGAATGTCATATCTGGTAGACTCAGTATGAGCATTCTCAGCGGCTGATAGGACGTCGGTAGAGATTTCATGAAGTACATCAGCTGTTGTGGTGCTGGGACCTGGTGCTCCTGTCCTGATGCAGCGAGTTGAGCGAAGATCATTCTGATCTTCTCAACGTGCTGATCTAACTGGTTGCCATCCCACCGTATGGATTGCAGCTGATTGTGAAGGTGCATGACTGAAGCTGCAGTCCTCACTTCATACTTCTGCTTTAATCTTTCCCACGCCGCATGGCTGCTTTCGCAGTCTTCAATCTGCATGAGTAGATCTTCATTTATGGACGAAACGATGATCGCCATTGCACGCTCATCCTTTCTGATCCATTCAGCTCTCCTCAAGTCTCCCTCTGGAGGCTGCACCTCTGAGAGCTCGGTCACCGACTAGATGCCTTCACCCTTCAGGAGTGTTTTGATTTTGAATTTCCAGATTCTGTAATTTGCACCATCAAGACTGATTGCTACTCTGGTCTGGATTGTCGTAGCCATATTGTGTTGTCTAGAAGAATCACTGCTGGGATATCAGTAGTGATAACCTGTAGGCTCTGATACCATGTCGCGGAAGCTTTTTCTTGTTTCGTGTTCGTCCTCTCTTCTGATTCGCGAACAATTTTCTGTCTTTGAATTTTCTTTTTGTGTGGAAGCTCTTACGGAATCCCAGACACTCGACTACGCATCACAGAACATGTTTTATTCTAGCAATCAAGACACAGCACAAGGCCAAGAGATATAGGAAATAGAGCGACTATATTGTCAGTTTGGTTTTAGAGCGAGATCGTCAATGTCTCGCTCGTTGGCGCAATGACTCGCTACTCTTTCGCTGTGTTCTGCAAGTTGCCAGACTTTCATGCACAACTATGGTATTTTTGCGTTCTTACTCTATTCGCTACGTCTCTCTCTCTTACAGATCTCTGTATTCACTATCTCTCTTCTAGTTATGATCCAGAGAGGATCATTACTACCTCCACTGTGTGGAGTTTTACAAGATAGCTAAACGTAGAATCACAAGACTAGTTAACACTAATCAACTAGTTAGTTAGTCTCCGTCGTTGCTATTCGTTTCAGCTGGGCATGGGCCCGTTGAGCTGCCAGCTGGCAGCGCGTAAGATTTCTCTTCATGTGTTTTCGTTCTTTTCGTTTCTTTTCGTAGTTTTCGTTTTGTGTCCATTTTGTGCTTTGCGGTCCTGGAGGTGTGTTTACGATTCGCGAATCGTTCGTGCTTCGAGTCAAAGACACGTTGACTGTCGCGAATTGTTCTCGTTCGACCTTCGTGTCTTGTTCGTGCTGCGACAAAGTTGCAAGAGTTCACCATTTCTGACACACACATGCTGAGAGATAGGGTCGAGTCCTTGTCTAGAGAGATGAAGCCTCTACACCGCCACTGGGCCACATACGGTTGCAACATCATGTTCGATGGCTGGACTGATGTCCGGAGGAGGCCGATCCTCAACATCTTGGTCTCCAGCTACATGGGCACACAGCTTTTGAGGGCCGTGGATTGTAGCAGGGGGGGCAGAGTCATATCTACAAAGTTCATGTTTGATGTCATCAGGTCTTCCATCCTGTCCATAGGCCCCCAACATGTCGTTACGGTGGTGACGGACAATGCCACCAACTGCATTCAGATGGGTGTCCTGCTAGAGGCCGAATTCCCATTGTTCGTACCCCCTGTGCAGCGCACGGCATAGACCTTCTGATGGGGGACATAGGTGCACTTTCCTAGCTTAGAGCCATCGTCCGTGAGGCCCTCTTCCTGGTGACTTTTGTCACCAGGAAGAGACGTGTTCTTGCCATGTTCCGGGTGTTCAGCCATTTGGACCTACGGAAGCCAGCCCCCACACGCTTTCCATTCGACTTGCTGGTCATCGACAGTCTGATCAGGTGCAGGGCACAGCTTCTACAGATGGTTGCCAGTGATCTTCGGTGTGCCAGTACGTTTCGGCGCACAGAGGATGAGGAGCACTTTTCTTCCACGGTGAGGGGAGACCAGTTCTGGAGGGATGTGCAGACATTGTCAGGACTCCTTCGACCACTCTACATTGTGCTCCGCATGGCTGACAGCGAGGGGTCCGCACTTGGACTGGTGTATGAGCTCATGGACCAGATTGGACAGTTCCTGCAGCTGCCCATCTTGCAGCCAGAGAGGTAAGCAGTATAGCAATTACATTGCACTTTAACTTTTTTTCAATGATTGCTAGTTTGTTTTTTTGTTGAAGTTACGTTTTCCGTATTTCGCTTTGATGTCGTGCCTGAACCCTAAACCACATGCCTCTCTCACATGTAGGATGACCGACTTGAAGTTCATCTGGGAGACGCGGTGGAACTACTTTCACAGGAGTATCCACAGCGTTGCACACATCCTGCATCCCCTCTTCCTCTCTCCGATGCAAATTTCAACCAAGGAGCTCGAGGCGGATTGGCTTGAGTACATCTACAAGGTGGATCCACACATTGGTTTGGATCCTATCAGACTCATGGAGGAGCTAGCTGCATTTCGTTTCGGCATGGGCACGTTCGATCACCCGGCTGCTCAGGATCCAGAGAGGGGGCAGCTCCCGATTACCTGGTGGACCATGTTCGGTAGCACCTATCCCTCCATACAGCGTCTTGCACTGCGTGTCCTTTCACAGGTATGCATCTCATCTCATCCTCCCTTGCTGTGTTCGTTGACATTCCACCCATGCACATGTGCTGAACCATTGCACGTACCACAGGATTGCGCTGCCTCCGTGTGTGAGCGTAATTGGAGCACGTGGGCCCTCATTCACACGAGGAGAAGAAACAGGCTGTCAGTGAGTCAACTGGAGCGGTTGGTTTTCAGTAGCACCAACGCACATCTCGCCAGGAGACTGCCGACCATTACGAGCGCATTGCAGGTGATAGGCTATTCTCCCATAGCATGTTGGTTGACGGCTCACTAATACGTTGGTTTCATTTCCTGATCAAGTTGTTTCTCTAACATGCTATATTTTAACCTTGCAGACGAAGATATCTGATTTGGAGTGCCAGGTTGACTTGCCTACGGACAGCACCCATCCCATGCCTACAGATGACTTGGGCACACAGTTGATGGCAGAGAGAGAGGGAGCTTGCCGAGATGAGAGAGAGAGAGAGAGAGAGAGAGAGAGAGAGAGAGAGAGAGAGAGAGAGCTTGGGCTTGATCACAGAGAGCCTCCATTGTATGAGGCAGATGAGCCAGTGTCAGAGGATGAGCAGGATGAGGATGAGCCCATTTGGGTTGTGTTCGCCAGATTAGAGTGGGATGAGGCAGATGATACAGGTGTTGGGCACACGCCACGGGCAGGGGTCACAGGCGCATCACGTGGCAGAGGTGGGGCACATGGCACAGGTCATACCGGGAGACAGGCAGGGCACGCAAGGGGGGGGTAGTGGCATACCTACCTATGTCGATATGATGGAGGAGGCTCTTGATAGAGTGCAGAGTGATGTACATGCCGGTCCCGCAGCTGCTTGGATGCGTGCAGTATCCACATGGTGCACAGGATGAGACACGGGTTGATCCAGAGGATGGTGCACATGATGAGTCCCAGAGCCCAGAGCATTTGTATTCAGATGCCCAGCTAGACGACTTGATTGCCACGTTGGATTCAGAGGCCTAGCAGATGCCGAGTGTTAGGGCACTCCCATCGTCTCTTGCCAGCATGCCCTACACAGAGTCTCAGCCAGAGCAGCTACATGAGGTGCCTGCAGCTCATCCGGTTCCTCAGAGGGTTTACATGCGCCGCACAACACCTCCAATGCCACCAATGCCATTGAGGCCTACAGCCCCTCCATTGCCATCCACTTCTGCAGCACCAGGTTTCCATGGCAGGCCACCATCTGTGCCCAGGTTTTCTCTTGCAACGGCCACATGCACAGTGGCTCCTCCAGTGGCAGCACCCACTTCACATCCTCCTCCTTTGACAGCACCCACTCCACTGGCTCCTCCTTTGGCAGCACCCAGGATGTACCAGTACCGGCCACCACAGCGCCCCTTTTAGTACATATTGCCGCTGTACTTGCCTCCTGCAGAGACGGCCCCTCCACAGCCAGTTCCTCCACCAGCAGCAGCCCACACTCCACGGGCTCATCCTCCTCTCTCAACGCACAGGGATACCCCTCTTTGGCTTCCCTATCCCAGCCGGCCTCAACTTGGGCCCAACCTAGCCAGCCAGGTAATTTGCATGGGGGTGATAAGGCATTGACAGCTCCCCTCGTCCGCAAGAGACCAGGAAGGCCCAAGGGTACACCGAACAAGAAAGGCAAAGCACAGAAACAGCCAGGGAAGAGGGGACGACCTCGCAGGGCTCCAGGTACAACTAGAGGTGCACTATCACAGCCAGCTGGAGCAATCTAGTTGGTTTGGCTTGCTTGGGGGTTGATGCGGAGGCAGATTGGGAGGATGTGGATGACGAGTCCTCCTCCTCGGATACACAGCCCATGCCAGTCACAACAAACTGATAGCACATGCACTCCAAATGATCATCAAAAGAGCAATCGCTCCTTGTCCCCCCCCTAATAGCATTTCATAAACATATACATTACATTGCATTTAATAAAATACAGAGATTGCATTTCACAGCACTAGGCGCACATTGAACAAAAAAACACTGTATATTAATTCAAGAGATGTATCAAAATAACATTACGTATCCCGCCATATACGGCTGGGTCTGTTCTTTATACTACTGTCTAACTATATGTTGCCTCATTTACTACCGAAAATTACATAACAACAGTCCACCACATACGGCTGGACCTTATCTATTCTAAGCATTCCTACGAACCCTCCACTGACTCCTCGCCCTGTTCAGGTGCATTGTTCTGTCGCTCTCGCTCTGCCTCCTAGTTAGCTCGACGGATGGCCACCCTTTCCCTGACCATGATGAGTTGTCGTCGTGTGAAGTTCACTCCAATCTGCTCATCCAAATCCACCTCGACAGCGGGGGCGGGGGACTCCGGCTCTGGGTTTCTCTGTCGAGCTTGTCGCTGCATCTCTGCAAATTCCGCATCGAACTTCCAATGCCTTTCGTTGTCTTCGGACATCTTCTTCGAGCTTCCTCCTCGCTTCGCCCTCGGGCTTCGGTGGTATGTGCTCCGCCATCTCGATCGGCTCTCTCTCACAGCATCCTGGTTCTCAAATAGGCTCAAACAGCTTCTCACTGGCTCTCAAGGCGCTCACTGGCTCTCTCACAGCCTCTGAAAATGCCTCTCACAATGCCTCTCACAATGGCATAGTGAGTGCCTATTTATCCCCACAGCCTGATGATCCCTCCATGTGCCGCTGTACCTGCCCCCATGTGTTGCTCCCTGTTAGGGACCCAAATCCCTTGGGTCCCAAACCCAGACTTGAGACTGGACGATGATTGGGCCTGTAGACTTGACCGGTGACTCGTGAACCTGCATGGTTGCCACGTGTCATGATCTAGGTGTGCACATGGCTTGGAGTCTCTCTCCTTGGAGGTATACAAGGGGAGGAGGACTCATTTGCCATCCATTCTATCTACCTAGGAGGAGGTGGATGGAGAGCGTGTGCACGGCCAGGATGTTTGCTAGCGTGAGGCAGGAGATGGCTGAGAGCCTAGGCGGTGGTATGGGACGCCGTCTGGAATGGAGGTCGGATCCAGCTTGATACGGTCACAGGCCAGGGCATGGTGGGTGGACCCGGATTAGGTCCTATGGCGAGGTGGAACGTGAATCGTTCGGTCTCTTGTGGTTAACCGGCACCTGGAGGTTTGCAGTAAGTAGGGATTGTAACATACAGTAAGTAGGGATTGTAACATATAGTATCAGAGCCACTGCATGCTGAAAGCATGTGCGTTGATCCGTAGAGTTTCTCTTGTAAGTTTCGGTGTCTTTGACGGATTTCAGAATGGGGTTAAAATGCATTTTTTACGCGCCTTTTTGTGTTCTTCTTTCCGCTGTTTTTTTACAAAAATTCAAGTGAAAGTTTAAAAAAAAACAGCTGGGGCCGGCCCTAAGGAGGACCTGCCATGTGGCACTGTCCAGGGTAGGACAGGTGGCGGTCCTTCTTGGAAATCCGCCCAGGAATTTGTGGATTTCTAGTTGCGATGGGCCCTCCTCAGCAAATAACATAACCTGGAAATTTTCCATCGCTACTTGACCAGCGGGGGTTGCCAAAAATCAGTTGGCAAATCTGCCACGTGGCACCTTTTTGGCCGGGACAGGTGGCAAATGGTAGCACCCTTCTGGTGCAGATTCTTCCAGATCCTTAACTGGTGAAATCGGGGCCCTCCCTGAAAATTTAAGCAAGTTTTCTTCTTCCTGTCCCTGTCTGCCAGCGATGGACAGATTGAAGAAAAATAAGATATAGAAGGGGGGGAGGGGGCTATAGGCCACCTGGCAGGTTGCCAGGAGTTGGCCAGTAAGCTGAGGTGGAAGCTAGGTGGCAAGGCAAGGCCACTTGGCAGGTACTAGGATGGCATGGAGAGGGAGGTATACCTCTCCCATGCATCTGTTTTTTGTGAAAACAGGTGGAGGTGGTGATCCATCCTTCTCTTTGCTCTCTCTTATTCCTTTTGGCAGCCATGGACCTCGTGAACCTGCATGGTTGCCACGTGTCATGATGTAGGTGTGCACATGGCTTGCAGTCTCTCTCCTTGGAGGTATGCAAGGGGAGGAGGACTCATTTGCCATCCATTCTATCTACCTAGGAGGAAGTGGATGGAGATCGTGTGCACGGCCAGGATGTTTGCTAGCGTGAGGCAAGAGATGGCTGAGAGCCTAGGCGGTGGTATGGGACGCCGCCTGGGATGGAGGTCGGATCCAGCTTGATACGGTCACAGGCCAAGGCACGGTGGGTGGACCCGGATTAGGTCCTATGGCGAGGTGGAACGTGAATCGCTCGGTCTCTTGTGGTTAACCGGCACCTGGAGGTTGCAGTAAGTAGGGATTGTAACACTCCCCCACGTGCTGCTCTCCCATTGGCACCATGGTCTGCTCCCCCACAGTGCCCATGTGCTGTTGTACCTGTCCCTTGCCCTCTGTACTATCCCCTCTTTTTTTGCACCCTAAACCCTTTTTTTAGGCCTATTTTAGTATAGAAAACGCATTTTTTAATTATAAAAAATATTTTTTTAAAAATTAAAAAATGGTACTGTGGACCAGAGGGCGGTACCGTACTGGCGGTACCACCATTATGGTACCGGCGGTACCATAACGGCGGTACCACCCAACGGGGTTGGCTCAACTGGTTAGCTTGGCATCCAAAGTTTCTTTGGTCCCAGGTTCGAGCCTCCCCTTGGAAACCAAGAAGCATAACGGCGGTACCACCGGGTTCCAAGTTTCGACCCAGTACGGAACGTTTTGGTAAACAAAAAAAACCAAGTATCAAATTGCTGGCCGTGATCTTCCTTCTTGATAATATATTGAGGGATGCTTTATAATGCATTGAGGGACGCTAGAGATCAAGAACGCTGGAAAACATACAGTTCAAGCCATGCACCCTCACCTTTCACCCCGATGGGCTTTTTTTTTTCTTACCTTTCACATGACATGTATAATGCAAGGGTACCTTTCAAATAAAATAGATATGAACCTTTCAACCACTTATATACATATATTCATGTTATGTTTACCATAAAGTTCTAAACATTTTAAACTAGCATGACATTTGACTTTTTAAAGTTACCTCTCATATGACACCTTTCATTATCCCCTCCCACCCTCTCTCTCTCTCTCTCTCTCTCTCTCTCTCTCTCTCTCTCTCTCTCTCTCTCTCTCTCAAGGATGGCATGTGGGGAGGCCGCATTGGGAGAGTATAGCAAGGGCGCAGAGAGGGTGTGGGGAGGGGGCGCAGAGAGGTCAAACGGAGGGCACACGGGGAGGACGCAAGGGCAGGTGCGTGGAGAGGGTTCTCTCTTGTGCGCACCTCATTGTGGCTCTCTCGTGCTTCATCGCGGCTGATCCAGCCAGCGGTGGCTGGCAGCCATCGCTGCTCCATGCGCTGCAGCCACCATCGCCCTCTAGCCTAACTGCTCCTGCTCCGTGCTCCATTGGCCCATAGCCTCAGCGAGCCAGGAGATTACATGCATTGGGGCAGGTAGGTTTCCGATCTCATTATTCTACCACTGACCATATCTTCACACTTCAAGCTTTGATTGAGGAAGCTAAGTACAGGAAAGAGAGGGTTTACTATTGTTTTGTGGACTTCAGGAAAGCCTTTGATTCTGTACCATGCTCCCTACTCATTCAGAGACTTCGTGACCTTGGTTTCTCCACAGATGGGACCCACTATGCTATCCTTATATAGTGGTGAAATCCCCTCTTTCCATTCACTCAGTCTACCCAGGAGTTGGTGGATGGAGAGCATGTGCATTTGCCAGGATGTATCTCTAGGGCAATGGCTGGTGGTATGGGATGCCAGTTATTGCAGGAGGCTCGACTAGGCTGAGATAAGAACTGGTTGGTTGTTAACTACTTTCCTTCCCTTTCAACCTTTAAAACTTAAAGGGTTTTAAGTTTTCTTGGTTTATTGGTAAAGAAGGTTTGGCTATTCTAAGTTTCTTTAAAACTTTAAGCTTAAAAAAAACTTGACTATTTCCTAAATTCTAATTCTTTTTGGGAAATCTCATATTATCATTTATCTTATTATGTTGAAGCACGCTTCCCTTATAGAAGCACCCTTCCCTTATAACTTCCTTTTTGTGAAAAAAAAAAATAGAGGTAAAATGTTGGAATCCGCGGGCCTGTGGTCGCGCGACCTCCAGTGGTCTGTCCTGGGCCCAGATTCTTTAGTTTTCATCATGACAGACGGTACCGTTCTTGTCAAATCGTACAGATTCTGTCAAGATTTTTTTGGAAAGCAAGGGGGCGGGCTGCGTCGCACGGCTGCAGCGCGATTGTGGCCTGGCCTTTTTGTTTCCTTTTTTTTTTCAAAAAGGGGGGGGGAGCTATTATTGCTTGTACTCCTCCTTGAAATGACAGCAAGGGAGGGCAGGCAGCGCACTTCCCCATGGCCCCATTCACCTTTGTACCATTTAAAACATCTTTGAAAAAAAAGTTTTGTGATGCAAAGTTTAGTTAAACTTTGAAAGAAAGTTGAAACTAAATTCTTACGTTGAACTATAAGCTCTATGATGAAAATCTTAAGGGAGCTTATGAACTTTTTAAACTTAAAAGTTGAAACCAGGCCAAATCTTGGAGAAGCTGTCCTTTCGTACCTCTCTCCTTCTCCCTCTTTGAACTAGCAAATCTCCAAAGTTTGGAGAGGGGTGTGGTACGTAGGAGTTTGGAGGTGGGAGAGGGAACTTATCCATATTCTATAATTCTTTGGAGTCCATGGGCCATGTGGCACCTTTAGGTGGCCCACATGGTAAGAAGGATCTAGAAAGGACACTTGGGGCCTTTCTTGGGTCCCACTTGTCCTTTTTGCATGAGGAAAGGGGAGGAGCTTGGGGGAGGGGGTAAAGGAAGTATGTTCACTTTCCTCTACCCCAATCTCAAAGTTGCTTGTCGAGTTCTTTTGTGCTCAAGTTTATTTGTTTTCTTGAGCTGGTCTGTTAGATCCGTTGAAAATTCCCAGTAAGAAATGGGAAAGTATTTCCACGGATTTTGTGGTCGGACTTCCCAAATCTGGGAAGGGTCACCATGCCATTTGGGTAGTAGTTGACAGGCTTACTAAAATGGCACAATCTATTCCAACAAAAATCATTGTCAATGTTTCAAAACTTGCTCAACTCTTCGTTGAAAAGTTGTTCAGGTTGTATGGTTTGCCAAACGACATTGTTAGTGATCATACCGGTCTCCCTTCATCACACTGGACCAGCATTTCACGATTACAGACCACCATGTTAGCTCGTATGATTCAGGCGAAGCCCTCGGTTCCACACGATATCCTTCTTGTAGAGTTTGTCGTTCCACCCATTTAGATAGATGCCGCTTTCCAGCTTATCGCATATATTCAAAGAGTCCAGGCTTTGCCCGATGCAGATATGAGATCAAGGCTCTCGACTGTCGTGGTTCTCCCAGGCATCCCACTTCCTCCTTGAGTCATTTGGTATCTCCATTACAGAGCTCCCCTCAGGTACTCATCAGTATATCAGGCGCATCTTATATCGAGCATATCTCGATCGTACTTGGAGGTGACAGCTTGGGGGTAAACCCGACTCATTTTATTGAGCTTGACATAGCAAGGTTCCCAGTTTTGCCACACTATTTGGACTCGAGATTATCACACTGCCTCAGATTTACATTGGGACAACTCCGCATTTCATCACATCAGTTGGCTATTGAGACTGGGAGATTCCAGAATACCCCGAGAGAGGAGCGGATTTGTCAGTTATGTTCCTTAGATGAGGTGGAGTCAGAGGAGCACTTTATCTTTAGATGCCCAGTGTATTACGAGATCAGAGGGAGATACCACTATTTGTTCCGTGACACACCTGTCAGCCTACGATCCCTCCTAGCCTATGAGGAATCCTGATGCGCTGCACTCATGATACGAGAGATGTTTATACTGCGACAGGCCTTGTGTCAGACAGCCCAGCAGAGTCATGTTTCTCGGCCTCAGATCACTTCTTTCTTCTCCAGGAGGAGAGGACAAGACCTAGTATTTGATGATGATGATGATGACTTACTTGCCCACAGAGATCGGAGACAATGTCTCACACATACTCATGTTGCAGCACGAACTACTCGACTTATTACGAGGAGACTTCTTCATCCTCCGAGACGACATCAGCGACTACCAACGGCCCTTCATGCTGCGACCCGTATTACATCCTTTTATAGCATCATCAGGACAGGATTGGATGAGAGTGTCATACCCCACTCATGACTTTTAATAGTATACATGCTCCACATGTTTCATATATCATCACATCTATTTCAATTCATAGCTTTAGATTTGTTATTTCTGTTACCGATTTGGAGATGTTTCATACGCTCCCATTGTTACCACATACTTGACATGTACATGCACTAGTCTTATATGCCTTCTAGCATGGAAAAGACATTAATAAAGCTCTCTCTCTCTCTCTCTCTCTCTCTCTCTCTCTCTCTCTCTCTCTCTCTCTCTCTCTCTCTCTCTCTCTCTCTCTACGCATCACACGCGCGCACACGCACACCCCATCGGCCACCCGCCATTTTTTTTTAATTGCCAAATTGGCCGCCAAGCTAAGCGGAAGTGCTACTGCTGATTGTCTGCTAAACCTGCCACCATTGTAAAAAAAAATTCCAGCCAAAAAATGCTTTTGATACCAAGTTATGAATACGATACCACAGATATGGCATCACATCATAAACAATAGATATTAATAACAGCAAGTGAGGTTCTCTACCTAAAACATGATCTGAGGAGCCCTACTTATATTAATTAGAAGCTACCTCCCTTCAACTAAACTAGCAAAAGGTATGAAAATCCAAAGATTAGGGTCCCAATTAGCAACCCTGTGAAATATAGGTCCTGGGCCTGTCAAATATAAATAAAAGTGCATGTCCGTTAATAACATTATCAAATAACATGCTAATGTTGAAAGTAATATAAAAGTAACTGATGCCACTGTAATAATGTATCAATGATGCATGTAATGCCATCATATGGACATCTATGTCCATAACACTCAACCGTGCAACCAGCCTAATAACAACTTGAATCCTGCTTTCATCAAAAACCAAAGTAGAGCACACATTCACAGGAGCCTTGCTAATGGTTCATAAGACAGAAAACAGATAAAGGCTTGGTGCGATGCAAATGTATTCGAGTTCCACTGTCACACTCATGATTTTATGTTTCCAGTGGAGGGGGAGAGGCTCCATTATGGTTGGATGGAGATATAGCTGGAGCAGAGAAAGTAGCAAGGAGTCTTCAGACTTCATTGTGAACAGAGAACATACACTCACGAACAAAATAGCTGCTTGGGACGAGTTTGGGAATGCTAGGACACATTGTGAGAGATCGACATAAAGAATCAGATCATGGAGGAAGCTTAGTAAAGAAAAAATAAGGAGCAAAATTCAAAGAAGTCGTCATTTGTGAGCTAGAGTTGTGTAAGAAAAGTCTGTTGGGTAGGATGAGCCATTGTGAGAGAAATGGTTAATCGCAAACACCTGTATTTTGTGGAGGCGTCATCTACCACCACCAGCAAGACTTCTTCAAGCATTTTGCAACCAAGCTAACTTCCCTGATGGTTGCCAATAGTTGCTATCCACATCTAATTATAGGAAGATGTCCAATAAGACAATTACTGCCTTTCATCTTAATCTTCATCAAATATTAGAAGCGATTTTCTGAAACCAAGACTGCTAATATAGAAGAAAGGTAGCTGAAAAATGCAGCTGTCAACATGAAGAAATGACAAGCTGAAGCTGTCATAAAAGGGGGACCACACCTGCTGTCCTCTGAAAAAGTGGTCTAACGTCAGCCATCTAGCAGTTACATCTATTGAAAAGAAGGTTTGGACAAATAGTGCTTACATCTGTTGAGACGTTCATTCTTTGCTACTCAGCCAACTTGGGAGGCAAAATAAATTTTGAGAGCTTTCAGTGACCACAATTTCTCTAGAAGTTACTAGTGCTGAATAAAGGGAACGTCTCTTGACTGCAAAACAAAGAACTACTGGAAGAAGGAATCTACTGCTGCAAACAAACTTAATAGCAAGAAGGCCTTTGCAACATACTTTCATCATTCCATTAACTTGTCCAACGGGGTTGGCTCAGTTGGTTAGCTTGACATCCAAAGTTTCTTTGGTCTCAGGTTCGAGCCTCCCCTTGGAAACCAAGAAGCATTCCATTAACTTATCATCTAAGAGTTGGCTCAGTTGGTTAGCCTGGCATCCAAAGTTTCTTTGGTCCGGGTTCAAGCCTCCCTTGGAAACCAAGATGAATTCCATTAACTTTCATTGAACTTGCATAGTTTCCGAGAGTCTTTCTAGACTTTTTTCCATCAATAAGCGAAATTAATCACTTGTTAAGTCAAGTCATGAAGTGAACATAATGTCTTGAAGTCTAAGCTTGACACTGTGTCTACGGTGGAGTAGTTTGAGGAACAAAGCTGTTGCATTAATACAAATTTTATTGTGGAATATGAATAATTTACTTTATTGGAGGGAGGGGATTTGACTCCTCTTTGTTTTACAGAATGTGTTGATTTTGTCTTTTTAAGTCCTTTACCTGTTACATCTGAGTGATGATTTGATCTTAGGTTCTAGTCTGAGACTCGGATTACATTTGACACTCATCATCACTACAAACTTAAGGAGCTGAAAGCTGGACTCAAAAATTTGTAATCTATAGGACAAATGTTTTCCCTTGAAGCAGACTAGAAATAATCAATAGATTTCCATTGCTAAATCTTTCATCTATAGAAAGTGAATACATATTACATAAGTAGCTGCTATGTCATTTGCCACCCAGTCAAGCAGCTTGTAAAACTAAACAGGATCAGCCAGCTTATCAAAATTGTGCAGGAGGAATAGATTACGTTCTTGCTAGGATACACATTATGGTATCAGGAATGGCAATCAGCCTTCTTGATCCATGAAACACTTGATTAAACCTACACTATCACACCATCCTGCATGGTGACTTCATTGTCACAGAGAGAGGTCAGAAAAAATCATTACTGCTGTGATGACCATTTCATAGTCTTTGTATCCATTTCCAGATGAAAGACAAGTACGCCTAAAAGTTGCATTGCATGAAATCAGTTTTTCCTGCCACCGAGGAAGTGTCAAGCAAGTTTCAAACTTGTGCAGCTTTCCACAGATGCTTGTTATGACTCCCTGTCTTGTATCAGCAGTTCGAACCTACAAAATAAACTTCAAACAGTTAGAGATAAACAGGAGATTGTCAGATGCACAAATTTCAAAGTTAAAAAGGAAAAGTCCATAGGACCAATCTTGAAGTGATATTAGAGAATCAAGTCTGCGCAGACCTTAACTTTCAAAGTGAGTCAAGTCAGAATTTGAGTCCATACACTCCATACCAATTTTTTAGCTTTGGCTTCAGGAAAAGAATCATGCTAAGCTTGCTATGATTCATCCAAAGGAGCTTGGCAGCCTTGGATAAGCTGCAAGTATGTTTTGCTAGGTAAGCTGCAGTTCTGATTGTCTCATTATCCTCCATATGAATAACCTACTCCTTAAGTAATCATTTGCTTAGACAATCTTTCTTTAACTACGAAAAATGAGCTGCCCCTTAAAAAGAGATCAAATTCTGACCTAAAAGTGAAGGCATAGAAGACAGTTCTGTACCATTTGGTAGCACATTCTGTTCCATACGTACAGAATGTGATTAATTTCAAAAAAATCAGGACCTAAACGCGATCAGCAGCCATTTTTTATTGTTATTTTCCGGCATAGAGGGGAGCACATTTTGGGGATATAGGATGTTTAAATCAGGGATTTGCAACCCAATTCATACCAAGACATTTGGCAGGATTGATTGTGCTGATATCACAATAAAAATGACAAGAATTTTGGGTAGCATAGAATCTTTTGTGTGCAGAAGTTAATTTCTTGAACTTTTTTTGCCTTTGTGTGCATGTAGTAAACCTTGGGCTGAGACAACATTTGGACTGTCTCTCATGTGCTGTGAGGTTGTGCAATTGTCTAGGACAACACTCTAGGGGCTGAGATAGCTGCTTTCTCGTCGATTACACATTATCTCAGTTTTTCTGCATACTCGTGATGAGCATTTTCTCATTATCTAGACAGTGCCAGCATGCCCAACAGGGCTAGGCCTTTGGCTCAAGGTCGAAGTCCTAGATGGTGAGGCTAGTCGTTATGGCAGTTCTGGAGCACTCACTGGTGATGTCTTTATTACCACCAAGCTTTTTTTAGCACTCTTACTAGGCTAAGTCTCATCTAGTCGGCGGTCCTGATGAGAGGGTACAAGTATCTGTGCTTGCCACATGATTTTTGATGAGGAAAAGAGTGCAATGTACAGGCAATGGTTGCATGCATACAATCTGGATCGCAGCCTGGAAATTACAGTTAGGGTTTTTTTGAATGCAAATTGTTATTAATATTTTAACTTTTGCCTTAAAACATCTTACAGACGACTCCACCGACGACGTCAGCAGCACATACCTCCTCCAGCTGCAGCCCCCCATCACACCTTTCTTCGGTACCAGCAGGACTTGATGATAGCATGTTACCATTTCCATTATGTTTGTTCTAGTTTGATTTTAGTATATACACCGAGTTTATTTTTAATGTATTGTTTCGAAAACGTTTCATACACTCCCCATTGTATCGCATACATGACATGTACTCATTCGTATTATATGCCCTTTGGCATGAAAAAGACATCTTTCTTTCTTTCTTTTGAAATGCTGAAGTTCAACTTCATGAATTGTTAGCAGACCATAAACGATAAAACATCAAACACATTATAATACTCAGAATTCAAATCATGATAAAAATGTGAAAACTGATAATCAATGACCTGAATCAGTTTTTTTTTTTGGCCAGTTACTTTGGAGTGAATTGGGCCAATCCTAATCAATAGTTCGAACCATTGGTTCAAGGTTCGAACCGCGATTCATGGACACATTAACTGTTATACAATTTGATGTAAAAATTCTGCACCAAAGTTACTCCAATTGTTCAATGCTAGCAAATGATAGGCAAAGCAAGTGGGTGCAAGCTTCTTGAGGTCCAAGCAAGTATGTGTGCCTAACATGGCTAGGGCATGGTGCTTCCATACCACAAAAGTGATAAGAGACAAGGCAACATTGGTGATGAAAAAGACTCCATCAAGACGACCTATGTCATGCATGAGTGGATCTAGGTATGTGCCACACAAGGTGTCCAAACAATGTGGGAACACTAGCTCCAAAGCATATGCACCCACCCTCTTAATAGTTGATGGCATTGTCAATGACCACCTACACAACATTGGCCACTCCAGCATCATGGAGAACATCATGAATGTGCCCAAATAGAAATTCGCCACTTGGAGCTTGACCTCCTGGTAAAGCGTCATCGGCTTTGAAAAGCGTCGTGCCCATCTAATAGGGCACCGGGATGTTGATGATTTGCATCCGCCATCTGCCTCATGATATTTCTACGGTTCCTGACATGATTCATGAGCCTTTCGCCCTTACAGTTACACATTTTCCATCCGAGGATATTTGCCAGATGGTCACTATTACTTATCTAGGGTATTTATATGTTGGGATCTTTCTAGATGAGTATACGGGGATCCTTCAGTCTCCCAACAACTGAGATATCCAAAGCTAGTCGAATAGCCCAAGAATACCATCGGAAAAGCACAGCTCGGCAACCACTCTCAACCCAAGGTATGTGCAATGCCCAAGAATGTAGAATGTCGTCATGCCAAGGGATCCATAGTGCCCATGAGTGTAAAGCAACAATACTATAAGGTATCCTCATGGACCATGAATATACAATGTCATCATGCCAAAGGAGGCGTAGTAGCCATGAATATAAAACAGCATCTAGATGAGCATGATCCACAAATGTAATAACATCATACTTAGGCATAATAGCAGAAACACCAGCTAATAAGCTCTGGCCTAAATATGCATCTAGAAAATCCGCATATACAGTATGAATAGGAACTATCAACGGAGGGATAGGACACCCAACGTAGGAACCATCATGAAATGTAGAAGCATGTGACATGTGTAGTGCTACTACTGAATGAGTAGGCAAGTCATCTAAAAGAACAACCATAGACTCATCGTAATAAGCAGCATAGGCTACAACATCTGTAGCATGGTACTCAAAAGCAGTGCGATAAGGAACATAGGCTACAATATTTGTAGCATGGCACTCAGGAGCAGCACCAAGGTACTCATCATCAATATCAGCATCAGTATCAAAGCATGTAATAGCAGCAACAGTAGCAAAGGATGCAATAGTATCAAAGCAGGCTATAGTAACAAAGCACTCGGGAACTGCACTAAGGCATGTAGTATCTGTAAGATCAACCTGTGAAGCATCTGCAATATCAACCTGTAGATGTGACTCAAACTCACTATGCGAGACATGAACTAACTCAGGTAACTCAATGACTATCTCAAATAGCTCTATGACTGTCTCAAATGATGCAGGTGACTCAAATGATTGTGACTCAAGAGCTGGATGACGTGGAAAATGTGGCGCAGGAGCAGACTGACGTGGGAAGCCAGGGGGTGGGTTTGGTGCATAATGAACCCCACTGCCAAGCGAAGGAGAAGAGGATGGAAATCCAAATGGAGGCCCAAATGAAGGTGGAATAGGGGTTTTTCCAAGCCCATACGGCTGGAGAGAAGCAATTTGTGACTGCATAGTGGAAAAGACAGTCATCATGTGGTCAAAGCGACTGGTAAGGTTAGAAAGGGAGTCACTCATATGAGCAAATTGTTTGGCTAAGGGCTCGTGAGGGGTCTCACTTTTGGTATGTGAGTCAACCATGTTGAAAGAAAGAAAGCGAGAAAAGACGTGCTAAACAAATGGACGAACTGAGCAATAACTAGTTATGGAAAAAGAAAACTAACGTAAAAACAGGCTAAAATGGAACGTAAATTTTTTTTTTTTTTTATAGACGAGCACATGACAACGGAAACGAAAAGCTAATAACAAAAACGAAATGGGCAATGAAATTGGAATTTTTTTTTTTGTGGTTGGGCGGCTGCCAGACGACAGCGGTCCAGACTCCAGAGTGCGTGCAATGGCGGGCGGTCCAGAAGACGGCCGACAGTCGACGGCCGACGTTGGCACAAGCGCGGGTTGGGCGGGCGACGGGATGACGGCAGGGAGCGCGGGCGGGCGTTCGGGCACGCGCAGGGAATGCAGGCGGGCGGGCGTAAATGTAAATGGACGCGGCGAATGTAATGAGCCGAGTCCATAACTCGTCACCCTCACCAACTTTGGTACGATGATGTATGTAAACAACTCTACTCTCAGGTCAACTCTGCACAACTCTTACCGTCCCCCCATCTTTGTCATCTCAAATGCCTATATAGCTACACTTGTCGTTATAAAAAACGCATATATGATAGTACTGAAGGGAAATGCCTTGTAGACCTTTTCTAAAATTCCTCATCTGGGGCTTTTTGGCTTGAGTTTATTCCCCATGCTCCACCTCCATTGCTGAAAGATTTTCGTTGTTGGACTGAATACGCCACACTACATTTATACCTTTCCCACTAATCCGATTGTTATATCTCCTGTCCCTCCACTTTTTCCTTTTTCACCCCCGCCATGGTCTCCCTTGCCGTTGAGAAAATGAAGACCCATCGTGCTCGAGATATTGAGGATCTAGAGTCCGAACTCTTGATTCATGCTACTGACATTCCCACTACCCTTTTTGACCAATCTTTTCCTTCCACTTGGGTTCTATCTCAACCTCACAACTCCGAATCCACCCTCTTTCTGACTGTACACCTAGATATGCCTTTGCCTATCCCTACATTGTGAGTTACTAGGAGGCCCTTACTTAGCTACTCCATTTTCCACATGACACCCCGTTGGAATCATAGGCCGATTTCCTCACCAATTCACTTCATATTGCTGCCTCACTATCTTTTCCATCAAAACCCTACTGATGCCCATGCAAATCCAAATCTTGTCCTATTCAACCTCCCTGGTTTGACGATGAGCATCATTCCTTATACCGCCACGTTGTCCATGCACGCCTATATGAACCACTTGCACTTCCTACTGCTTGCTGCTCTCTTCATCGTACACGTGCCCCCGTAAAAAGCGTGCCTACGAAGAACAAGAAGGAAAACGCCTTATCAATTTCTTATTCAATTCCTCCACAGGCACCTTTTGGCATGAATGCATCCCTTGTTCCCCATCTCCTCTTCTTAAAGACTTACATATCTGGACCACATATGCCACTTCACTATACACTATACCCTTTGACTCACCCATCTCCATCTCCTCTTGCCCGCGTGAGTTCAGCTTCTTCACCTCTGATATGGTCCTAATGGCCATTAAGAGAATGAAGATCCACCGCACTAGAGACATAGAGGACCTTGAATTTGAATTGTTGATCCATGTCGTGCATGTAAATGCTTTACCTTGCAGGTACATGACGACCATAATGATCTTATTGTCGTTCGTTGAATCATGCATGGAGACTCCACCGATCTAGCCACGGTATCACGACATTGGAGGATCTATCCTTCTTTTCTCCCAAAAAAAGATTGGGTGTCAAGAGGGGGTGGTGCAAAGATTGCCTGGTTTGTGCCAATCCCCTCCACTCCCGCAGCTCTTGATTACGTTTTGCTTGCATATCAAGAATTTGTTGTTGTAGATTGTTGATTGCCGACATAAGGGTCTCAACATTATGAGCCAAAGAGGTACTCATAGGTTTTCATCTTCTTTTAATTGAATTGGTTCCATAACTAGAGAGAGGAGTGCCCACTCAAAATCAAACTCACTGCAACAAGGTATTAACCACCTTCTTTACAAGACTTTCTCAAGGACTATCAATAAGATAATTTATTGTCCATGGCTGCCAAAGCTCTTGAAGGAAGCTTGAGAATTGTAAGTGCAAATGAGAGGAATGTGAGGAGCCCTGGCAATCCATCATTCATCCCCCTTCTAAACTTTACCCTCTCCAGGCAAGTGTAGGATGTCCACATGTTTCATAGGCAGCAGGTGCCTTCGCTGCTTAGGTGTCAAAAGAAAGAGTGACCAGCTGCCAGGCACTGCCATGCTGGTAGCCTGCTAGCCGGTTAAAAACTCCCGTACGTGGGGGAGGCCCCAAACCCCCCGTGGGTAGCTCTTCTTGGGCCCTGGTGCTCCCTAGTGCCACACAAGCAGGGGGCCGTGTGCCTCGATTACCTATCGGTGGTCGGTAGAGCCTGCTAGTCAGGCTGCCGGGCTGGCCAGCCAGCGGACTAGCTAGGGCCAGCAAAGCAGTGCCTGCTAGCCAGCGGCAGCTAGCCGCTGGTGGCACGCTGGCCCATGGTGGCTTTCCTTTTTTTCTAATTTCTAAGAAAAAGAATTTGAAAAATAAAAGACAACCCTAATCAAGGTTTACAATGATTCCGAATACACGGGATTTAAAATTTTTCAAATAACATATCGTTCATTGAAGTGAATCGATCAAACTTGAACACGGTTTAAGGTGGCTCTGATATCAATTGTTATGTACTTATTGAACCCTAAACTCCCAGGTGCTGGTTAGAAAATGACCACTCCTCAGGGACCTGATCAACCCCCGGAGAGAGGCATTGACGAACTTGAAACAGAAGCCTTAGCTTTCAGTAAGGGGAAAGAACCAATGGAAATGGAAGAACAGGAACAGTTCGCCAAAGAACTCGACGAATTGGTTACCAAGGAGCAGTTTCTCCACTTGGTAACGTAAGTGGATGAACTGAAGTTGGCATTAGCCAATTTCAAGTCCAGTGTGGACGACTCGTTCGCTGAACTCAAAGGCTTGATTTTGAGTTCCGCGAAAGGAAGCCTTCCCTCCACTTCTCAGTTGTCGCTTCTCCACTTCCATCAGTTTCGGGTGAGACTCTGCGGTCTCACCCCAGTGTCTGTAAAGATTTAAAGCCTCCTACTTTTATTGGGGAAGAGAAGGATAGAAATGCAGACATTCTACAAACCTTCCTCAGCAAATGGAAGAACATTCATGCTCTTAAACAGACCCCTGACCATTTGCAAGCAATAGAGGCCAGTCTTTCCTTAGGGCCCATGGCCTATAAGTGGTGGTTAAATCTTCAGGAGACTGGGCAGACTCCCCGGTCATAGGCCTTTGAAGAAGCCTTCCTAAGAGAATTCCTACCGGAAAATGAACTTGATAGAGCCTGGGAAGCCTGGGAGAGAACAGTAATGGACAAGTCCCTAATCCAATATATCTCGCAGTACCGAGAAGCAATTTTAAAAATTAAAAATATGGATGATTATCTAAAAATCAGAGGGTTTATCCGTGGCCTTAAAGATGAATATAAAGGAGAGGTCCAGAGAAACTCGCCTACTACCCTTGAGCAAGCTCTCGGATATGCTCAAATCTATGATGATTCAGTGGATAGGAAGAGAGCGAGACAGGAGCCCCTTTCTGAGCAGCCTCCTCAGAAAGACTTTCAATTTAAAAAGAAATTTTTAAAAAGAAAGAAAGAAGCTAAAATTAAAGGTGAAGCTCCTCAGAAATGCCCTTCACTCGTATAGCCCTTAAAACCAGAAGATTTTGAGAAAGGCAAACAAGAACGTTTGTGCTTTTTGTGTGTATGGGCAAGGGACACACAGTCAGACAGTGTCCCAAGGTGCCTTTCACTAAGAAAGATAAAAAAGATAAGAAACAAGTTCATCTTGTTCAGACTGTAAGTTTCCCCAGTGACTCGGCAGCTTCCGAGATCAAAGTGTATCATGAAGACCATGAACACTGTTGCCAACTAACCTCTGCAATGCTAGCGAGACCCTTCAGCTTTGGGCCACATGACCTAGTACGTATGCACGGGAAAGTTGGTAACCAGTCAGCAAGGGTTATGGTTGATGATGGGGCAACCCATAATTTCATCAACTACACCCTGGTTAAAAAACTTAAACTACCAGAAGTACCTAGTCAGATAGGTACATAGTTTCATAGCTAAGGGTGAAGATAAGAAAATCTGGGAACTATGGTAAGTAACTGAAATCTTGGTATTCAAGGGTACCAAGATGAAATAAACTTTCAGATAATGCACCTGGATCGCACAGACATTGTTCTTGGGAGTCAGGAGAACACCCTCAACTTTCAGCATAAAGGCCGAGAGATCCAGTTGCATGGGGAGCATGATGTTCCCAACAGTCCTATGGTCTGCAGTTCAGAGCTCTGTCAGCTAATCGGAGACGACGACCATCAGGTATTCTTATGTGACTTTTAGTTTATTCCTGAAGTTTCTAGTTCCAGTTCTTTACAGCAGAAAATCAGTAAAATAGAAACTTTACTGTCTAAATTTGAAGATGTTTTTCCTGAAGATTTGCCACATGGTTTGCCACCTAGCAGAGAGGTAGATCATGTAATAAACCTAGTACCAGGTACATCACCTGTTTCTAAGCCTCCGTATCGGGTCAGCCGAACAGAGGATGAAGAAATAACTAGGCAGTTAACAGATTATCTTGGGAAAGGCCAAATTCAGACTAGTAGTTCACCATGGGCCTCACTAGTCCTTTTGGTGAAAAAGAAAGAGGGGCATCTTTGCGTAGATTACAGAGCCCTCAATAAAGTCACAATTAAGAATAAATATCCTATGCCTCGGGCAGATGAGTTGTTTGATCAACTCGACGGGGGTAAGTTTTTCAGTAAAAGAGACCTCAGATCGGGATATAATCAAGTCTGTATAAAATTGGAAGATGTCCCAAAAACAACTCTTAGGACTCGTCACGGTCATTATGAGTTTAAGGTGATGCCATTTGGGCTCACAAATGCTCCAGCTACCTTTATGACCTTGATGAACAGTGTCCTCAGACCATACTTGAGTAAGTTTGTAGTCGTATTTTTAGATGACATCCTCGTCTACAGCAAAACGAGGAAGGAGCATCTAAAACACCTCAGAAAGGTGTTTCGACTGCTCATAAAGCATAAGCTTTATTCTAAAGAATCTAAGTGTGAATTCTTCATGGAAGAAGTAGCATATTTGGGTCACATTATCTCGGCAGATGGGATTAAGATGGACCCGAATAAGGTTAAAGCCATACTCAGTTGGCTAAGACCTCAGAATATTTTGGAACTTCAGATCTTTCTTGGTTTGGCGGGATATTACAGATGATTTGTCAAGGAATATGCTCAGATAGCAGTTCCCATGACAAATCTCCTTAAGGGGAAGGGAAAGGAGTTCATTTGGGAGTCTGCACAGCAGGAGAGCTTTGATGCTCTCAAAACAGCCTTAGCTACAGCACCAGTTCTAAAAGTCGTCGACCCCAATCAGCCATTTGTGGTCGAAATAGATGCTAGCGACTTTGCAGTTGGTGCTGTGCTAACTCAGTGGGGACGACCAGTTGCGTTCGAGAGTAAAAAACTCGAGCCAGCACAGACTAGGTACAGTGCCTATGAAAAGGAACTCTTTTCTATAGTCCATGCCCTTAAGACTTGGAGGCATTATTTGTATGGTGCCAACTTTGAGGTCCAAATAGACCATGAAAGTCTCAGATACCTTTGCAATCAACCTGAGCTTAGAGGTCGGAAAGCTCGTTGGGCAGAGTTGATTGAAGAGTTTGATATGTCTATCAGATATAGACGGGGGAAATTCAATACAGTAGCAAATGCCCTTAGCAGAATGCCTATGATAAACGAGCTGAGTTTTACTCAGATTCGTAATGACTTACTCGAGTCCTTGAGAGGGAAGTGCCAGTATGATGCATTCTTCTCTACTATCTGGAGCTCAGTCCAGAGCAGATAGTTACAGACTCTAGAACCAATTCCCGGGGCTGGTGCCAGTTCATCCAAGAATACGGCAGCTTCCGTGAGGGTCAGTTGACTCAAGGATTCAAATGGAAACAGTATTCCATTCAGGATGAGTACTTGCTCTATAGAGATAGAGTATGTGTCCCCAATTCAGAGGATTATAGGCAGCGGGTCCTATATGAATGTCATGACAATCCTAGTGCGGGACACCCAGGCATACATAAGACCTATGAGCTTCTTCGTAGGCAATTTTTCTGGCCTAGTATGAAAAAGGACGTCCAACAATATGTAACCAGTTGCCAGAAATGTCAAGTAAATAAAGCAGAGCGTTTAAAGGTAGGAGGGTTGTTGCAGCCCTTAGAAATACCAGCTGGTAAATGGGAGAGTATCTCCATGGATTTTATAGTAGGCCTGCCTAAAACCCAAAAGGGTAATGACGCTATATGGGTCACAGTTGACCGTCTGACCAAAATGGCTCATTTTATTCCAACCAAAACAACCGTTAGAGCTCCAGAGTTAGCGAGGTTGTTTGTTGACGGGCTATTTAAATTCTACGGTCTACCTTCCGGTATAGTAAGCGACCGGGACAATAAGTTTAATGGAAATTTTTGGAGGGCAGTATTCCATCATCTCCATAGTAAACTTAATATGAGTACCACCGACCATCCACAGACGGACGGTCAAACAGAGTGGGTAAATCAGGTGCTGGAGGATATGCTTCGTGCATACGTCAGCAAGAAACAGACTAATTGGGAGGAGTATGTTTTGATATTAGAGTTTGCTTATAACAGTACCAAACATTCAGCTATGGGATACAGCCCATTTATGTTGATGTACGGTTTTCAGCCATGCTCACCCACAGCTGTATGGTTTAAACAAGAAAAAGTTGAAGCAGCCATAAACTTTTTAGAGGACCTAAACCAGATGATAGAACATGCTAAGCGTAGCATTAGGCAGTCCCAGGATCGAGCCAGGCATTATGCAGATCCACACAGACAGGATGTGCAGTTCTCCGCTGGTGAGAAAGTCTACTTGAGAGTCCCAGTTGACTCTAAAACCCTCAAATCAGGAGTGTGTGCTAAGTTGTCTCCTAGGTATTGTGGTCCCTTTACCATCAGTAGGAGACTAGGCAAGGTCACCTATGAACTAGAACTCCCACACAGTAGTAAGGTTTTTCCAGTCTTTCATGTAAGTCAATTACGAAAGGCCTTAGCCAGATCAGAAAATCTGGTAGGGGACAGTGTTCTAGTTCTCCCATTGGATCCTCAACAACCTCCACATGAACCAGAAGAGATTCTTGATAGTAGAGAGACGTAGACTCGTCATACTCTATACCGAGAATATCTAGTCAAGTGGAATGATCAGCTTGTTGAGAACGCCACTTGGGAAAGAGGCAGCGTCCTTCGCAAGATTTTTCCAAACTTTGTCTTAGAGGACCAAGATGGTTCTTAAGGGGGAGGGAGTGTTACGAGCTCGTGACCAGTGCCGAACCCTAGAGAACACAGATAGGTCAGATACCACAGTCAGGGTCGTGTCCAGCGTACACGACCGACAGGGCAAGACAATGTGAGTAGTGTGCCCTAGCACGGTCCAGAGCCATGGCGGGCCTAACACAGTCTAGGGACCCTGTCAGCAGAGCTCGTGACCAGTGCCGAACCCTAGAGAACACACAGGTCAGATACCACAGTCAGGGTTGTGTCCAGCGTACACGACCAACAGGGCAAGACAGTGTGAGTAGTGTGCCCCAACACGGTCCATAGCCATGGCGAGCCTAACATAGTCTAGGGACCCTGTCAGCAGGACAGGGCCCCCAGTTGGGTCCCGACGTGCTGTCGGCCACGTCAGTGCCACGTGGCCGACACTTGGCAGTTGCATGCTACCAGTCCTCACACTGGGCTAGGAGGGGCTTACTCTATATCAGGGAGTAGGCAAGGTTGGGTGGATCAGTTAGTGTTTGCCCTACTGTGGTGTTAGGATCTATTACAATGCCCTAGCCTATGGCTTGAAGACAAGCTGGATCCAGCCTCTTGCCCTAACGATGTCCCATACTCCCATCAGAACCCTTGACCTTCACCCACCCTTGCTAGCACCATCATGGCTATGCACCTGCACACTACCATCCACCAACTCCTAGGTACATAGAATGAATGGTAAATGAGAACTCCTCCCCTTCTATACCTTGAAGGTAGAGTCTCCATTCGTAGTACACAACCCTGATCCCGACAAGTGGCGCACATGCAGTCCATGAGTCTTTAGTCAAGTCCATAGCCCTAGTCCAACGTCCGGTTTCAAGTTAGGTTCAGGACCCAGTTAGGGGTCAAACCCGACTACTATTAGACTCACTTCTTGGAGTTGGAAATAGTTGGGTCCCCTATTCTACCACGCTACTTGGACTCAGGCCTATCTCACGGTTTGCGATTCTTATTAGGCCAACTCGAGATTGAGATTGGATGCTTTTAGGGTACCCCTTGGGAAGAGAGGATTTGCCAGCTATGTTCTTTATTTGAGGTAGAGTTTGAAGATCACTTCTTATTCAGATGCCCAGTCTATCATAGATTAGAGGACGGTATCATTGCCTATTTCAAGATTCTTCTTTCACATTGAGATATATTATACCATATGAGGATCCATGCTCTGTTGCACTCATGATCAAGGAGATGTTTTTGCTACGACAAGATGTATGTCAACAAGCACAACCGAGTCACTCTGATACGCAGCTCCAGATTACGTCCTCTCACAGAAGACCACGGACTGATCTAGCCTTAGATGACAACGATGAAGACAATGACACTTTGTGCCATAGAGACCAGAGACGACGCACTGATCATATTCAGATTTTTCCCAAAGTTGTAATTCATACCATGAGGGATCGTTGTAGCTCTTTTGTCAATGTATTGCTTATCCTTGAAATTTTTTTAGGAGAAATGTATAAAAGGGTGGAAGTATGCCGGTTTATCAGCAGTCGGTTGTAAACAAGTGCATATTTAGGGAAGCCCTTTTGGAATCATGAGCTATTGCAAGTTATTATCACTCTTAATGTTGATTGGGTCCCAAACTCATGGATGATGAGTGAAGATTAGGATTGACTTATGAAAGACAACTTAATGGCCTACTTTACAGATAATCCCCACCCACTATTGATCCCATGCTAGCCGAGCACCCACAACCACAACACCTTTTCATGATTAGTCGTTGTAGCAATCAGTAGGGGCTACACAAATGGATCCTATAGGATGCCTCCACACTACACCCTAGAGCTCCTTGTTGATGAGAGCTTGTGAGGCTTGCACGATCCATGCCCCAAGCTCTATCAAGTTTCTACAGGAAAAACCCGAGACATAACCTCTGATAAGAGCAGATGGAAAGTCAATTCGGAAGTAAAGATGTAGAGTTCGGTGGGTTGGCATCTATTTTATGCAAAAAAAAAAAAGAAACCCTCACAAGAAATTCACAAGATGTAAAACCTTGGCTCTGATACCAATGTGTATCTCAAGGGAAGGTTTCGTACAATCTTTAAACCCATAAACTTATAGACTTTACTTTTATGTAGAACACGTCTTGAATCGTCTTGAATGAAATCAAATTTAGACTTTAAAATAAGACTTGGAAACAATGAATCACAAAAATTCATGCACAATAAATATTCACATGCAACAAAAGCATTGAGGGGTCAAGATGGGGATCCCCCTCGAAGGATATCTTTTTATTATGCAAAACCAATTGGCCTTTGCCAATTACATATACATCGGATTCCCAAAAGGTCATAAAACAAGAACGTAAACTTGGTTCCTTTCAATGGACTTGTTTCCAAACCAGTTACAAGCTAAGATTCACTAGCTATGCTAGAAAGCAGGACTTTAGCTAGAAAGCAGGAAGAGAATGCTTAAGGAGGCTAAAGAGGAGCAATCATCATAAAGTGCCCTACTTATACCCTCTCCCTGAATCAAATGGAGGATTCAAATAAGGGAGGGAAAAGGATTTGGAGGGTAAATAGTGCGCCCTCCCAATAGGAGGACCCCCACTCCAAATCAATGTGACCAAGTCCTAAAAATATAACCAAATAGGGCCCAAGGCCAGTATATGAATAAAAAGAGCCCTTAGGCCTGCTTATGCATAATAACAATAAAAGAATGGACACGGCGAATGTAATGAGCCAAGTCCATAACTCTCCCCTACAGAAAAACAAAGCCCTCCACTGGCTCGCAAGCATAATGACTATCTAAAATAATAATGTAAGCATGCTAAATACTGAAAAATCACGAACTAATGGAAATACTGATGGAGAGGACATAAGTCGTCACAACAGATACCAACATGGACCGCTTCAGTATTACACATGATTTGCTCTAGATTCGCAATCACAATATAGTCAGAAAAACACACTGGGTCAGAAAAACACATTGGGTCGAGCTGGGTCGGAAAATCTGTTTTTGACAAGGATGACATTGGGTCGGAAAATGCTTTGGGTTGGATTTCTTCCATTGGGTCAGAAAATCGACCCGACCCGGACAAGGGCCAGAAAATTTTGAACCGACCCAACCCGCCAGACCAAGGGTCGAAAAATTTCGACCCGACCAAGGGTCGAAGAATTTCGACCCATATCATAACTATGTAAAGCAAGTACTAAGCAAATAGTATAGTCATAGCTAGCCGAATCATGAAGTAGAGGGAACATCTACAATGATTTCTGTAGTAGAGGAAAGAACTAAAGCCATGAGGGCTCGAGCCTGATCTGCCAATAATGGTGTATGATAAAAACACATCAATAGGCTCCCATGTGGCCTCCTCAACAGGACGACCATCCCATTGGATCAAAAACTGAATCTGCCGGCAACGTCGACTATGGTGAACCTGCATATCGAGATTTTCCTATGGTCTTCTTGGGCTATTCGGCTAGCCCTGGATATTTCACTTGTTGGGGCCCTTCACTACGACATATTTCTTTGGCATTCCTGGGCTATCAGAGTACCTTGAGCGAGTTTTCTTCTCGCTTGGTTTTCTTTATGCATCTACATTAGTTGCTTATAGTTGATGTACAGTGCTTTGTAGTTGCTTATAGTTACTGTACAATGTTTTGTGGAGTTTGTGTGATACTTTTGGAGTACCTGTTGTGACGACTTATGTCCTCTCCTTCAGTATTTCCATTGGTTCATGCCTTATTTCTCCTGTATTATGAGTCTTTAGATTTATTGATTTTCGTCCTGATGATTGGTTATTAACATAGCTATTGCTTGGGGCCAACATTGTATCAGAAGATCCAGTTGGCTGCTTTACATTTAGATGGACGTGCCGCCACGTGGTGGCGAGTTTATAGGATTGATCCTGATTGGGAAGGGCTCCATGTATGGCATACTTTTCGTCGTGACCTCCGCCATGCTATGATTGATCCTCAGTGGCTTGACCACCAACGTGATACATTCCGTAGTCTCACTCAGACCAGTGATCTTGCTTCTTATACAGATCAGTTTATGGAGCTTTCTTATCTTTTCACAGATCTACAGCCCACTGAGCTTATTTCTCGTTACATTGCTGGGCTTCGTGGTGCTTTACGTTATGATGTTTCTTCCTTCCGTCCTACCACACTTGTTGAGGCGATATCTCTTGCCAGTACTTTACAGCATAAGTACTCTAACACCCTTCCTTCCCGCTTCTCCCGACCCCGTCCTTCTGCTTCATCTTTTCCTGCTACGTTCACCCCTACACCGGCCCCTTCTGTTCCAGCTCTCTCCATTGCCCCTTCGCCTCCTCGTCCTCCGACTCCTCGACCTGCTTTTGTCCGACGTTACACGACTGCAGAGTTCGCTGATCTTCAGCAGAAGCGTCTTTGCTTTCGTTGTAAGAGTCCTGACCATCTTGCCCGTGATTGCCGCCAGCCTCTCCCTACTACTACTGCTGTTTTTTACCATGCGGGCACTACTCCAGATGATTCCGATATCTACATTCATATTTCTGATGAGCCTGACTTATCCTCTGAGCCTTCCCCTGATTTACTTCCTGCTACTTGCCATGCTCAGCTTGCCTATGCTACTTGGACAGGGCGTCCTGGTCCTCACTCCATTCGGTTACGTGTGCGTATTACAGGTCGTGAGTATATTGCTTTAGTTCATTCTTTTATTAGCAGTTATATCACTAGTCGGATCCGTGCTTCACCTGTTCCTACTTCCCAGCCTCTCACAGTTGAGGTTGCCAGTTCTCATTCTTTTCCTAGTTCTCAGATGTTTCAGCGTTTACCATACCGCATTGGAGATTTCTCTGGACAGGCAGATCTTTACATTATCCCTATGGAGCGTTATGATCTTATCCTTGGTGCTGATTGGTTTGCATCTCTTGGAGCCGTTACACTGGACTTGACACAGCAGACATTGACATTTGTACATGATGCAGTTACACACTCACTTGTGGGCATTGATTCTCAGGGAGACTTCCAGTTGATTACTGGGAAGCAGTTTATTCGCAGCCAGCCGAAGGCTCATTGTGCTGCCTTATTATGTGTTCAGCGGGCAGTACCAGTTCCTCCAGTTTCTACACCAGCAGTTGTTCCTCAGTCTGAGGTCCTTAACAGGATCCTTGAGGATTATTTACGCCATTTTGTTACTCCTTCAGGGAAGGATTGGGATCAGCATTTATGTTTAGCAGAGTATAGCTATAATAGCTCTGTTAGTACCAGCACATGTGTCTCTCCATTTTTATTATCTCATGGCTATGCACCTCTTTTACCTGGCATTCCTCTTCCTCCTGAGGATACACCTGTTACACTTGCATCTTTTCTATCAGGTGCTCGAGAGCTTATTACCCGGGCCAGTTCTCATTTACAGCATGTTCAGCAGCGTTATCAGACCTTAGTTGATCGTCACCGCCGCCATGTTGAGTTTCAACTTGGAGATATGGTTTATCTACGCTTACGGTTTGCACGTCATCATTTTGTCCAAGGCCATGCTTCTACTGAGAAGCTTGCACCACGTTATTATGGGCCTTATCGCATTGTGAAGGTTCTTAGTCCAGTTACATATCGCTTACAGCTTCCTGCTTCCACACGCGCCTGTGATGTATTCCATGTCAGTTTATTACGTGCTGCTATTGAGGATGACGCTCCTTGTGATGCTGAGTTTCCTACTGCTCCAGAGTTATTTCCATTTTTACCTGCTGCTATATTACAGGTCCGTCTATACCATAGTCGACGCCGCCGGCAGATTCAGTTTTTGGTCCAGTGGGATGGTCGTCCTATTGAGGAGGCCACATGGGAGCCTATTGATGTCTTTTATCATACACCATTACTTGCGGATCAGGCTCGTGCTCTTGCTGCACTTGTTGATTCCTCTACATCAGATGTTCCTCTAGCTGTTGATGCACCAGAGCTTGCTGCTACTTGATCCGGTTATCTTTTCGGCAGTTGGGTCTTTTTTTGTGTCGAGGAGAGTTATGGACTCAACTCATTACATTCGCCGCGTCCATTTACATTTACAGTTACTTTACTTTATGCATAAGCAGGCCTTGGGCCCTTTTTTATTCATTAGTGACATTCAGACTATATGGTTGGCCTTTGGCCTTATTATTCATTATTAGGCCATTTGGACATATTACTGGAGAGTGGGGGCCTTCTTGGAGGGCGCACTATTATCCCTCCAAGTTGGGCCCTAGCCACTGGAAGCTTCCTTTTAGGGCTTCCTCTTGGCTATAAGTAGGGAAACTGTGTCATTTGTCATTCAGCTGATGATATTGATCTCTCTCTTTAGCCTCCTTAATCTCTCTCTTTCCTGCTTTCTAGGGTTAAGTCTTGCTTATGTGATGCTTTCATAGCTTAGTTCTAGATCAGTTGTGGCTCTATTCGTAACTGACGGAGCTTTGGGGACGTGGATTTTCTACGATGTTTCGATGGGAAGGCCATAGAAGCTGCAGTATGACGAGCTATAGTAAGGAAAGATGCTTGGGTGTGGAGTGGGATATCGTATGGAAAATTACGGAGTATGGAGGAGAGAGCATCTTGGTAAAGAGGAGTATAGCCATTATTAAAAGTGTAAATAGGGGCACGTTCCATAGGTGAAGGATTAGAAGGAGAGAGGTGCAGTACTGAGTCCAAGTTAATGGAAAAAAAAGAATGGTCAGATAATGTGGTGGGAGAAATAATAAAGTCAGATAGAAAGGGTATAAGAGATGGTGACCCCGTAAAATAATCCCAACACTATGCCGGCCACTATGAGGGTGGCAAGTATAGTCTCCAGAAGCAGAAAATGGCAAGCTCATGGGCCTCACCCAATAGAAGAAAATGCTCACCATATGCAAAGACCGGGCCACCATCATCAGCAGATCTGTCAATCCCCATATCCATACTATCCATGGCGTGTATCCTCAAAGGGTCATCAGTAATCATTTGAAAATCTGTCTGTCTAGAGTAGGTCCGGCGTTGAAATCTCCGGCCAAAAATATGTAACCGCGCTCAAAATAGAGGAGAATATTTGAGGAGAGATCAGCATTTGGGGGACTAGTACTATCAGCAAAAGTAGAAGACTCCGGAGGAAAATAATAGACTACTAGATACAAATCCCTATCAAGCCCAATACTTTGACCAAAAAATCAAAGCCACAGATAGCGCGCATGCTCGTCCTGTCGAACCGTCTCCATGATAGGCTATAATGAATCCATGTATAAGCATGCAACACCACCAGAACCTTTGCCTCCCACAGATCTAGTCTCTAAGCAAAAGATGGAAACCCATCTGAATCCCTGAGACTCCGGTAGTCCCCTAAACTGACTCTCATGGGGGTCTTCGTGAAGAGAAGGATATCTCCCTATGCGATGAAGTCCGCTACTGCTGCTGATGAACAATGAATGCCATTACAATTCCATAACGTGATACGAAAGTGAGATGGACGTAGGTGATGTTGGTGATATGGATGGGGTTGCTCCTACGCCCGAGAGCCCCAAATTCCTACAAGATCCTCATCCAAGAAGATTTGTGTGCCCTTTAACTTAGGTTTGAGTCTCAGTGTTTTGGGCCTTTCCTCTTTTGATTTGAAGCAAATAATGAGAGTAGAATGGTCTTGTTTGGTTCGCCATATTGTATCCAGTCCATCAATATTGAAACTCAACGTAGTATCTAAAAAGGATTTGGCCTCTTTCATAGCATCTTGAGTATCAAGAACACCTCAAACTCGGACATTGAGAGATTTGAAATCACGTAATTTTTCCTCAAATGGTAGTTGAGATAACACTAGATATATGAGCAGCATTACCTTCTGGAACAACGAAACCCAGGACTTAGTAGCCTCTTTATGTTCACTCAGATGTCGTTCCAGCTCATCAATTTTGTTTGTCACTGGAGATGACGTTCCCTCCAAGGTTTGAATTTTCTGCTTGAGAACCTTGTTGTCTTGAAGTAGCGTCTCATTGTCAGCTTAAGTTGCTGTACCTCGAGTCTTAAGCATCCACCTCTGCTTTTAGATACCCTTCAAATGCCTTTCTTGGTGTGTAGATATCATCTTCAACAAGGGCATTCTTGGAAGACGAGAAAGATAGTGCTATGGGTATAGCGACTACATTGGCAACTAGTCGCGATATTTCTGCTAGTGATGGATCCTTATTACCAGATTCAGCAACCAGTAGGTTATTACCAAATTCAGCAGCATTGGAGGCAATGGAGGTACTGGCAACATTAGGAATGGAAGTACTGGCAGCAGTAGGAATAGTGCTGTCACCGATGGTTACAACAGCGATAGAGGCAGGTTGACTGTTAGCGATGGAGGCTGTATTTCCGGCGAAATCCGTTACAGCAACGATGGGGCCTATGCTGCCAGCGATGGAGACAGAAACTGATGTACTATTAGCGATGGTGGAAGCAGATGTGCTAGCGATGGAGCTAGGAACAGGTACTGCCAGCGATGGAGCTGGAAGCAGATGGAGGACCAGCGATGATGTTGCTGGAACTAGAGTGAGGTGGGGAGTGGGGGGAGCTAGCGCTCCCCCTCCGAAATGGGGCCATAGGTGGAGCGATGAAGATGGAGCTGGAGCGATGAAGGGTCAAGGAGCCAGAGAGAGAGAGAGAGAGAGAGAGAGCGCTTTATTAATGTCTTTTCCACGCCAAAAGGCATGTAAGACAAAGAGTATATGTCAAGTATGTGGTGCAAATAGGAGCATGCGAAACATCTCCAATAAGAATAAGAAAAATAATATGAAGTGTAACCACTTATTAATGATGATAACAAAAAGTAGCCGACGGTAATGGTATGTAAATCTCATCCAGTCCCATCAGTCCTACCACTGAAGAAGGATGTAATGGGGACTGCAACTGGAGGTAATGTGTGCTGATGACGTCGTCGAGGAGGTCGTTTGTGTCTCCTCATGTCAGTGACTCTACGTACAACAGGAATCTGGGTGGTATGTCATCTCTAGTCTCTATGTCGGAAATAATCATCGACGCCACTATTATCTGAGTCAAGAATAGCCCATGGTCTTCTACGAGAGAAGAAGGACGTGATCTAGAGTTGAGTATCAAAGTGACTCGACTGAACTGGCTAACATAGAGTTTGTCATAATAGTAGCATCTCTCTGATCATCAGTGCAACACAGCATGGATCCTCGTATGATATAATGGACCTCACTGTGAAAGGTGCATCTCGGAAAAGACAGTGATATCTCCCTCTTATCTCATAGTATATTGGACACCTGAATAAGAAATGCTCCTCAAACTCTATCTCGGATAACGAGCATATCTGGCAAATCTGCTCCTCGCATGGGGTACACTGAAAGCGTCCAATCTCAATCGCAAGCTAATGTGAGGAAACTCCAAATTGACCCAGTATGAATCTCAGACCATGCAATAATACTAAATCCAAATGGCGTGGTAGAGCTAGGAACCTTGTTGTATCCAACTCCAAAAAGTGAGTCTGATAGTAATCGGGTTTGACCCCGGGGTCACCCTGCCATGCCCGAATCAGATATGCTTTGTACAGAAACCATCTGATGTAGTAGTGAGGGCCCAATGGAAGGTCCGTAATAGAAATACCAAGTGTGTCAAGTAAACTGGAGTGAAGATGCTGAGATGAGGTGAGTGCTGCTTGTGTATATCTCCACTGAGTTGAGGGGAACAATCTCACTCTCTGAATATATGTAATGAGTCAAAAGATGGCGTCAAGCTATATGGGTGGGACTGCAAAATCAGTCAAAATGATCTGATGTGGGACAGAAGGCTTAGCTCGTATCATATGTGATAGCATAAGGATCTGCAAGCATGAGATGTTGGCCCAACCAGAAGAAGGGAGACATGTACACCATGCCTCTACTGCATATCATGCGGTGGGGGTAACAAGTGTATCAAAGAGCTGACACTTACTCGATGCATCCCGAATAAATCTCCAAAAACAGAACCTCTCTAGCTGGACAAGAGAAGTGTGTCCCTTCCCGAGTCTAGGTATAGCAACCTGTCTCATACTAAATACATGACTAGTAAAGAGGACTCCTAAATAAATGTAGGATGATACAACCTCCAGTTGTTGTCCATCGAAGATAAGCTCTTGTCGCTGCATGAAAGCCCTGAATGTATTGAAGACCATAATCTTGGTCTTCTTAGTATTAACCCCCAATCCTCATCTGGTGCAAAAATTGTGAAGACTGTCCAGCTATCTCTATACACCCTCTAGTCGTAGAAACTAGAGCCACATCATCTGCATATAGGAGGATGGCAATCAAAATGTTACCGAGTCTGCAACCTGTATTGCCGCATTGCTCAATAAATCTCTCAAGCTCATCAATATATAAACCAAAAAGAGCAACCTTGCTTCACCCCAATGGTGCTCCATACATGGTCTAAAATGTCGGCGTCACTCTGAAAGCAACCAAGGACTCGCTCATAGAGTGGTCCTCAATATCTCTAGTACAATGAGTCTTCAGTTTCTTCCATATGTGTAGATCATCAAGAAGAGAAGGTGGAGTATGAGGGATGAATGCACGCCAAAAGGCACCTGTGGAAGAGCTATGTAGAGAGTCGATAAGACCTCTCCCTTCGCGTTCTCAAAGGTATGATTTTTGCAACGAAGTATACAGTGGAGAGATCTACGAGCAGTATGAAATATAGATGGTTCACGTAGACGTGCATGGACAACACGAAAGTGTAAAGAGCGACATTCACCATCAAACCAAGGAGGTTGAATAGGACAAGGAGATCTGGAAGGGCATCAATAAGGCTTCGATGGACATGATATGGAGGCAGTAGTATGAAGTGAAATGGTGAGAAAGTCAGCCTATGACTCCAATGAGCTATCATGTCGAAAGTGGTGCAATAGTGAAACAAGGGCTTCCTGGTAAGTCGTGATGTAGGGGTGGGCGAAGGTATATTTGGGTGCACAATCAGCAAAGGAATGGGTCTTTCTAAGTTGAAACCTAAGTTTAAGATGCATTTAGGGACAAAAATAGGAATGAAACTTAGGAATAGGAATCGGAACAGGAACTTGAACTTATTAACAAGAACAGGAACACTAACTTGAACTTGAATTTAGGAACAAGAACTTAGAAACGGGAACTTAGGAACTAGAACAAGAACAGGAACTTGAACTTAGAAATGAGAACTTAGGAACTTGGGAGCTTAGGAACAAGAACAAGAACAGGAGCATGAAGTCCTAGGAATGCAAGTTCAATAGGAACGGGAACACGAATAGAAACCCTTCAATTTTTATTTGTGGACTCAGGAACTCAGGTTGCAATAGGAACAGGTATAGGAACTGTAAATTTTTTAGCGCATGAACTTGGAAGCTGTTAGGAACAAGAACAAGATTAGAAACTTAAGAACAGGCTCTCGGACCTTCATTAGTCATAGTAAATAGGTATAAAATAAATAAATTTGGTACAAATTTCAAAACAAATTTCAAAACCATTCCTTTTCAAAAAAGGAACAGTCCCATTCATATTTTAGAAACGAAACCGTACAATATAAAAATCCTATTCCTATCGAAAAATGTTAGGAACGGGTATCAATAGCTTTGGGTCATCACATGGTCTCAGATTCATACTGGTCAGCTCCAAGTCTCTCCAAACCAACTTGAGGTTGAGATTGGACGGTTTCAAGGTACCCCACGAGAGGATAGGATCTCTGTACAGATTATGAAGAGTTATTTGATTGAACCTTGTGAATGGTCTTCGTACCGTATAATCCTGGGCTATAACACTTCTCTTCTTAGGGGTTAAATTTAAAGTTTTAAAAGTAATAGTTGTAGTAAGTTTGTTTAGATGTCATTGATCGGTCTAGTTACTGAAAGACTTGGATGTACATTCTTTGCCTTATATGCCTTTTAGCATGGAAAAGATATTAATAAAACTCGCTGAAACATGCTTACATGTTTGGCCAAGCTCCATTAGTGTACAATAGTTTAAAGTGGGGCAATATCTAGGAATTTCCTTGTTTATCATGCCACAGCTCTCATATTTTTTGAATGTTTTTTTTGAATTTTTTTTTAATCCCAACAATCATTAAAAAAAAGGGATTTTTCACCTTATTATTTTCTAGAATAATATTTCTAACAAATTTTTAGAAAAAAACAAATTGGTATAGAATGATGTTCTATACGTGTTCGTATAGTGCACTATGGAAATATGAGCAAAAGCATACCAAGCCAATACACATCTTTAAATGTAATGTTAAAGATTGTAACTACAAGAACCAAAACATTTTGCCTTAAGCTATCATGTTTTCTCTATAGCTCTTGAAAGATTTCAATGCAAGCTTGCTAAAGTAGAAGCATTTCAATGGCACTATTCCAATGAAAGTTCCTAAAAAACTTTGATGCTAGAGGTCGCCAGTTATCGATACCGAATTGAATGAGTTGATAACTTCACCATGTGGCTTGCCTCAATCAGCCTTGACGGTGATAAATCATGGTTAGACATCCTCAAGAGCGAGAGAGCATTCATGGCCACTGATAAGTACGGAAGAATTGCATCCAATCTACACAATCAAATGAATATTGCCAAAGGTCATTATACCAAGGCAACATATGCAGCTTCTCTTAGATCAACAATCCCATCAAAAGAAGGGTATTTACTCGTCAAGTTTGAGGCTACTTAATCAAATCAATGAAGTGGATAACCACAAAAGCTAGAATTGCAAAATATGCGTTGGCTATAAAAATTAAAAAAAGGGCAAATATTACACTACTTTGTTAAGAAACTCTCAAGCCGAGATACAGCATCTGCAGGTGACAACTTTGCAATACTCTGCACCCAAAGCATCCAACTGATGCAATCAAATAAGCACTCTTCAATAATCTATTTTTTGGTCAGATTTTCAAAACTGGTGCCCATCCAAAAGTGAGAGAATGGCAGCGAAGCAACTTGGAAGTGAGAATGCAAAAGGTTAAAAGAGTGACCGCTAACCTCATTGTAAGATTGAGCTTCAAGCTCTTCCTGGAAAGTGACAATATCATTGATAAGCCGTAAGGCCATATCTAAAGCACCCTGCAAGAAAACTCTGACATGATCAAAGCTATCCCCAAAATAATTTGGCATCAACATGATAATCTATGATAAAATTATACGCCAAAACACATATAGCTACTAGGACACTTCGTTTTAAAGTTCCAAAAACAATGAGCGCAAAATGTAACTTTTACAAAATTAGGTCCCTTGTTAAGTCCTCACTTTAGGCAAAGGAAACTCAAACCATAGTCACGAAAAATCTCAATTCGAACACTTTCAGACAAATTCATCAATTCTAGGCTCAAAAAAAAAATTTACAAATGTTTGGGAAAACATCAATGTATCACCAATCTCCCATACGTATCTCTATTTAGTGTTATTGATAACTTTAAGCTTTAAACACGATTAACATCTTGATTCCCTAAAACCATAGAAACCATAACTTTTTCCAAAAAAAACTCAAAACAACCATTTTTTTGGGACAAAAGAAAATTGCTCAATTCGAATCTTTTGAAAGATGATCAGATTGATTTGTATCATATTGAATCTCCACTTCAATCTTTTCAATACAGATTTTTTGGTTAATATGATTGAAACTAGGCAAAAGTGTCAAGATGACCTGTAGAGCGGTATTTCCATGGAGGACATATTGAACACACATATCAACTGGAAGGCTTAAAACCTGCATAAGTTGAACAACCACCTATCTTCAGCCAAAATAATATTAGGTCCGTGCATAGCTTAATAACACCTACGAAGGGATTTTGGTACCTTTTACAGGCTGCTCGAGATACGAGAGATATGTAAATTCAATTCATGCTTGGCAATTTGCCATGATTGGCTCAAAGGTTAGGTGGCAACAAAACTACTCCACTACATTAATCTCTCCATGTACTCTTTCCTTGCCTAAAACCAAGAATTAGCTAGCACAAATTATTTAGAGCTTAAAATTGAAATGGAAAAGAGCATTGTCCAAAATATCACAATCTAACCTGTAGCCGAGCCTCCAACTCCTTTTGCAAAGATTGCAACTGCATCAAAAAGAGAGCCATTTATTTAAAAGTATGAGATTCGATAAACTTCAAGTTCCAATGAAAGCTCATTTTCATCTTTTCCAATTCAAATACTAATAGAGGCTCAACAACAATACCAACGTTTGAAAACAAACCATAATTGCCAGCCATGATCTGAAACGTAGTTCACCATATCGTGATCTAGGTCACATTGCGGAAAACCCAATTAAGATTTCCCGAAATGCGGCAAATTAAAATAATTTTGGTCTTTTCAAATTTTTCAGGGTTTTAGTGCATTTGGGTTTTTTGAAAATGATTTTTGAGGTTTTTACATGTTAATTTTAGGTTTTTGCTGTTTTTCAGAGCAACACCAATATATATATATATATATATATATATATATATATATATATATATATATATATATATATATATATCATAGATCCAGCGGTACCAGGATCCGCAGATCCCGGTACCGCGGATCCATACTGATCCGCGGTACCATAATATATAATTTTTTTTTTTAATATTTTTTTTAAATTTATTTTGAAAAATAAAATTTAGTGGGCAATATGGGTATCAGCTTGAAGCTGTTGACGAGAGCAGTGCATTTATGCAGGTTGCCGGTTCTGACGAGAGCGAACAGCCAAAGGACAAAGGGGATGCAAAACACCAAAAAGTGTGTTTTCGCTCAGGGAGTCGAAAGGCCAAATCATGAAGAGGTCGTACTATCGGTACCATGGTCTACCGGCAGCCCCCGGACCCCGCCGTTGCAGGGCTCTGCCCCCCAAACCCCCCGGACCCCCCGTTTCTCGAGGGGCTACCGCCCCCCAAACCCCCCAAGACTTGCTGCTATATAGAAATTGTAATCTAGCCATCTCATAACCATCATGGTCTCACAGTAGACCCTATACTAACAACCGTGCTCAGTAATGGCTTCTCCTCATAACGTGGGCCTTACAGATCTAGCTCACGGTTAACTAGTGACTACTAAAGTGAGAGGTGCATTATTTAGTTGTCTAACACATTTTGTAGCTCAAAGCACCGGCAACCTGCATAAATGCACTGCTCTCGTCAAGAGCTTCAAGCTGATACCCATCTTGCCCACTAAATTTTTTTTATTTTTTTTTTAAAAATTAAAAAATGGTGCCGCCCTATTACCGCGGATTTTTGGGCGGTACCATGGGGTACTGTGATATAATGGGGTACCATAATGGCTCATAGTACCCCATTATATCAGCCCCATAGTACCCCATTATATCATAGTACCCCATGGTACCGACGGTACGACCTCTTCATGATTTGGCCTTCCGACTCCCTGAGCGAAAACACACTTTTTTGGTGTTTTGCATCCCCTTGGTCCTTTGGTTGTTCGCTCTCATCAAAACCGGCAACCTGCATAAATGCACTGCTCTCGTCAACAGCTTGGCAATGAAACCTTAGTACATAGGAGATTCAAACCACTTCATTCATTTAGGAAGATCGAATCAAGCTATTGCAAATATTGATTGTGTTCATTGCTTTGTTAAAAACTACTTATTTTTTCAAAAAAAATTTGGGCCAACATAGATGCTGGTGGAATGCATTCTGCCAGCGATGACAGCCACATCACAGTTCCACAAAATTCTCAAGTCTAATGTGTCAAATTCTTCCATTCAAGCTGATACCCATATTACCCACTTAATTTTTTTTACTTTTTTTAAAAAACAAAAAAAAAATATTATATATTATGGTACCGCGGATCAGTATAGATCCGCGGTACCGAGATCTGCGGATCCTGGTACCGCTGGACCTATGATATATATATATATATATATATATCATAGGTCCCGCGGTATCGGGTACCGCGGATCCCGGTACCGCGGGACCATACTGGTACCGCGGTACCATATCGGTCCCGCGGTACCAAAAAAATATATATATATATATCATAGGTCCCGCGGATCCCGGTACCGCGGGACCATACTGGTACCACGGTACCATGATGGTACCGCGGTACCACAATATAATAATATTTCTATTATTTAATATTTTTTAAAATTTTTTTTTTACCTAAACCTACCTGCCCCCCTCGCATTTCCTCTGAAATTTTTTTGCGCCCTCTCCGCCCTGCCATCGCTGCTGGTTTTTCTTGCCTGCCTTTGATTCCTTGCGTCGCCCATCGCCCACGCAACGCCCTGCCTTGCATCTGATTTCCTTTGCCCTGCATTCGCCCATTTTCAGCGTCTCTCCAACAGTGAACCCTGCTGTTTTTTTTCCAGCAATCCATCCCTCATTTCATCTGCAATGGTGCAATCCAACCTTTCCGATCTGTGGGACGAGGTAGACATTGTCAGGCGGGTTGCCGACAAGGCCAACAAGACCGGTCAGAAGATCGTGCGCTGCCGATACTGTCTCGTCGAGTTTGCTGCATCCCTCACTCACCTTAAAGGCCACCTGCTCGGTGCATGCGCCAAAAATGGTGCCACCTTGAATGCTGCCCCTTGTGGCAGCATGATCGTCCCCGACAGGCAGCGACTACTGGACACCTACGGGCCGCGGCTCGTGGCAGGGGAGAACACCATTTCGGAGGGCGTTCTCCGATTTTGCACCGCTCCTTATGTGGCTAACCCAGAGTTGCTGCCTACTTGGCTGGCACGCACGAGGAAAGGGAGTGCATCCTCCTCCGGTCCCTTTGCCCCTCAGACAGTTCTGCCTCACGCACCCCCATCTGCTCAGATTCCGGTGGATCCCGTCCCATCGCGTCCGCCAGTTGCCACTGCGGTTCCACCACCACCCACTGTTGCTTGCACTCCACCAGTCTACGACTTTCTCATGGACTCTCCGCCACCCGAGCAGGCCCAGGATGGTACTGGGCGGGCCTTCGAGGATGTGGAAGAGATCCCTTCTTCTTTCCCTTCCCATCCGGATGACCTCCTCAGCCAGCAGTTTTCGTACCCCATGCCAGATGTTGCCCCTCCACCAGTGCACCCCACCTATGCTGCTGCACCCATCCCTGCCAGTGCATCTCACTCTCCCCATTCCACGTCTACAGCCGATGCATCCACCAATGCCCAGCCTGTCGCGTCATCGTCCATTCCCGTCACAGTTGGTGCACCGTGCTGGAGGTCCACCACCCGTCGCCCACCAGGGAGAGCCCTCGTGCAGCAGACCATTCGCGGCGCGCATCAGCCGCACATGGACAGAGAGGCCACACAGGTCGTGGCTAGTCTGATTTACGAGCTGAACCTGCCCTTTGCCATCACCGACTCTGAGCCCTTCAGAAGGGCCTTCCGCCTTGCACAGTCTGTCAGCCCTAGCTGGAGAGTCCCTAGTTCAGAGGTTGTTCGCACACACATGCTGAGGGATAGGGTCGAGTCCTTGTCTAGAGAGATGGAGCCTCTACGTCGACATTGGGCCACTTACGGTTGCAGCATCATGTCCGATGGCTGGACTGATGTCAGGAGGAGGCCGATCCTCAACATACTGGTCTCCAGCTGCATGGGCACACAGTTTTTGAGGGCAGTGGATTGCAGTAGGGGGGGGAGAGTCATATCTGCAGAGTTCATGTTTGATGTCATCAGGTCTTCCATCCTAGCCATAGGCCCACAGCATGTGGTCACGGTGGTGACGGACAATGCCACGAACTGCATTCAGATGGGTGTACTGCTAGAGGCCGAGTTCCCTCATATTGTTCATACCCCCTGTGCAGCCCACGGCATAGACCTTCTGATGGGAGACATTGGAGCACTTCCCTGGGTTAGAGCCATCGTCCGGGAGGCCCTCTTCCTGGTGACTTTTGTCACCAAAAAGAGGCGTGTTCTTGCCATGTTCCGAGTGTTCAGCCATCTGGACCTCCGTAAGCTAATCTTTCATAGCATGTTGGTTGACTCCTGGTATGTTGGTTTCATTTCTTGATAAAGTTGTCTCTCTGACATGCAAATTTTAAACCTTGCAGACGAAGATATCCGATTTGGAGCGCCAGGTTGACTTGCCTACGGACAGCACCCATCCCATGCCTGCAGATGACCTGGGCACACAGTTGATGGCACAGAGAGAGAGGGAGCTTGCCGAGATGAGAGAGAGAGAGAGCTTGGGCTTGAGCACAGAGAGCCCCCATTGTATGAGGCAGATGAGCCAGTGTCAGAGGATGAGCATGATGAGGATGAGCCCATTCGGGTTGTGTTTGCCAGACCAGAGAGGGATGAGGCAGATTATACAGGTGCAGGGCACACGCCACGGGCAGGGGTCACAGGTGCATCACGTGGTAGAGGTGGGACACATGGCACAGGTTATACCGGCAGACAGGCAGGGCACACAGGGGGGGGGCAGTGGCATACCTACCTATGTCGACATGATGGAGGAGGCTCTTGATAGAGGGCAGAGTGGTTTAGATGCCGGTCCCGCAGATGTTTGGATGCGTGCAGCACAGAGTCATGGCCGTTACTACGACACCACACCAGAGGAGGCACCTGATGACTTTCATTGCACAGATTGGGAGGCCATGCAGGGTCTACAAGGTGCACATGATGAGGCACGGGATGAGGCTTGGGTTGATTCAGGGGTTGGTGCACAGGATGATTCAGAGGTTGGTGCACAGGATGATTTAGAGGCTTGTGCACAAGATG